>GL376605.1:727496-921097 GCA_000143045.1 Globisporangium ultimum DAOM BR144 | reverse complement strand
TGAAGGTGGTGTGTCCAACACTAAAGTAGGGCACAGCCGCACCTTCATGTAATGGCTAGGTATAGCCCATTACACCTAGCCATTACATGAAGGTGCGGCTGTGCCCTACGTTAGTGTTGGACACACCGCCTTCAACGTACATTGTGGTAGCAAATAACAAAGGGATTACGGTACAACAGATACCTCATGCACGTGTGACGTCATCTGATGGTGTCACAAGTATCCATGTACCAATCAAATACAGAGTGATGGTTCCTACTTGGGAAGCTGTCTGGGTGACGAGACCGACATGTCTCTGCCATCTGAAGTGAGTGGCTTCCGCCAATCACTTCGCAGGGAATCTCCACGGGACTTCAAGTTCAAGTTTCCAGAAGATTCCCTAGGTTCAACCTCAGTGTACCCAAGGTTTTATATATCAGGTTCACAGGTTTTATTTCTGCATGTGTAGGCTTTACGTTTAAAACCTCTAGGAGCCCTAGTGGTGTTTTGCATGTAGTGTCAGGAACCATAAGCTCATTTCAATTCAGTTGCATTTTTGCCAAGTTCCTCTCAAGTCTTCCTCTCAAGCGCAAGCGTGCGTGCTGTGTTTGAGGCTGTCTCGGATAGCCTCTTACACGATCTTTCAACAAAATGGCAGACAAAGCGGCCAACCATGCCATGGACTCGTCCGTTTCGGCGCAGTATAGGTTTCCGACTGATCGCCGAGAAGGAGCAGAGCTCGCAAGTCCAATGGTAAGTGACTGTAGGAGGCTATCCGAGACAGCCTCAAACACAGCACGCACGCTTGCGCTTGAGAGGAAGACTTGAGAGGAACTTGGCAAAAATGCAACTGAATTGAAATGAGCTTATGGTTCCTGACACTACATATGAAACACCACTAGGGCTCCTAGAGGTTTTACAACTAAAACCTACACATGCAGAAATAAAACCTATGAATCTGATATATAAAACCTTGGGTACACTGAGGTTGAACCCAGGGGATCTGCTGGGAACTTGAACTTGAAGTACCGCAGAGATTCCCTGCAAAGTGATTGGCGGAAGCCACTCACTTCAGATGGTAGAGACACGTTGGTCTCGTCACCAGTGTAGATTCCCAAGTCGGAACCATCACTCTGTACTTGATTAGTACATGGATACTTGTGACATCATCAGATGACGTCACACGTGCATATGGGATCTGTTATACCGTAATCCCTTTGTTATTTGCTACCACAATGCACGTTGAAGGTGGTGTGTCCAACACTAAAGTAGGGCACAGCCGCACCTTCATGTAATGGCTAGGTATAGCCCATTACACGCATTCATGTGCGGTGGATACAACTTCTAAAGGTGCCAACAAGAAGTGGACCGCCAAATCATTGACCAAGAATGAAGAAGTGAGGAAGTTGTTCGTGCAATGTGGTCGCAACATGATACCGATTATAACCCAAAGGAGAGTTGAGAAGATGGGCCAAGCAGCTACGTACATGAACTGCGTCAATGCATTCGCTCGGCTGAAGAACGAGTTCTACGATGATGAATATGGGCAATACACCAAGTTGATGTCGTATGTCAAGTGCCTCAATGCAAACTCTCACACTGCAACCTGTGAAGTCAACGATGGAACTTCTCAACGGCTTGCAATTCTGTATCGAGAAGGAATACGAACATTCAGTCAATCATCAAGTCGCGGCATGAGTGTTGACGGGACATTGTTGAAGACGTTCATTGGTGGCATGTTGTTGGTGGCATGCTTTCTCAATGGCAACAATGAGCTGCAGATCATTGGAGTTGCGGTTGTTCCGATAGAGAACGAAGACAATTGGACGTTCTTTCTCAAGTTCTTGACAGATCACTTACCACACCAACCATCGTTCGTCATTTCAGAAAGAGACAAAGGCTTGGTACCTGCCGTGAAATCTCTGTCTCAAGAGTTGCACCACTTTTTCTGCTTTCGTCATTTGATGGAGAACTTCAACAGAAAGTTCAAGTCGAAGTTGCTAAAAAACGCTGCTTGGAGTCTTGTCCGATCATTCGCTGAATCCAACTTTAACAAAAACGAGAAGAAGCTCCGAAAATTGAGTAATGCAGCTGCTGATTGGCTATTAGATATCGGGAAGGAAAAGTGGTCACTTTGCTACAGCCCATGCTCACGATACGGAATGCTGACATCGAACAGTGTCGAGTCGATCAACAGTGCGCTACGTGGAATACGCAAACTGCCAATTCTTGATTGTTTATTGTCTATCGAGCGTTATGTTGGCACAAAGTGGTCATCAAGCCTGACGAAGGCAGCGAAATGGAATGAACTTACTGGAGTGGCGTGCACACGCATGAAAAAGGCACTCAGTATTGGTGTCGATTATCAGGTCGCATCGCTCAGTGATTCGTCGTTCCTCGTCATCGTGTACACGAAAAAAGGCGATGCTCCAATTGAACATACTGTGCAACTCAACGAAAACGCCACGTTGTACACTTGCGGTTATCAGAAGGACACTCAATCTCCATGCACCCACGCGTTTGTGTGCATGCGTGTCTCCGACCGGTTAGGTGAGGCACATCGGTTTTTTGATACGACATGGCATAAGGCAACTTATATTACTGCATACAGTCTGAGTGAAGACATGCATTGGCCACCTCCAGTTATTAAGAGTGCATTGGCTATTGGTGAATGTGCTGCACCGACCATAAAAAAGAAGCGTGGTCGGCCAAAAGGTAAGAAACGTCGTGAGAGCCAATTCGCCACCTTACAGCTGAGTCAAAAATCCAGAAAGTTGCACTTGTGCTCTGTTTGTAGAGCTCATGGTCATAACAAACGATTCCATGAGCCTAAAACGTCCAAGTGACTGTGTGCATGATTTCTACGCACAAAGTCTTTGTATACATTCTCAGTGTAGCCATGTGCTACTTGCTCATTTGAATATACCAAAATGTATCCATTTTACCCATCGCATCCACGTGATGCTTGATGAAGTATGCTTTCAATTATGATGAGAGTGGCGAAAAAATGATGTGACTTGACTCTGTACACCTGGAGCTGCTTAGATTTGATCTTATTGATGCATCGTTGCATCGGAGGTCTTTCTAGAAGAAGCATCCGCCATTCGGACTTAGTGTACTGGCGCCAAGCCTGACTCACTCTTCACACGGTGCGGTTGCGTTAGCAGTTCTATGTCGTGTGGAGAAAACCAAGACGAAATCAGATATAGTGCTCCTGGTGGGACTCGAACCCACGACACCCGCGTGCATACACGGAGCTTAACCACTAAGCTATAGGAGCGCATAAATCTTACAGTAACATTCAGTGTCATCTATGCATAACGTATTTATCATCTTGCTGCATCGGTTAGATTACCATAATTTACCGTCATAAAACCAGCTTTCGTATTTTTCAATCTGATAGAGACAATTTCCTTATAAATGTTAGAAAAGAAACATTTTGTTTATTAATGTTTGAAATCGAAACATATTTTTTATTTTCCCTTTTATTTATGTTTGAAAAGACGCATTCTTTTTATTTTATGTTTCAAATGGCCTATATTTTTTATTTCCCCTTTTTATTTTCCCTTTCTATTATTGGATATTTTTGTACATTTGTGTAGTTTTGGATCTTTTTGTATATTTTTTGTATTTCTGAATCTTTTTGTATATTTTTTATTTTTCATTTATCCTGGTGTATATTTCTTATATTCCCTTATTATATTTCCAATATCTAAACAAGCTTTTAGTTGTGAGTCAATTGATACCATAAATACTAAATTGAGTATATTGCAATACTGCAATAGAATACCAATACGATACTGATACCGGTATGCAGTATTATGGCACCCCAATACCGGTACGTATCAATCACACTTGCTAAAAGGTCACAAGCTTGGAAATCCAAATCGAAATGGCCACTTCGTACGCGGCGTGGGACAAGTACGACGTCGAGCAGGAGCTCACGCGCGTGGACGCGCAGGCGCAGGACGATGAGCGGTGGCGGCAGCAGCAGCAGCAGACGCGCGCCAAGCAGCGCGTGGAAAGCGACATCTCGGCGTTTGCGCAGCAGTCGGCCGAGGTGCTGGCGGCGCGCGCCGCCGTCGCCGCATTGAAAGCCAAAGCGCGCGCCAAGAAGGCCGGCAGCATGGCCCAACACACGAGTCAAGCAAGTAACAGCAGTGCAGGAAACGGGGTCGCGGGGGGATCTAGAGCATTCACGAGTGGCCGTGATGGAGAGACGCATCAACAGGAGCCACCAGTAACCGCTGTGCTATTGGCACAGCATGCAGCGCTGTTCAAGGGGAAGCATACGCTGATCACGCAGATTATGGAGAACCGGCGTCTTGGAGAAGCGATTATGCATGGGAAGATGGGAACAAAAGACGCAAAGCACGGGGGTGATGAAGAAAGAGAGAGCTTGAAAGACGCACTAGCGTATTTTGAGACTGCGTTGAAGAGCGCTGTGGATCTGGAGAAGATCGTGCCGGAGCTCCTCGAAGTCGAGAAAGAACAGAAGGAGCAAAGTACAACATCAGAAAGCCAGCATAGCGATGATACACAACACAATGAACCAAAAGCAAAGGGTTTTGGTTGTGGTGATGATCATTGCCATCACGATCATGGCCATACCCATGACAGTCATTCTTGTGGCTACTCGTCGACAAAGGAGCCCACAAAGAAAGCAGATAAGTTACCGAAAGTGAACGACGTGAAAGCCATTGTGGAAATGTTTTTCAAGGACATTTACATCGGCATTGGTGCTTGTCATATGAACGAAAGTCGGTTCGCAGCCGCATCCGAGGCGTTCAAGGAAGTGCTACTGCGTGACGACCACGACGTGTACGCGTGGGTGGAGCGTGGGAAAGCGTTCGAGCAAATGGGCGCGAACCTTCTCGCGATGCTGCACTTTAGCCGAGCCAACAGCTTGGTAAGTTACCAATGCGGCATACTATGTAAGTATTGTAGTTTTGGTGTTTTGTCATTCACTTGTGATGACTACGCTTCATCCTACAGAACTCTCAGGATGAGCGTGCAAGCGAGGCTTTAGAGAGGGTGAAGGATGCGCTCTTGTCTGGAACAGACGATGCCATGAGTATGGATCCCCCTTTTGCAAGAGTTTTGTATGATTTTGGCATACTCGGCACTCATGCCATTCTGTGAAACACTCGCGTGTATAGGTGGTAGCGCTATCAAACGACAAGTCGAAGCGCGCACGCAGTCCAAGCCACTCAAAGCCGTGCTCGACGGTATCCGCTTGGTGTTTCAAGAAGCCAATGTGCTGATGCTGGAGGGTTTCTTCCAGTACGCGATCCCGAAATATCAAGTTGTGCTGGGTTGCATCGACTTTGCAGCTCAGAACCCCGTGTTGATGGAAGCCGATAGCGAAGTTTATGCGAAGGCTATTCGCGATTCTCTGAAGCAGGTTTGCTTTAAACGTGAATGTTACGCATGCTTATCCTTGCAGTGAGGCTCAATCTCTTGTTGTTGTATCATAGATTAGAGCGTCGTGCCACTTGAATATCGCCGGTGGGTACCAAGAAATGCAAAAAGGGCAAACCAAGGCGCTCGAACACTGTCAGCAGGCGCTTGAGGGCGATGCGAGTGACGTGGAAAGTAGCACCAGTAGCATCGACAGCGCGTGCCACTTTCGAATGGGTCAACTCTATCGATCTGTCTACGATTATGATCGCTCGATGCAGCACTTGATGAAGTCAAAGACCTTAATGAACTCTCACCTAGGGTCCTCCTCTACGCCGTCTAATGTGCTTCAGAAGATCGACGGCGAGATCGGCCGGTGTGAATTTGGTCGCAGCCAGTATGACATGACGTACATTCGATCTCGTCTCGCGTCCGAGTTTTAACCTTCGAGTGTAGCTTGATTTGAAACACATGAAAGCACTACAGTAGTTATTTGCGTAACTTTTGTTTATTGGGTAATGGACTAGCATTTTAAATCGTCGCGACAAGTTTCTGATGTGATCTGGTTCGACTGTTGGCTTCGTTTGCTGCACCATGTTGTGGTCTTGTCGTCGTTGTCGTCTCAGTCGGTGGCAAGAATGCATCCAAGCCCAGCAAATCCACACTTGTCGTCGTGAATGAGGACTCTTGACACATGCTGTTAATTTCTCGTCTGTTGACGCGACTGCTGCTGGTCGTTCTAGAATTTGTGGAAGATGTACTCGACGGTCGGCTTGAGCCAGAGCTGTGTCTGCTGCCATGTGGAGACTCGTCCTTTGCATCATCCAGTGCGCTCTCAGCGTGGGTGACGATCTTGGATGCGAGGTCGTCTTCCCACATTGGCCCAGTGGGCAGAGAATCCGTGTACTTGGGCGGCCGCCTTTCGTCTCGGAACGAGAGACTGTCGCTCGAGCAGCTTGTTGTGCTGTCAGCCGTGCGCTCCTCACTTTTTGGCGATGGGTATGCGCTTCGCAAGCCTCGGTCGGAAAGGCTTTGGTGCAGCTTCTGAGCAGTGTGTCGAGCATGGAACAGCTCGCGCTCATGGACCACGAGGTGGCAAATCTCGGACGCTATCTTGCGCACGCCTGCGCCGATGTCCAAGTGTTTGCTGAACTTGTATTGATCAAATTCGACGCGATTGTAGTCCGACGCCAGCTCGTCGAAAAAGTGCATGCGCACCGCGTCTTGGCAGTCTTTCAGTACTTGGATCGATCCATTGATCAGTAAGTAATGGAGCAGGTTCAAAGCCTACAGCACGCGCACAATTTGAGTCGCCAGGTCCACCCAAAGGACGCGATACATACGTACTTGTGTCGCACCTTTTTCAGCAGGTTCGGGTCGTGCTGCGCGTCCAGTAGGATATCCCAGATGCGGCCCATGATGAACGGGTAGTCCACGATGTTGTGTGTGCGTGATGCGAAGTCGTTCATCGCGCACGTCGGAATTGCGACTGCGCAGCAGTTCTTTGGCGAGAACGACACGATGTCGTCATAAAGAGGCAGGTGTTGGTCCAGCAAGACCTCGACGGGGCTCTTGGACTCGCCCTGGATCGCCAGTTTGACCTTGTCGATCACCTCATCGAGAGCAGCGCGCAAGCGATCCATGCTGGGTAGAGTGATGGCTTCCGCTCTCTCTTCTTCTGTGTGCAAATTGAAGCCTCAAAGGCTGAAATCGTATGCGGTGATAGCGAATGTGGAGGGTGAGCGGACGCATCAGTGCTCGGTAGCTGCCGTGGCGTCTGCGACACACACTCAATAGCAACATCTCACGCTTTATGATAAGATCACATATCACAAATATAAATAGTAAGGTCATAACGCAGCAAAAAAAAGCACCCCATCGCTTGCAAATCAACCTGAATGGCTAAATGTAGCCATGCCTAAAAACCGAATTACTTCTTTACGGGGATTTCTGCCCCGTACATACTGCAGCACTACTGTCGAAAAACTAAAGCTGTCGAATATATCAAATTTGATATAACTGCATCTGACACAATAATTCACTTTCCCAAATCAAGCGTATCAAACGGTACACTCTCATACACGTCAAAAAGTTACCACCGCATACGACTTAATAATCGGCGACTCCAATCAATGTGTGCTATCCGGTACTTGCCATATTGTGTGCTCTGTCGTTTGACGCTGTTGGCTGGTTGGCCGAAGAGGTTTCGAGCGGCAAAGCGCATTGCGGCGGTGAGTGGCGTCCGGACAACTGCTGAGCAGCAGCACATACACACACACACAGACAGCTTAGAGCCATGACGACCGTAAAGACTCCGCTGCAGACGGCGGCGGCGGCCGCGACGGCCAACGGCGACGTGGACGTGCAGCAGCTGCGCAAGGTGCTGTCCAAGTACGCGCTGCCGAGCGCCAGCGAGCTGCGCCACCTGCACTCGGCGGACCCGACCAACTCGTACCGGTCTTCGTTCTTCCGCCTCCAGGTCGACCAGCTGCTGGAGGCCGTGCACAACAAGCCGAGCGCCAAGTCGGCGGCGGGCATTCAGTCGCTGCTGTTCGAGGTCAAGAGCATCCTCGACGGCGTCGCGGAGCAGCAGGTGACGCAGGAGGCACTGCAGACCAAGGGCTTGCACCTGCGCAACCACGTCAAGCGCAAGGAGATCGTGCTGTCATTCCACAAGCCGACGCGACTGGATATTGTCGGCAGCTTCATTCTGAAGAACATGGCGTATGCGAAGAAGACCAACTCCGAGTACGGCGTGTTCACGGTCGACATTGCCATCGAGATGCCGGCGGACTGCTTCCTGCCAAAGGACTTCGCCAACTACCGGTACTTTGACAAGCGCAATTTGTACCTCGGCGTACTCGTCGCGGAAATGCAAAGCCGTCCAGAGCTGTTCAGCAAAGTCACACTTGCGGGCTTCAACGGCGAATACGAAAAACCCATCGCGATGCTGCACGTGAACCCTGCGCATCTGTCGGAGCTCGGTATCAAAGGCATCAAGATGTGCATTCGGCTCATCCCAGTGATCACGTCCGACGTGTTTAAGGTTTCGAAGCTGGCGCCGTCGCGCAACAACATCCGTCACGACCCAGACATGACCGAGGAAGAGATGAAGCAGTGCCGCACGCCACTGTACAACAACTCGATCCTGGAAGACATGATGGTGCGCCAGCACACGCGCGAGTTGCACGCAGCGCTCACCGAGTCGCCTCAGTTCGCGGAAGCGTGCATCTTGGCGAAAGTGTGGATTCGCCAGCGCGGCTTTCACAAAACCCAGGACTCCGTGAACGGATTCCTCATCTCCATGCTATTGCTGTATTTATATTTGAAGAAGCGCATCCACGCGCAAACGCCGTCGGACCAGATGTTCAAGGTGCTCGTGCAGTTTATCGCGAGCCACAAGTTGGAGAGCGAGCCGTTGCAGTTTCCACCGACGGAGGGTGGTGTGGTGCTCACGACCGAAGGTCTCCAGACGTTCCAGTCGTCGTTCGAGCTCGTGGTCTTGGACTCGTCGGGCCGCTTGAACTTGTTTGGCCGCATCACGAAGAGCGCATGGAAGGAGCTGCAAAACTGCGCCAAGGACTCGGTGAAGCTCATTCAGCACTGCTCGATGGACGATTTCCGTGCACTGTTCATCAAGAAGAACGAGTTCTGGACGCGCTACGACCAGTACTTCTGGTTCCCTGCACCCACGAAGGTAGATGATGCTGATGACGAGACGTACACCGTGGAAGAGAAGCGCTGCATCAACGACATGGGCCTCGAGCGGTTCTGGAGCTATAAGCTTCAGTCGATCTTGTCCAAGGCCTTGACAGACCGCGTGCACCTCGTTCGTCCGATTCTGGACGACGCAGTTGAGTGGACGATGAGTGACGACTCGCTCCCGTCTCGACGCAAGGTTGCGGTGGGTCTGCGCATTGATCCTGACAATGCGTGGCGCATTGTGGACAAGGGCCCAGCGGCCGACGACAAGCAGGCGAGTCTGGAATACCGTCAATTCTGGAAAGGCAAGTCGGAACTTCGTCGCTTCAAAGATGGCACGATCATTGAAGCCGTGGTGTGGGACGAGATCTCCCCAGACACGAAGCACCGCGTGCTCGACGCGATCGTGCGCTTCATCGCGATGGCGCATTGCCCTCAGCTCACGTCGTCCGATATGATCAAGACGTCCAATGCGTCGCTGTACTCGGCGCTCAACGTGGAAGAAGTGCCTGCGATCTCGACCAAGAAGAGCTCGGGCTTGAGCGCGTCCTTCGAGTCCACGATGAACTCGGTGTCCAAGTTGTGGGTCATTTTCAATGGCTTTGCCAAGGCGTTGCGTGATTTGGATTCGCTGCCAATCAAGGTCATCGATGTGATTCCAGTGCACCCGGGTTTCCGATACACAAGTTTGTTCCCCCTGCAGCCGCACCCGCTTGCATTCTCCAAGGGTGAGCAGACGACGGCGACGCCGATGGCGCATGTGAACACGGTGCTCGAGCCGCTCGTGCTGCACCTCAAGTTCGAACGATCATCGTCGTGGCCAAATGAAAAGGAGGCGTTGCTGCACGCGAAGACGGGTTTCTACGTGCAGATCGCGCACGAGCTCGAGACGCATAAGAAGCTTCGCTGCGAGGTCGCGCGAGACGGCATTGACGTCTTTGTCAGCGGCTATGCGTTTCGTCTGGTGATCCACAGCGAGAAGGAACTCGGGATCGTCACTGGTGCCGCCGGAGCCAAGAAAGTCGCGCTCGTGAACTCGCCCGAGTACGTCGCGACAAAGCAGGAGGTCGAGTACTTGTCCAAGCACGCGAATACGATCCACGCGCTCCACTCCAAGAACACATCGTTCGGGCCAACCGTCCGTCTCGCACAGCGGTGGTTAGCAGACAAGTTTTTGAGTAACACGCTGCGCGTCGAGGCGATTGAGCTCATGGTCGCGCACATCTTCATCAACTCGAGCGAGACCACGACGCCACACTCGGTCCTGTCCGGTTTCCTTCGATTCCTCAAGCTACTCGCGAGTTACGATTGGCAGCAGGCGCCGCTGGCGGTGGATCTGAATGGCACCTTGGACGACACCAAGCAGCGGGAGATCGTCAAGCGCTTCGAGGCGTCCAGTGTCAGTCCACTGGCCCACCCGGCGCTGTTTATCGCCGCGGATTACGAAGACATGGATTGCCTATCGAGCTGGACCCGGTTCTCCCCGAACAAGGTGATCCTGCAGCGGCTCGTGTCGCTGGCGCAGACGTCGTACGACTCGCTGGTGCAGTGGCTCGCGCATGGTGCGTCGAACTCCGGTTGGAAGCCTGCGTTCGCGTCGTCCAAGTTTGAATTCGACGCGATCATCGAGCTGTCGACGGAGCAGCTGCCAGCCAAGAAGATGAAGATCGACGACGCCAAGAAGCACGCATTCACGTCGCCCGTGTACAAGAACATGGACCTGACGGCCGTGCCGGTGCTCGTCGGCTTTGACCCCGTGCAGCAGTTGCTGGAGGACCTAACCGCGCGATTCGGCCACCTGGCGCTGTTTTTCATCAATGACGTCGAGCGCAGCGCGATCCTGTTGACCTGGAAGCCGCAGGCGTTCCTGCCGACCAAGTTCCGCGCCATTGCGTCGAACTGCCTCGTGACGCTGCCAAAGGCCCACGACGAGGACGACGCGACGACTACTGACGGAGAAGCTGCTGGCTCGCGCAGCTACGCTGTGCCCAACGTGTTCGAGGTGCTCTCGGAGATCCAACGCATGGGCGAGGGGATGGTTGAGTCTATTGCGCTGCACCCATTTCACCAGGATTAACTAGAATCAATACACTGTGTTTTCATTTTGTAAAACGAGCCGAATTAGCTCAGCTGAGACTTGGATTGGCTCGGCTTGCGTTGGCTCGGCTTGCGTTGGCTCGGCTTGCGTTAATGTGTGATGAAATGCTTTCATTGGCTAAAAAATACTTACGCAGAGTGTGTGTTTCTTCTTAATATTAGCCAATCCATGTGGGGTATGAGTTGAAGTTGCCTCACTTTCGTACTTTTCGCAGCGTGATCGTCTGAGACCATGACCATTGATCTCAACGATCTCGTCTCCAGAGCGCATAGCACATTCCAAGTCATTAGCGCATCGTTTGCCCACGAATTGTTCATTTACGGGCGGGAGGTCGTCCACGAGCAACAGCAATTGCAATAGTGAGCTCCTCGATGGAGACGCGTGCGTACACATTTTTTGTTATCGCATGAAAATCAGACACAAGCAGTTAACAAGAGAGATAAATGATGATCCTAGTCTTCCTCTTGATGAAGCCGGAGATGTTTCTGAAGAGAGCGATGCATGATTTTACATGCGCTACTTTTAAAACTTCGTAGCACCGAAGGTTGGTTTTAACGCGCTATATATCTTTTTGCTTCGGCTGACAGACTTTTCAGCTTGACGAATCCAAACCACACATATGTCTTCTCTCTGATTTGGCCAATTGGTTGGGTTTGCCCAACTTTGAAATTCTGGAAATTTCGCCAGTGCAGAATCCGAATCGCGGAGCTTTTTGCTCAGGATCCTCTCAAAGCAACTTCAATTTCATTTGCCTCTCATCGTGCGTGCCATCTGCTGACTCTAACAGCCATGCAACAGTCATCTGTGCACACAAAAAATAGAGGAACTTGCATAAAGGAAGGCAGCGGAGCTCGAGCACGATGATTTAAAAAAAAAAGAACTTCATTCATCAAAGTAAAACAAAGCTAACTTAGGTGTGCGTGCGTCCTTCAGCTCCGTTTTCCAGTCGACCGAGATGCGCCGGACAGTGATGATGTACACCATCAGGCTCGCATCAATCTATCTGGAAACAGCCGATTTCCTGCACACAAAACACAAGTCTCAACAAGCTTAGGCGCGTGGGGACTTTGGCGACTTTGGTGGCGAATCCGAGACCGAGCTTTCCACGATCTTGCTGGCAACGACCTTGGTGACGTCGCGGCCGACCTCCTTCATAAGGCCGCTGATGTCCGAGATGACGGCGCCGCTGTTGCTGACGGCTTCCTTCATGGCGCGGTCAATGCGGGATTCCTGGGTCTTCAAGAATGGGGCCAAGAAGGTGTTGTAGAGGAACGACGCGCCCTGGGTGGATGGCATAAACAACCACAACAGGAAGCCCAACTTGAACGCGTAGTAGAATGGGATCCAGTACAACAAGAAGTCGGCAAACACTTCAATGATGTTGAAGCACGCGTACACGACCCAGTAGGTGAGCCATTGCACGTCGTCTTTCTTGCTTTCCGACTCAATCGCCTTGAACGAGCAGAACGCGGGGTAGATGAAGCCGACCAGGTTGCAAATCAGCCCGGCGCCGAAGCCGACCAGGAGCAAAAGCAAAAGAACCGTCGAGGCACCAGCGACCAGGTAGAGCTTCTCCACGCCTGTGGCGTCCTGCGCCTTCTGCAGGAGCGGGAACTTGTCGAGGTCCTTCGACCACTTGTCCAGGTACACTTGCACCTTGTCCATCGCTTCGCTTTCCTTGGGGTTACTGCTGCTTCTTGCGCGTTTTGGAGAGTGAAATAAGTCAGGCTCGCTCGCAGCACTCGCTACAGTTGAGAATTTGCGCCTCACGTTTCTTTTTATGCTGGTTTTCAAGGTGTGGCGCCACTCATTCTCAAGGCCAAAAGGTACGAAAAAATGCGTATTGCAGAGGTGCGTTGGAAGTGCAGGATGCGGATTTGTGTGACTATACAGCAAGGCTGTTAAACTATGTACACGAGCTCCAGCACAATAAAAAAGATCCCTCCAATGTCGGAGTCGGGTTCATTGCGCGTCTCCGTATTGATTATGCAAGGGTATGCTTTCTGGAAGGTTCAGTGGGTGCGTTCGACAGTGGGACTACTACATCAGGAAGGGGCTGGATGTCGATGGGAGGATGAGTGACTGACTGCCTGACTGGCTCATGGACCCGACGGCTTTCGCTGCGGCGAAATAAAAAAGAGGCGAGAAAGATCAGGACGCATTCTCCGGCTTCAGTTTTATGCCGTGCGCTTTGGCGCATCTCACAGATATGTACATGCGCATATCCGCCTAAGGTTCGTGTGGTTTGTGTATAGGAAAGAGAGGCCAAGTAGCGCGAAAATAATCAACCCATGTCGCCACGTGGCCACTCTGCCCAACATCAAGGAAAAGGCTTTCAACAGGAATGTTGACGCCAGAAGAACCAAGAAAACCACATGCTGGTCAAAAGAAGCCTGAGCTGGTTCCTCCCATACATGATTCTGATTTAAAAACAGTTCTCAGAGGGTATCCATTATTACAGGATTGGTTCTTTTTCTCCTTTTCTCCTTCCACATGCTGCATGCACTTCAATTGCGGCACAAGACGAAACCCCAGTGAAACTTTGCGTCTGTGACTGTGAATGCGAATGCGACCCTTCCCCGCGGCGCATGGATGCCGTAGCCATTGTCTATTGCTCTGATGGGTAACGCCAATGCGCTTTCTTTCGTGCACGTTGTTCTCGACGTTTCATTGTTGTTTTTCTCTTTTGTATGTGCCAAAATGCCAAAGCATCCGCACGTATGTATGCTCCTGAGACCAACATCATGCGAAGTGGCGGAACACAAAGGCGGTGCGTAGAAAGCGTCTCGTATGTGCGCGTGTGCGGTTGTTGCATGGACAAAGTTCCTTTTCTTTATTGTTTGTTGTTATTCGTGGATGCAAAAATGGTCGGTTTCGTTGGCGGACGTGATCTCGGCATTGCAATCTCCCTTCTCCGCCTTATGAGCACAGTGCGCATGGACCGAGACATAGATGAAAGATTGCCATCGTCGCAAATTCATCACATCATAGCTCGCTTGCCGCATATCGAATGCATTCGTAGCGTGGGTCTCGTTTTGTTTGCGCGTTGCGCCTCGTGCGTTAGAAATCAGTGCAGCGTCCCTTGCGCTCCCAGTCGCCAAAGCGCGTGGGCTCCTTGAATTTGCCGCCGCGTTGCGGCCCGCCGTACTCTTTTCCCGACGGCCCAATGTCCACCACGTCTTCCATGTCATCGTCGTCGTCGCTTTCACCATCGTCGTCGTCATGATCGAGGTCGTGGTCATGGTCATGGAGCGCAGCCGCAGCCTTCGGATCGATCTTGATGTGGTCCTCATCATGGTCGCCGTACAGAAGCATCCGCGATCCTGTGAACAAGCGCGCGGGCGCAGCACCAGGCGCCCACTTGGCTCTCGTTTCCACGACTATCCGCCGCTGGGTCGTTGGACTGCAGCGCATGCCGCTCACGGCGCGTCGCAGCAACTTGATCTGCACCTTCGACGCCATCATTCGCCTTCCTTGTCGTTTAGTGTGTGTATATATGTGTGTGTCTCCACTTCATAACAATATGCTTAATGTCACGTGGTCCACACAATATTTTTCAAATTAGTGTGGTGTACAGAAACTACGGGTTAATGAGCTGAACCTCTTGAGCGTGATTGCATCACTTTTAAGAGGTTCAACTCCATCTTGAAGGGGTGCCATTGCGCAACGACCGTCAATATGGAGCAGAAAGAGCCCTCGAATACCGCCATCTCTCCGACACCCGACGCGCTCCATGAACTGCGCTCGCGCTCATGTGCGTACAACGGCCGACACCCGTGCGGTGGCTGCGATGGATTCGCGTTGTCGCGTCTCTCTTTCGCGGGTCCGCGAGCTCAAAGCGACGAAAATGCGCACGAGTGCGCGCTCGGCTTCATGTTTGCCGATGAGATGAAGGTCGTGCGGCAGCTGCAACGCAAATACGAGGAAGGACGACGCCTGGTGAAGGAGATCTACTGTGCGAGAAGCTGCGCGCGCACATTCCCACCAGTTGCGCCCGATGGCGATGGAGAGTCCTCACAAGCGCATACGATCAAGTACAATATGGCGATCTTCACAGGTACATGAAGAAAGAGTAAGGTTTTGTTCACTAGACAGGGATGGAGTAGTTCATGATTCATTTGTGTTGTAGTGCTTCAGCCGCAGGTGGAGAAAATCAAGGTGTTGAGCGACTACTGTTCGCAGACCGTCGTGATGCTGAGCGACAACATCCAGCGAATCACTGTGCATGAAAACACCACGCGTGTGATCCCAGATGTGCTGATGGATGCACTACTGAACGTAATGGACATTGTGCTGCAGTTGAACCAGTTGCACGATACGAAAAGCAGTCTGCGGAACGACTTTTCTGTCTTCAAACGGTTTGTTGCTTTTCCTACTGCTCTCCTGCTACAGAGGATCACTGTATAGAGCTCATTCTTTTGCTATTTGCGTGCCTACAGAGCGTTTGCGCATGTGCGAGAGCATATTCAAGATGCAGATCAAGTTGAGAAGGATATACAACGATTGCAGGATTTTGTTGGAAACCCGTCGCAATCGAAGGGTTCCATTTGGGACTCCCTGCGCCACAATCTAACAAATGTGAAGCGGTACGATTGCATCAATCAATGTTGCGAGATGTCGACTGGCAATTTCTGATGTCCTTGCTATTTACCACGTTAGCTTCGACCAAGTAGTGTATCTGCTGTTAAAGCATTGCCTCTCTCATATTGAGGACGAGATTTGTGTGGAACCCGATCAGAAATTCAAATTCATCCGAGTTCTTCCCAATTTGCTGTCGGTGCTTGAGGAATCGCGCCAGCAAACGAAGCCAACTAGCAACAAAGCAGCCGAGAAGAAAGCCATGGATGCGGTAGGTGATGCTTGGCACTTTGGCCTCTTGTCAAGGGTTGGATTTGGAGGTGGAATGCTCACAGAGTATAAGTGTGAAATAGGCAGTGCGAGTGCTTCAGCGTTTTCCGGTCGTCCCCATGTTTGCAGAAGTGACTGCGATACCAATTAAAGCGTTTTCGTCTCCAAATGGCAGCAAGCTCGATACTTATGGCGAAAATCAAAAGAGCCTCGATGCATCTTTCGATTTACGGGCAGTATCGATAAAGATGAAAAGCACATGCGCAGAGTACTTGCCACGCTTGACTCTTGCGACGTTGGTAAGTAAAGCAAAACCAACAAGAGATGGCTGACAAAACGCAGTAACCACGTTTACTGACGTAAGCTAATTTTTTTGACAGAACGCCAACGCAATTTCCAGCATCGAGCATAATGCAGTCTTATACGGTACAATTCTGGAAGGATTGCAGCACATGAGCGAGTGGAAGGGCAGCTTTCACTTGTTTATTGCTTTGAAATATCAAGTAAGTAAAAGCACATATGACTGCAACTGCGTTGGCTACTTAGCATAAGTCTTACGTTCTATTCTTCTGCACTCCAGAATCCAAAGTCAAACGAAGCGATCCAGCAAATGGGTCTTCCTTTGCAGAGCCGATACTTGGAGTACGAGCGTGTTACGAAGTACAACTTTGTAAACGACGAAATGGCGGCGATGATTGATATCATATACTGCATCAAATCCGTGGCCCAAGCAATGCAGCGCAGCCTACCCCAAGCCACTCGATACATTCAGCAACACATTTATCGACGGACACAACTGTTTGTTCAGCACACTGTCCTTCCCATTCTTCATCGAGCGCACAAGCGGAAACTTGTGTGTTCGAAAACGCTTCATGAGATTCGCATGATGGTAAGTGACCTCAGGTCAGTTCCCATGAACAATGTAGATGCCTAACCTTTGTGGCCATGATAAGTGTGGTGATTGGGAAGATTGCAAATCCACGGTCGATGATTTCATAAAGAAACGAAAAGATCGAAAGTTCCCAGAAGTAAACAACCGCAACATCGCACCATCATTGTGCCAGGTTCATATGATTGGGACGCTCATCAATTCAATTTACGCGAAGAGGTCAATGGGAGAGCTCAATGCAAAGCAGTCGGCAACTTCTAGCCTGTTTTCCTTCAAAAAGGATCTGGACAGGTACATTTTATGATGTGTCCTATCTTTTTCACTGCTAGATTGGTGTGAGGATTAACTGGTGTCATGCTGGAAGTGTAGTTCAGATATTGACCTCTTGCAACAGTTTTATCGTGATGCCAGAGTTTTCCCATATTTGCTGAGTCTCAGCGAGACGCTGACAGACTTGGGTGACTTCTCGAGCATGTGGTTTCGTGAGTTGTACTTGGAGACGACGAGAAGTACACAGTTTCCGATTGACACGTCGCTGCCATGGTTACTCATGGAGTATTGCTTACAAGAAGTGTCAGCATTTGGGCCGAAGCCAGCAATATCGATTCTGGACATTTACAACGACGCTGCGAATTGCTCACTCTACCAACTGAAGCAGCAAGTATTGTACGATGAAGCCGAAGCTGAAGGCAAGTTGTGCTTTGATCAATTGGTGTTCATGCTTTCGGATCAAATGTATGCTTACTACAAGACCAAAGCAAAGGCGCGTGTCTACAGCAATAAACGTGGCCAATACCGCATCAGTTCAATGAGTTGGGAAACTGGCAACCAAGAGAATACGCTTTACGAATGGCTGACTGACATGAAAAGTATCGATGTGCTCGGTGAAAAACACAACCTGGCGTATCTCCTCGGTCAGCATATTCACCTGAAGTTAATGAAGGACTTGGAAAAGTGGATGTTCAAGTTAGAATCCAGCGAGATCGCAAGCGTTCTCGAGTTGCACAACTCCCTCAGGGTCCTCAAATCGGTGCACGCGATGCTATCCACAATAGTTTGCTTGAATGACTTCGAAGACATGCTGCAGGACGTGGATGCCCAAGTATCATTGCCGGGAGATGAAACAATATACGACGTCGTAGGTGTTTCAAGACTGCAGACCTACTCTGGCCAAATTGTGCTGCTAGATCTATGTCAGCATTTTGCATTCAATGCACAATCCTGGCGTTTCGTAAGAGTACCGTTGCCGAACGGACTGCAATCATGCGCTTTAGAAGAGTATGCTGAAGCACATTCCGAAGAAGTGATGGCGAAGCAACCGAATCCAGCGAGCACAAACGAGATCTCTCCTTCTAGACAGCATTGTGAGTCAGATGATTCATCACACCGAGAATATTTTGGGTACGTCTTCGTTATGTGACAATGTGAAAGGTAAATGATTGCTCATCCACAACGTATGACTTTACTGTGCTGCAGGGTACTGCATGTCAAGGTTTTCCTCGAGCTGCTGTTGGAGAGTCAAGTCCTTGACGTCGCCGACGAGTGTATCAAATTCGTTGAGGCGAAGGTATGTAAATGATTGATTTGTGGTCAGCTAGCAATGACCAACAAGTCTTACGTCTGGTAATTTGTTTGACTTGCAATAGATTGAAGACGTACTTCAACTGTGCATCCCAGCGTTGGGGTCCGCAATTCCTCCGTTTCGCTTCCCGCGATTCATGTATCGAACGGAAGGCTGTTATGGTTTCTTTGAGGGCAAGTTCAAGTATGTGCTGGACTCGGAAGAGCTCGAAGCGCAAGTGTTTCACTGCCTTCGAGAAATCGGAAATGGACTTTGCTTTTTATTACTGCTCAGTGATGCCATGGTGCGTTCCCGTCAATGTTGATGCTATTTGTTGCCAGCTCTTGTCATAGCTAAACTTTCGTATTCACTATTGTCATAGGACGAGCAGATTTCGTCGTTTGCCCATGTAACCTCGGGTGCTGCTGCACCGGATGCAAGGTGCGTGCGTGCGGGTGGCATTTTCGCGTGCTGTCTTCGACGACTGCATACAATGCTTCACTCATCAAGCATCGCAAAAGAATGGCACGCGTCTCCAACGTCGTGTCCAGAAAAAATGCCGAATGCGTCAAGCTTCTATCACGTATGGAATGCGTTAGAGTTTCTGAGTTGCACAACCCGCAATGATGTGTCAGCCCGAGAACAGTTCGGCGATGGCGTTCAGTTTGCAGGGTGTACGATTATCCATCTCTTACGCCAGCGGTCAATGTACAATCTGTGGAACGTGAGCCAGCATGTCGTCAATGTGCATCTCCAAGAGCAGACGAAAGTGAAACCAGTCCTCAAAACAGCAAGCAGCAAAAAGTCATTAGCAGAACCTTCTCTTGGGAATGGAGGAATAGCTCAGTCTGTTGGCACGTTGGGTCAAGAAATGAAAGATCGGGCTGCGTCCTTCGTCGCCAACGCGCTAGAGATGCGCAAGACGAGCAGCAAAATCTTCCACATTATAGAAACGTCGTGGCCGTCAGCTTGTTTCCCAAAGGAATCAGTCCCCGCGTCAGCATCAAGTGCACCATGTCGACCACCCGTGTTTGTTCCTCCGACGCTGTAGGAGAGACGAAAAAGATGAAGCGGAAGGCATCGAAAGAAAGAAAGAAACCCGTACCATGCAAATGTGAGTCATCGCTAGAAATAAATGAATCGCATATGCCGCAAGCGCATACTTATAATCCTTGACTCTCTTTCGTAGTTTCATTCAAGTCTCGCGTCCCTGCATGCAGCTCAATCTTCACGACGCATTATTCCTATATAATATCCAAACTCGATCGCAAATATCCGCTTTTCGGCTGCTTCCTCATGATACCCAGTAATAGATCAACGTGATCACGGAGAGCAACAGCACACCGAGGATCCCAAGCACAATCATCTCGTCTGTCTCCAAGCGTGCGGCTAACGACTGCGAGCTCGACGACGACGCCGACCCGGACCCCGACGCTGCTGACGACGAACCAGAAGTGCCATCTGCAGCCTGCAGCTTGTTCAAGAGTGCTCGCTCTGCGTCTCGCTCTTGCTGGAGCTCCACGAGCTCCGGGAACAACCGGCGGAACGTCGCGTTGCTGCAATTCGTCTCCAGTGAGCACGCCGCAAACTTACGTTTCTACATGGAATAAGCGGGGTGCACATCGTCAATGTAAAAGCTGTGTTTGCTTTATACGCATGACAAAATCAACCTTTTATATGCGCAAGGTCTTACCTGTGCGTCTGTGGTTGTGATGCTCCCCAGTGTCGGCTGGTTCTCTAACTGCAAAGCCACAAACAATGTCACTTCGCTGTCTCAAAGCATACACTAGTCATCACACAATTCAACGTACCATGAATGAATATAAGCCCGTGAGAATGGAGCTGACCGACCACATCGGGTTCCACGTCTCCGGGTGGAAGTCCGACATGCTGAGGCAGAGGCGCTGGTTGGTCTTGAAGCGGCCGTTCGGCGTCGTCATGTACACCGCAGGTGGCTTCATTGGGTACTCGGGCGGGAACTTGAGACAACCGTGGTAGTATCCACCTTCGTACGGCGAGCCCGACGTGCCGGTGATCACGTAGTGCCACTCGAGGATGTTCGAGTCCTGCGGCACGGCGATGATGTTCTCTACGGGCTTGCGCTGCAGCGCCAGATACTCCTTGCGCAGGCGCTTCGTCGCCATCGCCGACGCCATGGTGCTCTGTGTGAGCGTGAGTGTGTAAAGCACGAAGTGAGGCAGTGGTGCTGTGCGCCTGGTGTGTCGAGAGAACGCGCGCTGCCCTTGATGGCGCGTGGAAGCGGCTTGCGTGGGGGTAATGCGGTGAATGAGCTTCTCGCGTTGACGCGTCGACGGCGCACTGGAGAGGTTACCTTTGTAGAGAACTTTTTCGGAAACCAATTATTTACAAATTCATTTACTGTAAATTTCATTTTTGTACATCATTTATTTGTAACTAATTTAGAAATTTATATTTTTGCATTTATGGTAAAGTCGGTTGATTCTCTTGTGATAGCAACTGCATCGCCCACCTCGGAGTGATGTTCCTTCCAACAAAAAGAAACGTATCCTGAGATGATGTGGTCTACATTAACCCCACTACCTCGATACAGTGCCATGTTACTCCGCATCTTGTTGTCGTATTTTCTTGGTGGAAACAGATCGAAAATGGGGCGACAACCAGGACATCGCCAGCGCGGCGCGGGCACCGTCACCGTGTCCAGGGGCGAGGTGCGCTGCTGCTGCTGCTGCTACGCTCAAGCTCTTCCTATAGTCAAATACTGAACCTGTCTGTCTGTGTACTTACTGTGCTGTATGTGTATCAGGTAGAGCGCCATGGCGTGCTCGTGAAGGAATGGCAGCGCACGCCGATGCAGTTGCTGCACGAGTACTGCCAATCCAAGAAGCGCCGCAACCCGTTCTACCCGTCGGCCAAGGCGCCCGACGGGAAATTCAGGTATGCTTGTATGGCTGCGTGCGCAGTACACGACAGAGTTGGTGGTAATGTGTATACGCGCATGTGTGTCCTTAGAGTGCGGTGCGTGCTTCCGGACGACAAAAACTCGGCGAAAGACCTCAAATTCTGCCCCGAACAGGCGTTCGGCACGCTGGACGAAGCCAAGCACTGCGCGGCGCTGTTGGCGCTGCACCATGTGGAACCGCTGCGGCCTTTCGAGCAGAAGCTGCCGGACCCGTACCGAGGACTCTGGCTCGCGATGACGACGCCTGCGGCTCCAGCTTCTGCTGCTGCCAACAGCAAGAAATCCAAAGCGCCGGCCAAGAAAGCAGGCGCTTCAGCTGCTACTGCTGCCGCTAGTGCTCCAGCTGCGGCGCCGAAGGACGAGAACGAGATGGACTTTTGGGCCAACGTGCCCGATTCCCCCAAGTCAAAAGCGGGTGGAAAGGCCAAATCATTTCCCAAGGAACTCACTGCGGATCGCAAATTCGCGTCGCATGCAGAGTTCGAAAAGGCAAAGCTGGAGCAAGTGCAGGCACGGAACAAGAAGATCCGGCAGCGCGAGAACCGTGAGCGTGCCAATCTGCACAAGGATGTGTTTATGAGCGCGACGTGCAGAGACATGATTGAGAACGTTCTGCGGCAACTTGGCACGATCACGACGGCTGCTACGAATTCGGAAGGAAGCGCGAGTGCAACTTCATCATCCAGTGTCGCCGCGACTCAGGACGGAGAGAGTGCACATGCTGCGTTCTATGAGAGTGTGACGCGACAGCTTAAAGAGATTGGTTTCCAGCAAAAGCACGTCCAAGGGGCACTGCAAGCCTGCACGAAAGAGTCCGACCACTCGGACGATGAGTACATGACCATCATCCTGGATTGGCTCTGCCTGAACGTACCTGAAGGCGATCTTCCTAAGGGATTCAACCCGGAGGGAACGCAACTCGATGTCGTGCTTTCTGCGAAGACTGCTGAGAGCAAAGCAGACTCGGAGCAAACGGGTATGATCATGTCGCCCGTGCTGGTGCAACGACTGATGAAGTACGGATACGATCGTCGAGACGCGATCTCCATCGCCAACGAGTACCTTCGTACCCACCCGGAAGACGCTGGGAATGAATCGCCGTCAGCCGATATCATGTTTGCGTTGCTGCAACAACTGTACCCGCATCAGCTCAAGCATTTTGAAATCGGTGCTGCCTTTGTGGCAGACGGCGTTCCCGATGATGAAGAGCTCGCGTTAATGCGTCAGGACGAGATTTTTGCGCTCGAAGCCATCTATGAGGACAGGTTCGTGTCGCAACCTCTGTTCCCTGCCATGGACAATGACGAGTCTCAGGTGCTGGTCCTTCAAGTATCCGATGACGTGCAGCTCGAAATCTTCTTTCCCAGCGGATCAAAGTACCCGTTTGAGCTCCCCGTCATCGGGCTCACTTCGTCCAACCCAGCGCTGCAGCCATACTTGCTGTTCACTTGCGGTAGCGTTTTGAAAAGCTGTGCAAGCACGCTAGGCGATCCGCTGATCTACGACATTTGCGTCGCAGTCGACACAATCTTGGGGGAATGCGCTCAACGCAAGAACAATCCGAAGAAGATTGTGCTGTTGCCGCACGCCAAGTCGTCCAACGCAAAATCATCCTCTTCTGGAGAATCCAAAGCGAAATCCGCTCCGCCACCTGCGTCAGTGGCTGCAGACAGCAAGTCTGGTTCAAAGGGCAAAAAGGACAAGAAACAAAATGCCAACAAGAAAAGGTTTAGTGAGCGGAAGGTCGACGTGGCCGCCATGAACAGTATGAGCGAGAAGCTCCTCCAGTTGCGTCAGAAGAAAGACAGCAACCCGGAGTTCCAGAAAATGATTACTTCGCGCGCCAAGCTCCCTGCTGGAGCCGAGAAGGAGAATGTGATTCAGTACTTGAAACACAACCAAGTGGTGCTAGTCTGTGGTCAAACGGGCTGTGGTAAGACCACGCAGGTACCGCAGTTCATCCTCGATGACTACATTGATAGCAACCGAGGCGGCGAATGCCAGATCATCTGTACGCAGCCTCGACGAATCGCTGCGATTGGTGTCGCGACACGCGTTGCACAGGAGCGGTGCGAAGATATCGCCAACATTGTCGGGTACCAAATTCGAATGGATGCCAAGAAATCCGCAAACACGCGTCTCTTGTTTTGTACGACGGGTGTGCTGCTTCGTCGCTTGCTCACGGATCGTTCGCTGTCGGGGGTATGCTGATGGTGCTGTTGCTGCGGGGAAACACTAAGAGAGTCTAATTCGTGCTTATCGCATGTGTACATGTTTGGATTGACTGCAACAGGTTTCGCATGTGATCGTCGACGAAGTCCACGAGCGCAACATCGACACAGACTTTCTGCTCTCGATTCTTCGCGATCTGCTTCCGAAGCGACCCGATTTGCGGTTGATTCTGATGAGTGCGACGATGAACTCCAGTCTCTTCGTGAACTACTTTGCGTACGTCACTTGAGTGCTCTTGCTTTTATTCTGCTGACAATCTAGACTTATCGTCAGAGCAATGGTGTGTTTACTTGCTTGCATGCGTATCGAATCAGAGCGGTATCCAAGTCGCCCTGCCCGGTGCTCGATATCCCCGGGTTCACGTACCCCGTGCAGTGCAACTTTCTCGAAGATGTGCTCGCGATGACTTCGTACGACGTACCGAAGAAGCTGCTCGTGGAGAAGAAAAAGAAGCAAAGCGGTGGTGACGACGGTGCGGACGCGACGAAAGAAAAAGCTAAACGAGTACAGGACTTGACCCCACAGGAGCTCGTGCAGATCATCGACGACTCGCGGATTGACTACGATCTCGTGGTGCACCTCGTGACTCATTTGGTCGTCAACAACAAGACGGACAACGGGTCGATCCTGATTTTCATGCCGGGCACGGCAGAGATCAAGCGCGTGATGGAGATGCTTTCACACACGAGCCAGATCGCGAACCAGCTCCTGGTGCTGCCGCTCCACGGTTCGTTGTCTGGCGCTGATCAATCGCTCGTGTTTCGACCAGCGCCACACGGAAAAACGAAGATCATCGTGAGCACCAACATCGCGGAAACGTCGATCACGATCAACGACATCACGGTCGTGGTCGACTGCGGCAAGGTCAAGGAGATGGTGTACGACAACCGCCAGCGCCGATCGCAGCTTCTCGATTGCTGGGCCGCGCAAGCCGCGTGCGACCAACGCAAGGGCCGTGCCGGCCGTGTGCAGGCAGGTACGTGCTACCGCCTTTTCTCGCGCAAGCGGTTCGACGCTATGGAGCCGCAGCTTTCGGCTGAGATCCACCGCGTCTCGCTCGAGCAGCTCTGCTTGCAGATCAAGAAGCTGGAGCTCGGGTCCATCAAGGGCTTCCTAGCCAAGGCTATTGAGCCTCCGAAGGAGGAAGCCATTGACGCTGCGATGCAGGAGCTCGTCGAGATCGCTGCGTTCAAGCAGGTTGCCTCGGCTAACACGACGACGGCTACTGAGGATGAACAAGTGCGACTCACCCCGCTTGGGAACCACTTGGCCATGCTGCCGCTGGACGCGCGCATCGGCAAGTTCCTCGTGTACGGCTCGATCTTGCGCTGCATCGAGCCTGTGGTGCTCATCGCGGCGTGCATCTCGAGCAAGAATCCGTTCTTGCTGAGCATGTCCGACCCGGAGCTGAAGGAGAAGCAGGAGAGCCTCAAGAAGGAACTCAATGGGAATTGGAAGAGCGACCACTTGCTGCTCTGGAAGGTACTCGAGCGGTACGCGCCACTCAAGGGCCAGAAGCTTAAGCGCGGCTTCTGCAAGGACTTTGGGCTGTCGTTCGACACCATGGAGAGCATCGTCGACCTCAAGAATCAGTACCTGCAGCAGCTCGGCGACATCGGGTTCTACGACTCGTACAATGCCGAGAGCCTCAACTCGAACTCGAGCGTGCCACGCATCATCAAGGCCGCTCTCTGTGCGGGTCTCTATGGGAACGTCGCGCAAGTGGTCTACCCTGAGCAAAAGTACTTCCAGTCGGCACACGGCGTGTTCACCGAAAAGCACGACGCGAAGAAGATCCGCTACTTCATCAAGGCGAGGGAAGAAGCTGAGACGGACGCCGGGAACAACAAGAACTACCACCAGCGCGAGCGTGTGTTCCTGCATCCGTCATCGTGTAACTTTGTGCAAACGCAGTACGACTCGCCGTGGCTGTTGTACACCGAGTTGGTGCAGACGTCCAAGGTGTTTGTGCGTGAGAGCACGATGGTGAACCCGTACGCGCTGCTGCTCTTTGGCGGGAAGCTCGAGGTCGTGCACGAGAAGAACCTGCTTGTGCTCGACAAGTGGATCCAGTTCCACGCCGTCGCGCGCATTGGCGTGCTCATCAAGGCGATCCGCAAGCACCTGGACCAGTTGTTGATGGAGAAGATCGAGAAACCTGCGCTGGACATCGCGCAGAGCGAGCTCGTCACGGCCATCAGCCACTTGCTCAAGAGCGAGGGCATGTAGGTGCATCCTACGTTAGAAGTCAGGGGGGCAAGTATGATGCAAAACCAATTCGTTATTATTCGTCCCACTTGCTCAGCATGTATCGACCGAGTTGTTTTTTTTCTTTTGTTTTCTTTTGTTTTCTTTTGTTTTGTTTTTGTTTTTTTTGTTTTCCTAAGCTGCAGAGGGCACCCCACGATAAATAGCACTAGGGGGTGGCGACCACCAAACGTTTTTTCACTCACTGCACTTCGCTGGATGCCGTGAACAGCGTCTGCCAAATCGAAGGCTTCACCCAGTTGTAATCGTTGCGATGCACCGCCTAGACAGAATAACAGAAACAAATAAGCAGGGTGAGCTTCTACACACAATTTAATCACATCACAACGCTGACTATTGAGCCACCAACCTTTTTTGCTTGCTCGTGAAGCGTGTTGAGGATCGTGCGATGGCGTTCTGAGAGATGCGGCAGATCGGCCTTCAGTGAACTCGGATCAACCGCGGACGACGCCACGCGACTGCGCTGCTCCTGGATCTTCTTCTGTGCGCGCTCCATGTCAAAGAGCGACTCAAAGTACTTGAGCTGCGTGTACAGCGCGCTGTCTGGGTACTCCATCGTGGTCGTCGCGCGGCACCCTTGCGCCGAGCAAATGTTGCCGTTCCCGCGCAGCGACTGCTTCTGCGTGCGTGTCTTGCACGTGACGTCGGAGCAGACGACCCACGCCTCGTAGTACTTCTTCGTGGCCTCGCGGGTCGCGATGTGGAGCCGATTTGAGAGCACGGCCTGCAGGTCATCACCCACGTTTCCGTAGATTCCCTCTTTGTCGTACCCCCAGAAGTCGGCCTTGCACTCGGGAGACGAGCAGCTCAGACCACTGAACAGCGAGCCATCCGTCGGTCGCGTGCCGTACACACCCGGGAATGGACTTGCGAGCTTGCACCGATTGCACGTGATCTCGAGCGGCACACACGCCTTGAAGCGATCGGCATCGTTCTGCAGCACACTTGGGATCGAGTCTGTGCCGTCGTTCTCTTCGCCAAAGTGGTTCGCCGAGTGGGAAAACTTGGATGTGTCGAGGCCAAGACAGTGCGCCAATTGAGGGCTCGACGTGCCTTCAATGTGCGCACACAAGCGGTTCACCGGTGGGTGGATCTGGGATTCCAGGTACCACTCGACATCAATGTTCAGTTTACCACCTGATCGCTTCACCTCTTCAGGGTGGTACGCACGGCGTCCGCTACCAGGTTCTTCCTCGAGACACAGCACATACGGGATGTGCGAGCCGGCACCAATCGGTTTTCCCTGGGCGCGCAACGCGAGTGCCACTTGTACGTGATACTGCTTGGCACGGTCCGGGTATTGCTCGGGCTGCTTGTTCAGGCTCTTGGTGATCACGTATTGCTCAATGGACTCTTTTCCCGAGCGCATGCGTTCCGCGACTTGCTCCAAGTGCTCGTGAATGCTTTCCACGACTTCGTCACGAGAGCTGCCTGAGAGAATGAAGTCCAGGATCTCGTTACCGACGGCCTTGGAGATCACACACCAATCTCGTCGCACCATATCAAGACCTTTCACTTCTTTTTCAAACGCAGCGTCGCCATTTGGACGCTCCTTGAGCACCAGCGCGGCGTATTTCTTCTTGTTGAGCAGCAAGATGGTCTTGAAAATGTAATCGACTTCGAGCTCCAGCAGCTTGAAGTGCTTGTTACACTGCACTTGGATTTCGCGACCAATGCGCTTCGCATCGTCCAGTTTGTCTGTGCGCGAGTCGACCATAATGGAGTCCGTATCACCGTACACGACGTCGTAGCCACACTCTTGCTCGGCGACTTCTTTCGCTCTCTGAAGCGTCTGGCGACCTGTGGATGTAATCAATGCAGCGATGGGCTTTGCGTAGAACCGCGAGAAGCGGAAACCGAGACAGCCATACATAGAGTTGGCCGTCAACTTGATCGCCTTCTGACGAATGTCGAGCTTGTTGGCCTTCTCCGTGTTACCAGCTTTCGTCTCGGCCTTGAGCTGCTGCTTCACTTGCTTACGCGACTCGAGCAACCGCTTGATGACAGCAGGAAGGATGCCTTCTTCGCACGCGCTGCTAGGGAGCGGGGGGATATCCGAGTCGCCTGCAGTGATGTCTTCTTGCTCGGCTTCGTGGTCGACATCTTCGTCGTCGATCGCGTCGTCATTAATCGTCACGGGCATGGGTTTCGATTTCTTCTTCTTCTTTGAGGATGGAGCTGCTTGCCCGTTGTCGTCCATCAGTGTCCGCTCCACGGTGGTGAAGCAAATATTGTATTCCTAGAAACGATGGTGAAACAACGTTAGAATGAAATGATACACTCGGTTGCGCAAAGTCCAGAGAAAAAAATGCAAGCACTCACTCTGATAATCGACGGGTACAGACTGTTGAAATCCAAGAGCACGACAAAGTTGTCGTACAGTCCTTTCTTTGGGGCAAACACCATACCGCCAGCGTACGACGCCTCGCGCTTCTTTCCCGACTTGTCTGCCTCGGTCTTGGTCTTGTACTTCTCCGGCACGATGAACTTGTGCTTTGATCGTCCGAATTCGTGCAAAAGCAGGTACTCGATTCGCTCGGCACGCTTGTTGCCCTCAAGCGTTCGCGTCCACAGATACCCACACAAGTTCGCAAGTTGCTTGGACAGCGGCAGCACTTCCAGCTTGTGCATGAGCTGCAGTACAAACATCGCATCATCGAGCGTGTGACGCAGGAACTTGATGAAATTGTTGGCCCCGCCATGCAAAATCTGCGGGATATCCGTCATCTCGACATCGATGCGCTGCTTTGAGAGCAGTTTCTCCACCAAGTGAGACAGCGTGTAGTTGCTTTGGGACGTCAACAGCTCCTTCGACGACACGTACGTATCGCAGAACAGTCGTCCATTCACCATGTCGTCCATGCGATGCTCGTTCCACCCTTCACCCTCTTTCATGGGCGTCAGGCGACCACGACGCAAACGGGTCAGTTTCGACCAGAGACCACCCAAGCGGAAGTTGTCGATCCGCGAAATCAAGAGGTCGAGCGCGTACTTGTGCAGGTTGTGGCCCACAATCACGTCCGGGTCTTCAAACTGCACGCGCGTCAAGAAGTAGCTCAGCATCATGCGTTCATTGATCTCAACGCGGAGACGGTCTTTGTTGATCCCGATCGAGCCATCCTCCATCCTCGCGCCGCCAAATCGATCGTCTCGTTGCGCAGCCTGCATGTAGTCACCAGGGAACCCGACGTTCTCATCCAGCGGCCGAATGGCAGTGAAGTGCGAGATCTTGCGCTGAGGATTCGATCTTCCACTACCGCCATCGGAGCTGACACCGCTCTCCGTGATCGCCGAGAGCGCTACCACCTCGTGCTTGCCAGTGGTTGGATTGCAGATGCTCTTGAGGCTGAGACTCATGATCGTCAAAGGGGGAGGAGTTAGCCCGCCGCCCTGCATTGAGCTCACGTTCTTTGGGTCAAACGTTTCGTACTCCATGTGGCAGAAACTCGCGCTCTCGTTCGATTTACGCACGTTCTTGATCTCGATCCACCCGGGACCGAGCAGCTTGCGCTTGACGAGAAAGTTCTCGAGCGGACGCGTGAACGCGCCACAGATGCGACTAAACGTCTTGCCGCCACGGGTGCAAATGTCCGACGGCGGCGACGCGTACTTAGCGCCGTACTTGACTTTAAGGTACAAGTTCTTGCCACGCGGCATGTCGACGACCTCAAAGGCGTAATTGCGCTCCACGAGCTTGGTCTGGAACACTTCTTGGTCGCGCTTGCTCGTGATGCACGACGGCACCAGGATCTTGCGGATCTCTTCGTGCATGCTCATCCACGCCTGCTGTTGCTCCACCTTGGGCAATTCCTTCAGGCCCGCGCCCTCCTTTGGCACCAAGTACATGTAGCGCTCCAGATTGTTCACGATCACGCAGCAACTCTTGTACGTCGGTGTTCGATTTGGTCCGCCAGCGTTGGACGTCTTGATTTTGCCGATGAGGTAGATCTTGCCAGGACGGTCGCGGACTTCTACAGCATCCATCCAGTACATCTGAATGGCATCGGCGGGCGCGAACGCTTCCGGTTCGGCCTCGGGGTCCTCTTGCTGTGCCGCTTTGGCGCTAACGTCGCCAACTTGCCACCACTCGGCAACTTCGTTCGAGGGCACGTCCGACATCATCACAGCACCAGACGGCTTGATTTTGGGCTCAGGTTTCTCTTCTGGAACGCCAGCAAGCGCGCGCGCAGTCGGTTCGGTGGTCTGCAAGCCGCTTTCGCGCGCTTTGCGAAGCAGCAAGTCTCGTTTGCTCAATGCGACTGACTTGGAGGGTTCTTCTTTCACGGCCGTTGCTTCATCGCTCTGTTCCAATTTCGCAGCGACTTCGTCGCTAGATCGCTCATCCTGCGTACCAGCAGCACCGTCATCGTCCATTGGCTCATCATCCGCCTCATGCTCGTACGCGTTGCCATCGTCCATTGCGATGTCGTTGTTGGCATCATTATCATCATCGTATTGCGAACGACCGATCGACGAGGAGAACGAGGATGTCGTTGTAGTTGTTGTGACGCGCTTTGAGGAGCTGAATGTTGACGTGGAGCTTGGCATCGAAGACGCCTCGGTCGAATACGAAGACATTGGGCGTGCATACGTTTGCCGGGTCTCTGTCGGGTTGCTGGTCAAGTCGTCCAACATGCTGTTCAAATCGATATCTACAATCCCACGGTCATAAGCACGTTCATATCATTCCACGTCGAACTATGGCAACATATAGCACAAAAAAACAAACGCGTACCTCGCTTTGCATTGGACCGTGCTTTATGGGATCCAGGCGCACCACCAATGGCGCCACTGGAGCTGCCGGGGGCGCTTTTCCCCTTCGAACCTGCCGCCGAGGCGGAGAAGAACATGTTGGTGATCTTCTGGTCATTGCCCGTGCCAAGCTTCGCACGTTGCATCTTCTTCGCGCGGCGACTGTACGCGCTCGAGAGAGCGCCTGCGCTTCTCTTCTTGCCGCTGGGGCCATCGGCATCGTCGGCGTCGGCGCCATTCGCGTCCGGCTCGGGGTCGGACTCGAAGAACTGCTCCTCGCCGTCATCAAAGTAGCCCATCTCGCCGTCATCGTTCTCGACAAAGGGCAGCCCCTGGCGGCGCTCGCGCACGAGCTTCTCGTACTCCTCTTCGGTCACGGTCTTGTACACGCTCTCTTCCTGTGGCACGTACGCGGCGATGCGCGAGCTCTTCTCGTCCACGGTGCGCGGTTGCACGCCGCCCTCGCGGAGCCGGCGGATCTCCTCGAGCGCCTGCTTGCGGCCGCCTCCACTGGCACTGCTGCGGGCGCGGCGGGAGCTCATGGCGCACTAAGAGTGCGTGAATGCGGATGCGTGGATGCGAGGGTGCGCGCGCCTTGGGCAATGCGCTGCGGTTACCGAAATGGCGGGAAGCCGTTTGGCACACCATCACCCATTTTTGCGCGCCAAAGGCAGGTGCAGGTCATTGCGGTGGTTAAAAAACCTCAGCAAAAGGTAATGTGCAGATTTAGTATGAAGTTGTATTTTATCCAATCGTATGCAAGGTGGTAGGGATGTACTAATACGCTTTTTTATCGTGATGAATGATTTTGAGCGAATCGCAGCGTTATGATGATATATGCAAATCAAGAGGGAAAACTGTGTGTACAGAACAAAGCCTTTTCCGCCAATCACGAGAAGGATACAAAGCCTACATGCATTCTGCAGATATGCTGTTGAGGAGTGGGATCGATGGATAACAACGATGCATTTGAAAAGGCGCTTGCCTTCGCATTAGAGAGAACACAGCGCACGACGGACGACAGCGACGATGGCGTCGGCGATGGCGACCAACCGCCTCCGCAAGGAGTACGTGAACCTGCAGCGCAAGCCCGTGGACAATATCCAGGCGGCGCCGCAGGAGAAGAACATCCTCGAGTGGCACTACGTGATCACGGGGACGCCCGACTCACCATACGAGGGCGGATACTACCACGGCAAGCTGCGCTTCCCGCCCGAGTACCCGATGAAGCCGCCCGCGGTACTCATGCTCACACCTAATGGACGGTTCGAAGTCAACAGGAGGATCTGTCTGAGCATGTCGGACTTCCACCCCGAGACGTGGAACCCGGTCTGGGCAGTCGGCTCGATCCTCACGGGGTTGTACTCTTTCATGGTAAGATCCTTTCCTTCAATTAGCATGGACCTATTGAATACAGTCTAAATGGGATTGATGCATACGGCTGCAGTTAGAAGACCAGATCACGACTGGAAGCATTGAAACTACCGACGAAGAGGTACGTTTCTTTCGTTGTTTTGTTGCACGCACTCTCGGAGCGCGCGTCGGGTCTGAAATTGCGTTTCTAAATGGGTTTTGCTGTTGTGTATGTAGAAACGCAAATTTGCGGCCGAATCGCTTGCCGTCAACTGCACCAACAAAGATTTCTGCACGCTCTTCCCTCACCTGGTGGAGCTCCATAAAGAAAAGCAAGCGGCGTCCACGACGAGCTAACTGGCGTCCGCGTCAGCCCGTTGTATGTCTCTCGTGCCTCCAGCAAATCGTTTAAACGTAGATCATTCCCAACTAGTAAACTTGTGCTGTAATGAGCTCAATGTGCTGTAATGAGGAACTGTGAGATCGAAGATACCTAACCTATCAAACGTCATACGGTATACTATATAATGTGGTCCACGTTATATTTTACACACTCTGCACTTAGTTTGTATTTCCCTGTTGGCACTCCCGTAGTGGCGCACAAGCGGCAGCATTGGACATGACGTCGCTTCCTGCCTCCACGGAGCATGGCGCCAACGCTGCCGCTGTGACGCTATCGAAGAAGAAGAAGGCGAGTACGTCTGGATATGACTGCCTGCTTCTGCCTGAGATCAAGCTGAAGACCAGCAACGCTGCGGCGAGCTTGAAGCAGCTGGAGAAGCGATTCGGCTACCTTTGGCAGGCCGCGCACACCATTTTGCCCACGAGCGCGCTCTTGGCGCACCAAATGATGTCCGTTTACCATTACGATGATTGGATGGGCGTGAATATATATGTATACAATCATGTGGCTTATTATACTTGTCACATGTGTAGATCGTCGATGACGGAGATGGCGCGCAACAACGGAGTGGAGCTGCCCGCAGCGGTGCTCGACTTTATCTGCGAATGCTGCGGCGCGCTTCTGGTGCCGAGTCTGTCTGCAGATGTGCGCGTCCAGGCGCAGACACACAAATCAGCGGCGAATCGGAAGCTGACGAAACTGCGCCGCAAATTGCAAGCGCAGCACGGAACCGCTGGCGCGCCCCAGATCCTGCGCAACATCCTGGTAAGAAGTAGCTTCGTCACGCATCAAACGTGAGAGTTTTCTAATGATATACGCTTTTATGGTTGTTTTTTGTGCTAGAGGATGTGTTGTCGCCGTTGTGAGCACGTCAACATTCGAGCGGGCGTGTCTGAAATCGTCAAGCCAAAGTCCAAGAAGCGACCGATTGAGGGCCAAACAGAAGGTGAGCGGCATGTTATCCATGAATACTGGCTGTATACATATCGGCAACTTTAGTGAAATGGCTTACATCACGCCATTCGTTGTTTGATATGCTTATTGATGCAGCGCCGGACACCAAGCGCGCGAAAACGGAGCCATCGCCCGTGAGTCTGATCCTCCAGGATGCTGCAGTTTCGACAACGCAACCGGGAAACACGGAGCTCGAGAAGCCACGCAGTATGTTTGCACCACCGCCAAGTCCTCCACGGAAGCTTCTGGACGGACCGAAGAAGAAGAAAAAGAAGAAAACGGCGGACACCGCAGTGGTTGCGGTGAAAAGCAACTTGAGCTCCTTCCTGCAGAGTCTTCGACCGAGCACTGCCAAAAAGTAGAGGGAGCTGGTCTATTGTAACATCAATGAAAGCGTGCATGAAGACCTCATTGCAGGATTACGTGGAGGAAAACTGTGCGTCTAGACCAGTGAGCTGAGTCCACGATTTACGAAGGATGTCATCTCGGCTAGATCGGCTCCAAGACTTCATTGTTGATGGATAGCGCGAGCTCATCAGTCCTGAGTACTGTGAAGCCCAGTCGCTTGTGCTGCCAGGTTCACTAAGAGCCTCTCCAGGTTGTGATGAGACGGCTTCATCATTCAGATCGTGCTCATCTTCACTGCCGCATTTATTGTCTTTTTCCTCAACGGCATTGCTGATCGCTGGGTCGCATTGAGCTTGTTCGTTGTTGGCCTCATGTGTCACAGCACTCAATGCTGCCGATTCCTGCTCCGGCGACTCCACACTCGCACGTATAGATTTCGGTGTAGCTACTTGAGCGATTGAGTCTCTTTGATTCCCACGCAGCTGTTCTTCCTTTACTGCTGTCATCGATCTCCGCCGTGTTTTATCTGGTTGGCTGGAGTGACGTCGGCTTTGACGAGATCGATGAGCTTTTGCTGTACGCACAGTTGTTTGGTTTCGCTCGGTGACTTTGAATATTTTGCCCAGAATGCTAAAAAGCTTTTCGCGTGGTGGGTCTTTCTGCTCCTCCAGTATCTACATAATATCATCGCTGTTAGATCGGTAACGCATTTTGATCCTCGTTCAAATTGGAGTATCAACGCACCCTTCTTGTATCTTTGATCGGCATTTGCACCATGACTAGCGTTTGGTTCTGGACAAGTCCGTCGTAGAAGTAAAAAAACCCGTCGACTGTCGTGAAGTTATTGTCCCAGAAAAGCACCTGGAGGCTCTTGTTGATACGAAGAGCTGACCCGAGCTGACGTGCAAGAATGTCTCCGCATTCATTTCCGGATACGTCGAGGACTTGGAGTGTATGGTTCAGCGTCAAAGCTTGAACTGCTGCGGTGATTACATGTGCTCCGAAAATCATTGAAGACTCACTTTTGAGGCACAACTCCTTCAGAGGCAAAACCTTTGTGGGTCCAGAATGGAGACCGCTGGCGGATTGACGACTTTCATTCGCGCCCCCAGTCGTGCTTGAGCTGACGCCTCCAAGTATGAGAGCGAACGCACTTGCAGCAGCTTGCTCGATTGCACTCGGCAGATTTGTTGTATCATTCGAAGCAAGCGGACGCTTCTCGTGGAAACGAGCTAAACTGATCTGGGTTTCTCTTTTGATGTATCCGTTGCCTTCAAGACTCAAGGAGTCTAGAGTCCGACAGCCACGCAGCGCGTGAAGAAGCAGGATAGACTGTTGAGCACCATTGAACATGAAGTAAAAGAGTTTGCGAGTTAGTCAAGCATTTGCGTTATGCAAAAAAATAAATAAAAACACGTACCGATTTGTCATACAGACAAGTGTGATCAAGCCGAAGCGAGGCGCGGGAAGCAAAGGGAGACACATCGATGAGCTCGGCGAGTAGCGCTGCTTTGCGCCCGCGTAAATCGTTTTCACTCAAATCGATCAAGCATGGTAATGCGCGACCCGTGTTCTGGAACATCGGTGTGAGGATGCTTTTCAAGTACGTTTTCTTGAGCCCTTTGGTGGGGTGCGAGTGTCCGATGTGGGCTGTGACCGATGCTTGCTTTGCAAGCCGAGCTAGTGACTGAGTTACGAGTGTTCGAGGGTGGAAACTCTGGCGCTGCATGCCCCGCAAAAAGAGAGTCGACAAACTTTGAGTTTTACCCAAAATCCAGCCGAGATCTTTGCTGGCTTGTGTGCGCATGCGATTGTAAGAGAGATCAATCACTCGAAGCGAGGATTCGTGCAGAATGCTATTCTGGCGTAGCGCGTGGAAGAAGACGTTCATGCTCAGCTTTGTTTGAGAGAGGTCCAGGCAATGCAGTGCAAACGCTCCAGTGATCCAGCTCGAGAGTATCCGTGAGCCTTCATGGCCGAGCTGGTTACCGGACAAGTTGAGTTGGCGGAGACACGATGAGAATGCGGTATTTGTTTTCACAGATCGCAAAATACGCGAACTTGATGGCGAAGAGAGTCTGCACTGCTCCAACTGGAGAATCTCAAGTCCGCTTGGAAGTAGCTCGAGCATGATGGACAATTCCACAGCCATCGCTGGTGAAAACTTGTTGAACGAGAAATCCAAATGCTTCAGTTGCAGGGACTGCTTCTTTTTAGCTCGTTTGATCGTCGACTGCAGGACTACGTTTTGCAGGATGCGCAGTGAGCGCGCGGACAGGTCGACGTTGGTGAGCGTGAACGCATTGATCGAAGAATGCGGCGAGAGAAGTGCTTGAAACAGTGCACTCATTCCAATTTCATTCATTGAGAGGTCGTAGACGGCCATCCCGTCGAAGCAGTGGCAATGTTCAAGAGTCCGTGCTAGTGCCTGCACTTCTCGCAGCTGGATACTTGTGTTTACTACTGGCGACGAGAGTCCAAGATGCTGCCGGATGAACGATGGTTGCTGCTGATATCCGTCGACTCCTGGCGGGAAGCTGAGGCAGTACTGGAAATCCACACTTGAGCCAACGCACTCAATGAGTCTCGTTGTGATCGTGGGGCGATATCGTACGTTTAAGTCGTCGCAGAAAGCTCTGTAGGCAGCGGTCATCGCCTCAACGAGAGCCGATTGGTCCTCTTGATCTGAGTCGGAGGGAGCAAAAAATTCTTCCCAAAGGCACTTTGACGGAAGGTGAACTTTGGGGAATTGCTTGTCTGGGAACACGAGTCGAAGACCATGCATAAGTCGTTGGAGAAGCCGGACAAAGCCTTCAGTGTGCACACCCGGATCGAAATGCAGTACCACCGGTGGGTGCCGAAATTGGCTTTGAGAGACGGTCAGTTGGATAGACGTCATCGGTGCAGCAGCCGATGATGAAGACGTCCCGCTCAAGACTTTGATTTTCTGGATATGCATCAGCTGCAACTCTTTACAGCAGACGAGCTGCGTCTTGAACGGCTTCTTGCGCTTTAGCATCCACATTCGAAACGCAGAAATCACAATTAGCCTCTTGTGAAACTTGCCTGTTGAGGAAAGCAGCACCCATTTCATCAGCAGCGGCGTGTCATCGCGCGCAACGAACAGCTTTTCAATTGTTGCAAGTTCATGAGGCTTCACCTCTTCGTAGCTCAACCGATTAATTGGCCACTGAACCGGGTCTTCCGTGTTTCCCTTGTCGTATTTTTTAAGTTGCTGAGAAGGGGGCGATGGAAGCAACGTTCGTTGATGCTGCTCTGGCTGGCTGCGTGTTGTGGCAATAAACGGTATAGCTGGAGATGAAGCCCTTGGGATGGCGTGACGGCTTTGCGTTTTCGTTGAGGAAAACGATGATCTTGAGCTCAATATCGAATTGCTCATGACTGACCTGCTCTGTTTTCAAACTGATGGTGCGGTCTTGAACAAAATCTACTTGAACAGTGTTTAACGTTTAGATAACAGTAATTGCGGAAAGCTTCAATGTCAGATTTTGGAGCGATGCGGGTTGGTGTCCAACGCCCGTAACTCGTGCCAAAGTGATGCTGTGCGCCGCAGCTTCTTGCCATTTGAGCCGTTTGTATTTGAATATTTATAGATCGAGAGACTGATTTGGATGGGTCCTATCCTCACTCGATCGCATAAACTGACTGAATGGATCTCGCTGGGCAATTGTTTCTTCTTTTTAACGCGGGAGCTTGCATCTGGGACGTGCTATACAGAATAGCCATGACTGTCTTGGCGTAAAGACTCGCCAATTGCAACACTTGCCAACAGCTGCAAAGACGATGACCGCGACACGGACCCCGGTTTCCAACTGCAGCACGAACTGTGCTCACGCATCATGAATGGTCTCGTCACTGTTGTGTGATAATGTTGCCCAAAAGCAATTTTCCTGTCTTCTATAGTATCTCTATCGGCCGACAGCGACGACCTGAATGTGCGTTTCCTCGTAGCCTTGCTCGTCCATCCGTGTGCTGACAGTCTATACGAAATAGACGGCATCGGTATCACCGTGCCTGCCGTATCCTTCCTGTCTCTACAACTGTATAAAGCGCCCCAATAGCTTTTTCGGAAGAACCATGGAGGAAAGTTTCGCAAGTCCGTACCGTGGGTGCGTTTTAGCGTTTTCAGGCGCTGCTGCAGCGCGTCTTTCGAGTGCGTGGATTGGCACATGAGCGCTGCGACTTGCTCCCACATGATCAGTTTCTTCTGCGCGGCAAATCCAAGGGCGAGCTGCACAAGCTGGCGGTCTTCGTCATCAGTAAAGTCCGACATTCGCTCTCCGAAGGGTGAATAACTCAATGCACATCCTTACCTGCATATATTCTCTTGGCGCGAGCATCTTGCTTGATGGCGTCATTCTCCGTCATCTCGACCCGTCCCAGCATTTCCTGTAATGCGCTGCGCGCACGCGGGGTTGAAGTTGCTACCATCATTCCGCATTCTGCAAGTTGAAGTCAACTGTACTCTCTTTCATTAGCTAAAAATCTCGTACTAAGCGATAGGATTGGGCAAAAATACGCTGAGCCATTGTTAGTTGCCCTTTTGCGCGGGCAACGTGAAACGACGTGCCCGCATTTTGGCACATTGAACCACCCCTCGCCAGCATCACCGCGTATACAGCGCTCCTATGGACGACAAGAATGCTGCTGCGGGCGACCACCACGAGCCCGCGTCCGTGCTCATTCACAAGTCCGGCAGCAACAAGGGCGCCACGAGTGTCGTGGGCGTGACAGCAGGCGCCGTCGTCATCTCCATCGCTCGCACAAGTCACCACAAGCCAGGTAGTGAGGGCAACGCGCAAGTGTACCATTCGCAAAGGGAGAAAGACGCACCGTCGTCTCCGAGTGGCGGCAATGACGATCCGTTCTTCCTTGCCGTGATGGCGCCCACGCCCGATGCCGCGATGCAATTTCTGTCGAACCGCCCGCCTGGTGCACACATTCTCGTCAAAGACGAAGACGATAATGTGGCGGTTTTCGTGAAGTTTCGGCAGGCTGTGCGCGCGGTCGTACTGATCAAGGCTAAGGAGATGAAAAAGCTAGACGAACCGATCACGTGGGGGCGTCCGTACAAAGCGCCACATCCCGTCCAAGCAAATGCGGCATCGCATCGAGATCAGCGGGCGCAGCCACATTCGACGATGATGACTCCTGTCCATAGAATGAAGTTGGCAGCGGATCTCTATTTGCAACTTGAGCAATGCTGGAAACGATTTTTACCGCAGGTGAAAGCGATTTTGCTGCAAATGTGCTGTGAGCCATACTTTGATGAAGACCTCGTGATGGATAACTGGGCGACGATAATTTCGTCGTCCCAGATGCCGTGCATTGTTGCGCTGACCCCGCAGTCTTGTGGCTTTTACATATTGAGCACCAATAGCGGCGTATCATCAAGCAGTGGGTCAAGTGCGAACAATAGTGGAGCAGTCCCAATTCGCCATGTTGAGTTTGATTACCAGAAAATCGTGATCACTGTCGCCGACGGCACATTCAATCCCGCAGCATTCATCGTATCCACGCATTTTTCTTCGAAAAGGCTTTTCGACGTAGACCTCACGTACGTGCCTTGCGCCATACATATCACGCGATGAGCGGAACCAAATGTTGACAGTCCACGATCGTATTCTTGTAGGTTTAAATTGCTGCGAGACAATTTTCTCGCTCCAGATCGAGTGATACTGAAAGAAACGACGGTGACAACTGTACCAGTCCAGCAAGCGCTATGGCAAAACTGTATAGAGTTCAATTACCCCGATCCAGAATTTACTTCGCTTTTGGCTTTGCAGACAGCGTGTTGGAAGATGATCCCACACGAACCACTTCCAGATACGCTATTGGAAGCGCTACGCAATCTACACTTGCTCTTCGTTGAGCGAAGCGAAAAGTTTGGAAAGAATGATATCAACGTCGGCTCGTGTTCGCTCACGTGGCCAAAAGAAAAAATCAAGATGGCGAGCCGCATCATCCCCTACTTATTGGAGTTAATGGTTGCAGCCGCGTCCGGCTTAGAGTGGATTGAAGCAAATCTCAGTACAGCTCATGTGGCTGCAGCAAAATCGCAGCCCTTTTTCGTGTTCTCGAAGCAGAAGTTAAAGATTTTGCATCAATTTGCTCGAGTGCTCCGCTTTGACATCGTGTACATGATCGATCGATGTGACGAAGCCATGATTCACAAAGCCGCGCACCACATTTTTCAGTTTTTTGCGATGCGCTGTGATCTTCCAGCAGAGTTTATCGAGCTCATTCGAGATCTGCTGGCTTTGTTACCGGAATTCCGAGCGATCTTTCTGAAAAATCAGTGTACAAACTTGCTGTGGAAGGCTCTTCATACTGGCAATCGTTTCCAGCTCAGCGTGGTAGCGCCATTTGGCAAGAGAGCAGGCATCTCGCCTATCACCCAAGCAATCATGGAAGCTAACACTGGCGCTGCAAGACCGAAATCAGGCCATGAGCGCAGGTCGTCACTGTTTGGGATCGGTAAAAAAGCTCAGCTGTCGAAATCACGAAAGTCAGTCGATTTTGGGACAACTTTTGCCATTCCAGTTGTGAGTTCTACCAAGCCGCTCGTCTTTCTTCGTATCAATCCTCTGTTGGTGCAAACGGAGCTTGCATCAACGCTATGCTTGGGGCAAATCGAGATCTCGAAAGCAGTCCAAGAAGGAAACTCAGTCGGGTCGAAGTACGCATTTTGTTTCTGTCCATTGGCGCACAATCGACCGTTTGAAAACGGCGGCAACCGACTGAGGAACGAATGCAGCAGCAAGAAGAGTGTTCGAGAAAGTGAATATATGGGAGTCTACAACGCGTGCAAGCGAAAGAAACGTTCCAGATTATCTCCAAAATTATGTATGTACGAGCTTGTGCTACAACTGACACTCGAGCTCATGCACAGCACTTCGTCTAGAACGTGGGAAAAAGACGCTGGCTTGCTGTTGCGCCTGGAAAACGTCCACGAGAGTTTATTTAATGAGATCGTGCAGCAAATGAAAGATGCCATCACGATATGCTCGAAAGATGAAGCTATTCTCTTTCCAGACATCGTGCTCGCAGATCAAGTCAACTATTGCCGTCTCCGTGTAGTCATAAAATGCGTGTCGGATCTTTTTCGACTGGAGCTGAAGCGGAGGAATCAGATGAAGACTGCGTTGGGTGACAAAAAGTACTGGTACTTCATTCATCTCTTTCGCTCCCAATTAAGGGATTTTAACGACTACTTGGAAGGTTGCAGCGAGAACGAGAACGACACCAACGAAGGAGATACTGATGAGGATGATGAAGATAATCATGACGAGGAAACAGATCGCACATCTCCGTTGCCAGATCGAAAAATCGAGCTGCTCGTTCATATAGAGATTTTTCGGTGGATTCCCAGAGCACTTCTCGACGAATGGATCGTGCTGTCTTTAGAAGATTTCTTACAGACCGCATTGGTTCTCTCTGAGCTTATTGAACGGCGCCAAGATGCCAATCCCCGTCACATCGAGTTTGCATGCCAGCTACTCCAGATTTTCCGCTTCATTTTACTCCGGTCGACTGATGTCGATCTGCAGACACTATTGGTTCGAGTGCTGAACCGAGGATGCTCATCGATCATATCCCTTCTTCAGCACTTGGCAACTGTTGCAACGAAACCGGCTGAAAGTGTTAGTGAAAAAGCAATCGCTACCCTACAAGCGGAAATATTTCTTTTTTATACGCATACGCAACACTTGATGTGGCGCTACCGACGAAAAATTTGTGGATTGAAAGTAACCCCGGGATCATAGACAATAGCATTGCGAAATCGAAAGACGTCGAGGTGATCGAGCAGCGGAAAGCAGTTTTGATGGCGAGTATTCTATCGTCAACGTCGATGTCAGAGCACGCTGAAACAAATCTCTGGGATTACTTGCTTTTTCTTTTGATCCCAAAGGATGACGTCATGTTAGTCGAGAGAGCTCAACGACTATCGTTTTCGCTACACAAAGTGCCAACTTTGCCCATCGTCCATCGCTTTCAGCAAAAACTGGAACCCAATCCTCTCACATCGTGCAAACCCTTCAACTTCAAGCTAGTCAAGTCATTCCAGATGTTGCAACAGCTACTCTACGTTTCGCTCGTCGCAGATAGCCTGCACGCTCGTATCGATTTCCATCCTTGCATTTCGAGTCACATGCACTGCATTGAGCGCTGCTGCAAGCGGTATCTCAATAATGTGTCCCAGGAGAATCCCCAGTTCTTACTTGACGCAGTGGAGTGGCATATAAAAAACTTGATTGCGCTTGGGAACCGACGAACGTATTTTCCTGCAATAGCGAATGCCTTTGATTCCCTGAAAGTGATTCCGACATTGCTGAACCTTGTTGAAAGCGAACACGTACCCGACGATACCCAACGACCAGCATCAAGAGTAACATCGCGACCAAAACTGGAACCAATTATGGTTATGAATGGAGGAAATGTGTCTGATGTTGATCTCAAACAGTGTCAAGATGGGGTCAGTGGCATTTCTGAAGTCACTCGAATTGATCCTACCGAAGACCTTGCGCCGATCATACGTTTGAAGCTACCAGCAGCTTCAATACCACGATTTGACTTTGGCACCATGGGTGAGAATCATATTGTGGCGAGCACCGTCGGGATCTTCCAGAATGCAAAGAATCATGCGCTCGTGATCATTCTGATCGCCTCATATTTGATTTTGGATTCGAATTTGGACCTCGATTCAGCGATGTGCCCACGTTTTGCTATTCCTGGTGCTTTAGTCTTCAGTGAAAACAGAGACGTAATTGTCAGGTCCGATTTGCTGTGGAGCTTGCAACAACACTTGGCGTCAGTCAAACTCAACGTAAAGGCATTCGAGCGGATGATTCACGACTTGGAAACTGCTCTCATCTTTTCAACATCAGCTCGAGTCGCAGCTGTTCGGTCTCTCATGCGGTTGTTAGTTCCATCACTACTTGATCGAGACATATACGTCCGACCACGGTCAGATACGGTCACTACTGCAAGGGAATTCATGGCACAGCCAGACCAAACTCCCCAAGAAAGTGAATTAAAGCCAGAAGAACTGGACTCTCCTACTGAAGCATGCACATACGTGACAAAAGGCGCATTTTCCACCGTGTATCGATCAGTTCCGTTGCTGCCAAAGGCGAATATTCTCGCTATCAAAGTGATTGCGCATCAGAAACGCGCAGGGGATTTATCGGTTCTAAGTGACCTCTACAATGAGGTCGCAGTTCTAAGGAGGTTGCAAGGCGAGCATGCAGCGATTCAAATGCTGGATTATGGTAATCGCCATGAAGAGCAAAACTTCGTCATCATGATGGAATTTTGTCCATGCACGCTAAACGAATGGAGGGCTTCGTTGGGATCTGGATCTCTGCGTGTGCCATTCCGATCTCTTGTGGTGATGGTCCTGCAAGCGTATGAACAGATCTGTCATTCTTTGATACGCATTCATCGCGCTGGCGTTGGGCATTTCGACATAAAGGTAACTCTCGCGTACTTTCCTCCACTCCCATTTTAATGAAGGTTTGACTTACTCCCACTTTTCCCATCCAGGGTGACAACATTTTGCTCCGCACTGGCGCATGGGATCTCACACGTCGATTGCTGGTATATGAAGAGCGCGAAAACTATGAAAGCGAAGCTGCGCGCATCTTGAAAACTAGCTTCTGCTTTGCCGATTTTGGAGAATCAATGATACTCGAATCCGAGCATCTCGGGCAGTCGCAGAGCCGGACCACAAGTTTTGTACTTCCATCTCCAACAGCTTTGCCTGCAGTTGAAGCACTGCCAACACCATCAAAACTGAAAGAGCGGGGATTCTTACTCACGCGGACACGTGGGACGGAAGCGATTAAGAGCCCTGAAATGCTTAAGGTCAAGGGAAGTGATGGAGTCAAGGAGTACGTCACTTTTTCCAGTGATATCTGGTCCATGGGCTGTCTGCTGTATGAAATGATTACCCAGGAGCTCATGTTCGGCAAAGGTTGGTACCCGATGATTCCTTCAACTTTCCTATTTTATGTATTGTCTGACGAAAAATTTGCTGTTGCTGATTATTCTGTGTAGATGATGCTGCTGGGTTGTACACTCACCTCGTGATCTCTCAAGCCACGGTACTGCGTGAGGATCATGTGCAAAAGATACGAGAAGTGCTGAACCCGAAAGATGAGCCAGAAAACCTGTTTGTGAGTCGACTCATTGGTCTTTGTGAGAAGATCCTCACTCGTTCTCCAAGTCGGCTCTCCGTAACTCAATTGCTGTCCGAAGTTCAGAGACTACTGGAAGATATACTTCAGTTTCCAAACTCGAGCGAGGACAAGCGATATGTCGAGCATGCCTTCGCTGATCCAGTGCCACAGATGACCAACACAGGTATGCCAGCTTCATCAAGAAGTACAAGTACGCAATCCACTGTAGCAAAGATCTCATCCCTTCCGAGTCTCAAGTCGCGATTGTACAGCGACGCTGGAAGTTACGCTGATCATCCTGCTGTCGGGTGCAAAAGTGAATGTGATACGTCAGTTAAAGCAGTGTTTTGCCGTTTCTTTTGGAATTTGCATATTGGGGGCATCCACGACTCTGCCGTCGCGAACGTACAGCTGCTACCGAGAGCTGGTGTCGGCGACCGAGCGACAAGTGCGAGCTCCACTTTCATGGACGCCTTTGAAGCTGCCCACGAAGCCGAGATCGATCACTTTGTGTACTTCCTGTGGGATGATAATCCGAATTCTATGTTCAACGGCCACCCGGACGACGCCTCAGCGCAAAGCTTGAGCTCGAGTCTAGTGAACGAATTGAGTGAAGAAGACCACCGGACGTGCTTTTTCATTAATTCCAAGTGGATCGCACTGCGTCAGCAAATTTCGGCAACCAGATCGCAATCCTCCGACCAACTCGATGTGGAATTCTTCAAGCAGGTCGACTTGGACTCGCACCAATTCTTCCCCGTGTTCCAGCGCCTGCTACGCAGCGAACCTGGTAGAGTGTTGTTCCTCGGCGTTGGCAAAACTGTACTCGCCACAGAAGCGATGAACGATTGCGTTGTCTCTGTGCTGCTTTTCTTTTTGCAGACAACGTTTTCGCTGGGGACAACCGAGGCGTTGACCTTTCTAGCACGAGAATGTGGCCAGCATTTCGGGTACCCAAGAATCGGGCTCCTCCAACTCGAGAACTATGCCAGTCGCCACCAGGAAACACTTCGTCGAGTTCACACAAAGGAGAGGTTGACAAACCAGCGGTATGTCGTTGAATGCCTTTGTGGAGAGAGCGCGTTCGCCGTGCATGTTGACGCGATCAAAGAAGCTTCGTACCATCACAACCAGCAGTGTCCTCGAAAGAACCTGCATTCAAGTTCTTCCACAGCCCCATCCAGTGGATGTTTCCATCCGTTCCCGCCGCCAAGTGCTGATGATCATTCAGCAGGAATCCACCACTACGATGGCTACCCAGCGGACCCTCGCATGATCTACGAGGTGAATGAAGAGCGACTCATGTTCCCATTCGAGTCCCGGTCCAAACGACAAGACGAAGTGCCGTGGGTCGAAGTGGACATTCGCGCAGTCGAGCGCTTGGAGTCGCTTTTCGGTACCGATTTGACGTTGTCGTCGTCGAATACTACGGCCAGTGCCATCGCTGCTGCATCCGAGTCAAGCAATAACAGTGGAGCCACTGCCAATGCTGCGCGTCTGAATGGCGCTCCATTGTCATCCAGAGCGTCTGGGTCGGGCGGATTGCTCCCCAGTTTCCGCGAGCGCAAGAAACGACGACGACGGCAACGCGAGGAGCAGCTTCTCGCTGGAGTCGGGGAGCAGCACTGCTGTGATCGTGGCAGCGGAGCGAATGACATGGTCACGGCGCTCGTGCTGGGGCTCAAGGAGCGATCCTGCTGTGCACTGCGCCAACAGCAACAAGCAACCGCGCCAGCGGCTTCAAGCACCGGCAACAGTAGCAAGCCACGGGTGAGAAAGCTATTTGAGTGTGAACTCTGCTGCTTCCCCATGTGTGCGCTCTCGAGCGACCACGAGAAAGTGGCGATCCCATTGTACTTTGGCAAAACGTCCACATGAATAAGAGCAATGTGTAGTAGTAGTACATTATGAACGAAGCAAAGTTGCTCAACCACATTGTAAGATAGATCGCAAGACTCCATTTTCATTGATGTCCATTAATAATCATAATATAATAATACACATGAATGAGATTGACCCGTGCCACAGGAATGCGGCTTGGGGGCATCCCATCTTCATTCATACTACAACACTTGCTTCTTTCTGCGCAATGTGGGGGGAAAGGACCTCCGCCGTCGTCCTTCACCATCTCTTCCCCATCGGCTAAATACAACGCTCGCTTTGATACACTCGCTCACACACGCGTCTTGTCGCGTCGCCATTCTCTCTTTACTTGCCAAGCATCGTGCCCGACTTGAGCGACATGCTGCTGCGTCGACGCAGCAGCGCCGGCTGGGCCTCTTCGCTGCGCGCCAAGATCTGCTTCACGCCGTTGATGTATTCCTTGCACGGGCCCGGGATCTCCGCGCCCGGTCGGTTCTTCGCGAACATCAGACACTCCGAGTTGCTTCGGCGGCGACGCAGCTGGTAGTCGCTGGGCACGTCACCGTGGCTGCGCGCTGACGTAGGCGTAGCAGCCGTGCTCGAGCGGCCGCTGCCCGGCGGACTGTCGAACTGCGGCTCCTGCTTGGCGTGCTCGAGCGAGTTCAACTTGGACTTGAAATCCTTCATCACGCTAGTGTCGACCGTCAATCCCTGCGGCTTGGTCTGCAGCTGCTGGTGGTGGCCGTCGTCGGTTGGAGACTGAAAGCGGCGCACAAAACCAGAAAGATCCATGGCGGGTGGACACGTTAAAAGGGCGTTAACAGAAGGAACGCTTGGTTGCGGGTTTCTCGGTGGGAAATGCGATTGGGGCGCACTCACGTCTTGGAGCTCGGTGCGTGCGTGGATGGGGGTTTGACTTACGCGCACACGCTCGTTTTTTTGTTATTCTCTCGGGTCGCGCTTTCGCACTTGGGCCGCAAATTCGATACTGACGGCGCCGTCGCAAGAGCGCAGCGGCGATTCTGAAAATTACACCAACCCACCTCTCATCCCCCGCTCGGTTTTTTTTTTTCTTTCCTTCTTTTTTTGATTTCTTGCAGTCAATTTCTCTTCTTTCTTGTCATGCAGTACTGTAAGCAAGCATCCGACAGTTTTGTTTCTTTCAGGTATTTAAAACACAAATGTGTGTTTAAAACATTGCAAGATTTTACTTCAGAAAAGAACAGTGAAGATACACCATTGGCTAAAACGATGTACAGAGAATCGGGATTGGTTGAAAAAAGAACAGCGAGAGGTGGGACTGTGTATGACCTGCACTTGTGATGCCGCAGCGTAAGTTGAGGTTTGACGCTGAAATGTCCGCACTTCGGCATTTCGCCACGCCACGAGAGAGAAAAAAAGAGCAAAAATCTTTCGTTTCTGGCATGCAGAATCGAGAACGAGCGCAACTCTGGTGACACGAGCACGCAGCGAAATCCCATCCATTATGGACCCGCAGTGTTTCTGTGACCGTCAGGCAGCAGGGCTTGTCTTTGTGCAAGAGTGTGAAGTGAAGCAAGCAAGCAAGCGAGCGTTTACGCAGTCACAGATTGCAATGCGCATTCAGTAGACACGTTCTTTCTTTTTTTCGCATACATTCGCCGATGCAAACAAGACCAGAAAAAAACAAGTTGGTCAGAATAACTTGCAAGGAGGCAAAAAACCGGTGTCTTGCAAAGTGCACTTCAATCTCATGTTGAAGATGTTCGCGCACTGTTGCATATGCTGCGGTGCCTTAACATCATCCCCCCTTGCGTTCGAGCGGATGCAACCCGAGCCAATTTGCTCCGAAGCAGTGCGTGCACTAAAGATCTGCAGCAGGCCAATGTGCCATCGACACGCAATGCATGCGCGTGACCTGCACTCTGCTCCGCGATTTGCATGTTTTGTTTGCATTTGTATGCACTTTCATAAACAACAGCGGCTTTGGCAAACTGTTTTAAACATGTGTGTTTGTTGCAACACCAGCTGTCTTCTATAGATGAGCCAGATGTGTTGAAGAGGAGGAGCAGGCGCAGAAAAGTGACCGTCACGAAAGAATAAATTACGGATCCCTCACTCTCATTGGGCGACAGTGTATGTGTGTTGATAGAAAAGGAAAGATCGGTGGGTCTTTCATTTGGAAACTTTTATTATCAATGCAAGAAAACAAAGCAGAAAACTCCCCCCCGGCGCACGTGCGTGATCTGATCTCCTGCTCAAATGTGAGCTCCCCACGCGACAACTTCAACACACTTGATAACAGCAGCAAACAGTCCATCAACAAATCCAAGCAAACCAAACAAAAAACGCATTCAAAGTTATTGTCGGGCCAGCCATGGTAATTATAAATACGCATGACTACGACAATCCCAGTCCGAAATTGCAATGTAAAACACGAAACGCTCTTCTGCGTTTTTTTAACAGCCTCACTCTTCCCAGAGAGAGACACTCCGTAACAACTTGCTGCCGTAAGGTTTTTTTTCCTTCCGATTGTTGCATGTTTTGTTGTTGCTTTCGTCAATCGGAGGCTGTCAGTAACAGCAACAGCAAAACGGAAGCCCAATCCGGGACGAGGGTGCTTGGTGTGCGTTGTCAAACGTACTGTACTTTGTAAAAGTATTTTCTCTCTAGCCCTTGGATGTAAGAAATGCGTAGCAACTGTGTAACGGCCGCTCAAATGGAGAGGACGGGCAGCCTTGCTGGTGTTTGGATTTAACGATGCGCGACGCTGATTGGCTGGATCCGTAACGGCTGCCGGTCTAGAAGGAACCAATTCTTCAACATGAGCAGTTCACGCGACCTTTCACCCCTCAAGTGGCAACCACCAGCTCAACGAACAAGTTACAACGATTTATTACAGGCTTCTTTACATACAAAATGGCTTCAGGAAAGCAAAATGGGTCTAAGTTATCGCCGCAGCGTCTCGCTCGCCGCCGAGAGAAGAGGAAATGGCCGTGCTCGTGTTCGTTCGTTCCCTCTTCCATCTACGCCGCAAATGGGTTCAGCGACGTCAGCATCGTGTCGTCGTCGTCCGGTTCGTCAAAACGGATGCCTGTGGGGCCGCCGCTCACTGTGCCCGACGACGGCTGCCGCGACAGACTCGCGAGCGGCTTGGGCGCCGGACTCGTGCTGCCGCCGCCGCCAAAGAGCGAGAACACGCCGCCGAGGAGGCCCGACGACGCCGCCTCGTCCTGCAGCTTTTGGCTCACCTTGCGCACTTCTTGTGGACTGTTGGGTTTGGGTTGTTGTTGGGGGGATCAACACACACACACACATGTTGTTAGAACGTGTATGTTGCTGCAAAAACGAAAAATTGCACCACACCATAGATGATGTGCAAGTTTGTGTCAAGTACCTGAATTGCAACACGGTGGCGATCACGGGGATCAGCCGCTCTTTCTCGGTCGCATTGCTGCTCTCGATGTACTTGATCACCACGTTCTTCAAATACTATAGTGAAATGGAACCAACCAACAGAAGCGTCAGCAGCTTGCGATTACCCGCAATCCTTATACGCAATGGCACGCGCGATGTACCTCAACGTTGACGCCCTCAGTGTTGCGTTCGCTGAGCTCTTGCAGGCGTTTCTTTTGACGATTCGCTGTCTCGAGCAACGCGACCGTGTCTTCGTACTAGCATTGGTGCACATTTGATGTTTTAGCTCGAGACTTTTAACCACATTATTTGCAGGAAAGAATACGCTCATTACCTGCTTCTGGTACAAACGAGCCTGTTCCTCCAACGTGATCAACTGCCGCTTGATCTTGAGCGCTTCCTCATCGCGAAGTGCCTGCGTCTACACAAAATCAGATGGAAAAAAAAGAATCAAAAATATCAGCTACCTCCTTGTTCTCCCAAAATGTAGCCATGTCAAAGCACAAAAAAAGTACCTGCGCCAACTTCAGGATTTGAACATCAACTGCCGAAGTCGTAGAAGACGTCGTCGTCGTCACCAGTGGGATCGATCGCGTATCCGCGACGGCGGCTGCAATGTGCGCGTGCGCCGCATCGTCGGCCGGGTTCGGACTTGTGCTCCGGGCCTTATCGTCGCCGTATGACGTCGGAGATCCCATCTTCGATTTCACTGGAGTCGGTGGCTTCGAGCTCGCATTGTTGTTGCTGTTGTTGTCCGTGCGAACAGGAGACGGTGGTGACGAAACCGTTGCAGATGCAGCAGTGAGTGCCGCCTGCAGCTGATTCGACAACTCTGCGATCTCGCTGTCCTTGACCTTCAGCATCTCGCGGGCAGCCTCACTCTTGCTCTGTAGTTCCTTCTTCAGCGCGTCGATTTCGATTCTCAATGCCTCCTGCGACACTGTAAGCTCAGTGATCTGAGCATCAAGCGTCGCTTTGCTTTGCAGTACCCGTTGCGCGTCCACCAAATCTGCTTGGACCTTGTCCAGTTCCGCCTGCCATGTGGTTTCACGCGTCTTTTGCTCGCTTTCCAAGGTTTCAAGCGATTTCTGGATACGAAGCTCTGCTGTGGCCGTGATTTCTGATAGTTGGCTCTTCGTTTCAGCGAGTTCAATCTCGAGGGACTTTACTCGAAGAGTAGCATCGAGAACCTGCTGCTCGAGTTGTGCAGACCCTTCCGTTGCTTTTCTCACGTTCAGTTTACTCTCGCTGGTCGCTTTCTTCAGCGCAGTGTGTGCTCGCTTCTTGTAGACTTCGAGCGCCGTGCGCGCCGCATTCGCAGCTTCGACTTCGACTTCCAATTGCGCCTTCAAAGACTCTACCTCGCGTTGCACTTTCAAGATAGAGTCACTGCGATCCGCTTCCATCGTTGCAGTTGCAGCACGCAACTCTTCAATGGTAGCTTTGGCAGCCACCAATTCCGCTTCAACCTCGCCAAACGCAGTCTCGTGGTTGCCACTGACCGCCTCGTGTGTTGACTCCAGCTCGCAGTGCTTTGCCTCAAGCTCTTGATGTCTCGTTTGCAGCTCGCGCACCTTCTCGAGTGTTTCTTGCACTTGAGTCTCCTTGGTTTGAACAACTACAGTCAACTCCATCTTCGATTCCTCCAGTTGAGTTATCTTGAGCGCCAGCTCTTCTTTTTGCGTTGTGAGACGCTGCTGCAACTCGACTTCATGGATCTGCTTCGTTTCCACGATGTTAGCGTTAAGAGCGTTAATTTCATTCTTGTACGCAATAACTCGGCTCTTCAAACTCTCTACTTGTACGTCTCGCTGCTGCTGCAGCTCGTGGAGGTTGTCGGTCGTCTCTCGTAACTCTTCTGTCAGCGTTTTCAAACTCTCTTGGGCAGCACCCAAATCTCGCTTTGCCTCATCCAATTCCTCTGCTTGTGTCATAGTTTTGGCCTTGGCTGCTTCGCTTTCCTGTGTCAAGCTTTCGAATGCTGCCGTTTGCTGGACTAGGCGCTCCTGGAGCTCTTTCGCGTGCTCTTTGAGTCGCTTGTACGCAGCAAGCACCTCTTCCAGCTTTGCTTTCACCGTCTTCACGACCTCCTCCCTCTGCGCTAGCGATGCTGCAAACTTCTCGGCGCTCTCTTGGCTCGCTGAACGTAGTGACGATACTTCGTCAGAGGAACTCTGAAGTGACGCCGACAAGGACGCAATCTGTGCTTGCGCAGCTTCAAGCTTCGTGGACGCTTCCGCCTGGGTTTTATGCGTTTGCGCAAGTTTCTCCTCTTCCAGCTTATCTACCTTGTGTCGAAGTGTCTCCACTTCTTCCTTCGAGCTCTGCAACTCACCGTGCAGCGAACTGATTTGCTCTTCCAAGTGAGCAACAGAGTTTTCAAATTCGCTGCTTTTCGCCAGCAGTGTCGTACGTTCTGTCGTTAACGTTTGCAAACGTGACTCCTTCTCTTCAACCGCAGCACGCAACTCCTCGCGATCCTTTGAAAGTGTATCAATCTCCAGTTGTGTGGCCTCAAAACGCTGCTCGCTCTCCTGGATTGAAGTTTCCGCTTGCGAGAGTGTGCGTTCCAATTTGGCAACTTGCTCCTGCAGCTGAGCTGCTGAGACTTCGTATGCGCTTAAATTTTCTTGCAGCTCCGCTCGTTCTGCAACCAATGCTTCAAGAGCTGCTTCTTTTTCACCAAAAGCCGTTTGAAGTGTATCTCGCTCCTCGCACATCGCGTCGAGTTTCACTCTGTGCTCAGCTATACGCTCCTCGACTTCTCGAAGAGAAGCGTATGCACTTGACAGTTCGTCCTGTAAACTCGCCACCTTGATATTGGCAGCCTGCGCTTCACCCACTTGCTCTTCCAGCTGACGAATGGTAGCTTCGTACTCGCCCACCTTACTCCGCAACGCCGTTTGTTCATCTACAAGTGTCTTGCTGACTTCCGATTCACTGCCAAGCGCGGCACGGAGCTCACCCAGCTGAGCTGAAAGCGAATCAACTTCTTGTTGCTTCTCAGCCATCTGAGTTTCTACACCCTGCACTGAAGCTTGACTTTGTGTCAAAGCCTGCTGTGTGTGTTCGAGAGAAGCTTGAGTGCTGGATAATTCGGCTTCTAAGCTGGATATCTTGGTGTCCGCGGCTTCCTTGTCATTCGTTCGCTCTTGAAGCTGAACTTCATACCCTTCAAGCTGACCTTTAAGCGCTGTTCGCTCCGCCTCGAGTGTTCTGCACGCCTCCGTTTCACTCGCAAGCGAAGCACAAAGCTCATCGAGTTGACTTAAAAGGGAGTTGACTTCTTCCTTCTTTTCCGTCAACTGAACTTCGTTTTCCTGCGTCGCAGCTTGGCTTCGTATCAAAGCTTCGTCCAGCTTTTGAAGAGTGCTCTGCGTACTGGACAACTCCTCTTCCAGCCTAGATACCTTGCTATCCGTGGCCTGCGTTTCGCTCATCTGTTCTTGCAGCTGACGGATCGCTGCTTCAGACTCTTCCAGCTTACCCCGCAGCAAAGTTCGCTCTGCTGCAAATGACTTGGACGCTTCGGACTCACTGTCAAGCGCGGCACGGTTTTCATCCAGCTGAGCTGAAAGCGAATCAACTTCTTGTTGCTTCTCAGCCATCTGAGTTTCTACACCCTGCACTGAAGCTTGACTTTGTGTCAAAGCCTGCTGTGTGTATTCAAGAGAAGCTTGAGTGCTGGATAATTCGGCTTCCAAGCTCGCCAGTTTAGCATCTGCGGCTTCCTTGTCATTCGTTCGCTCTTGAAGCTGAACTTCGAACTCTTCGACTCTACTCTGAAGGGCTGCTCGCTTCGCCTCAAGAGTCTTGCGCGTCTCCGTTTCATTGTCAAGTGCAGCACGGAGCTCATCAAGTTGACTTGAAAGAGACTCAACTTCTTGCTGTTTCTCGGACACTTGAGCTTCTGCTTCTTGGACCGAAGCTTGGCTCTGTGCCAATGATTCCTCTAACTTCTGAAGCAAAGCCTGCGTACTCGACAACTCCTCTTCCAAGCTCGATACCTTCGCATCCGCGGCATCTTTCTGTTCTTGGAGCTGAACCTCGAACTCTTCGACCTGACGTTGAAGTGCTGCTCGCTCGCCTGCAAGTGTTTTCCATGTTTCAGCTTCGCAGTCAAGCGCAACACGGAGCTCATCCAGTTGGCTTGAAAACATCTGAACCTCCTCCTTCTTGTCAGCGAGTTGGTCCTCCAAATCCTCCACTGCAGCTTGGCTTTCTGCCAGTTCGTCTTCCAAGGTCGCGATTCTGGCTTGAGCACTCTCTTTCTCCGCAACTTCTTCTTGAAGCTGGCGAATTGCTTCTTCATTTTCGTTCAACTTCACGAGCAGTGACGATTGCTCCGTGGTGAGTTCCTGGACGCGTTCATCTTTTTCACTGAGCATAGCATTGAACTCCGCTGTTTTGGTCGCCAAACGCGTTTCGACTTCCTCCAGTGAGCTGCGCGCATTCGAGAGAGCTTCCTCCAAGCTGAGTACCTTTGTGTCGACACTCTCCTTGTTCTTCACTTGATCCTGGAGCTGGTGAATAGACACCTCGTATTCACTCACAGTCGCCTGAAGTGACACTTGCTGCGTATGCAATGACTCGTACGCCAACTCCTTCGCATCCAACGCCGAGCGGAGTTCATCTCGTTCCTTTGAAAGCGATTCAACTGTCGTGACGTTCTCGCCCACGCGTTTTTCAGCTTCCTCTAGACACTTTTGCGTGGTCGCTAGCGTGTCTTCCAGGTTGATCATTTTCGTATCAGCAGCCTCTTTCTCACGCAAAAGCGCCGCGTGCTCTTCACGTAAGGACGCAATCTGTGTGTCCAACTCTTGAATCGATGCTTCAGTCCGCTTTTTTTCTGCATCCACTTGCGTTTGCAGCTCATTCAGCGTAGTTTCAACCTCTGCTTTTTCCTTCAACAAAGACTGCAGCTCCGCTTGAGATTCATCAACCTTCGCATTCGCTTCCTTCAGCTGTGCCTCAAAGTCGCCAACCTTTTCCTCGAACGAACTCTTCTCCGAAACCAACATGGCAGTCACGTCGGCCAGCTCCGCTTGGAGAGTCTTGAGCGTTGCACTCAAGCCCGCAATTTCTTGTTGCTGCCTCGCCTTCTCTTCCAGAACAGCATTCATCTCGGCGTCTTTTGCGCTAAGATTCGTCTCGTACACACTTGCTTTCTCAGTCAGTTCGAGCTGCATGGCTTCCAGTTCGTGAGCAAGAATGGTGCTTTTTTCTTTCAGCTCGGCCAGCTCACCATTCGTTTGCTGCTCCAACTCAGCAGTCATATCGCCCAACCGTCGCTCGGCCGTTTGCAGATCCGTTGTCAGTTCGTCCAATTTGGTCTGCAGTTCGCTAATTCTGGCCTCCAACGTTGCTTTGGTTTCTGCAAACTCAGTGGTCAAAGCGCTCTCCTCCGCTGTCAATTGCGACAATTCCTCTTCTAATCTCACCTTTATGTCTTCCAGATCTTCCTTGTCACTCAGCAGTATCGTAATCTCCTTTGTAGTGTGCTCCACTTGCGTCTCCAACTCGTCGATGCGCAGAGTGAAAGACTCTTGCGCTGCAGTGAGTTCCTTCGTGAGTTCGGCATTTTGATCCTCCAAAGCAGCAGAATTTTCCTCCAGACCCTGGATGGAGGCTTCCAGCTCTAGGATTTTCTCATGCAAGATCTGGTTTTCGCTTTCCGCTCGTGTTCGCCAGCCTTTGACCTCCTCGATCTCATCTTCTAGTTGGAAAATCTCGCTTTCCAGACTCTTCTTCATCTCGGACTTGTCGGTCTCTAGCTGCGCGATCTTGTCGGCCAGCTCCGTGAGCTGGTCTTCCAGTTCCTGCTGCGCTTCTTCCTGCGCACTCGCTGCTCGCTGACTTTGTTGTTCTAGCACGTTGTTTTGCTCTTTCAGGTTCGCAATCTCATTGTACAACCGATTGCGTTCGTCCTTGAGCATATCCGACGTCGTTCGGAACGCTTCAAACTCGATGGATTTCTCTTCCAAAAGGTTCTCAGTCTGAGTCAACTTGGCCAGCACTTGCTCGTGTTCTTTCATCAGATCCTGGTTTTCAGTCTCTGTGTGCTTCAAATGCGTCTCGATCGTGCCGCTTACTCGCATTTTATGCTCCAACTCGTCCTCCAAGTCTGCTAAACTTTGCTCCGCGTCGGCAAGTTTCGCTTCGAGCATGCTCTTCGATTCTGATTTCTCCTTCAGCGCTGCTTCCAGCGACTTTTGCGTCTCGTACGCAGCCTGGAGTTTCTTTTCCATCTCGATCAATTCGATCAACGCAGCCTGGAACTCTTTGCGTTCTGCCTCGGTCGCCACATTATTGTGGACAGGAGAACCCGATCGGCTCGACACTTCCGCAACCTTTTTCTCTAAAGCAGTCAGCTGTCGTGTCTGTTGTTCAAAATCTACCTTTGCCTGCACCAAAGAAGAACGAAGCTCTTCGACTTCGCGGTCCTTCTCCTCCGTCGAGTCGTAATCGGACTTGTTGGCATGCAACTCGTTGATTCGCTCTTCCAGAGTGTCATTCTCGTTCTTCAGCTCTGCGATGGCGTGCTCCAGTTCTGTCTTCTCTTCGCGCAAGTTTTGCAGCTCTTCCTCCAGGCGTTGCACCTTGTCTCGGAGCTCCTGTTTCTCCGAGTTGAGCTCATCGATTTGAGCACTTAGCGAGTCTTGCGATTCGCGAAGTTCGTTCTCCAGCTCAAGCTTCGCGGCAATCGCGGCCTCTAGGTCACGCATCAAGCTTTCAAGCTCCAGTGTCTTTTCCTTTTGCTGCTCCAAGAGCGCTTCGTAGTCCTGCTTCAGTTTCACGGAGCCGTCGGCTGTCTTTGCGACTTCGAAGACCATTCGCATGTTTTCGGCTCGAACGCTCGCGATCATCGATTCACTCTCTTGCAGCGAAGTCACGGTGCGCTCGAGCTCTCTCTCCAACTGGCTGAGGCTTCGCGAAGCTCTCGTTGACACCGAGTGATGCTCTGCTTTACTGTCATCTGACTCGCTTTCTTCAGCGCTCTGGTCGTGTGGCTCCTTCGCGCTCTCAAGCTCAGCTGTCAGCGTCTCTACTTCGGCAGCAGACATTTGGATTTGCTCGCGAAGGTTGCCAATCTCAGCAACGAGGCGTGCGTTCTCATCCTGCGACGCTTGCAATGCGCGCGAGACTAGTTGGACGTCCGCCTCCAAGAGATCACTGCGTGGGCCAGCAACGCTTGACATTGCCTTCGCAGCAACGAGCTGTTCCTGCAGCGTCGTGACCGAACTCGTGAGTTCGTGGACCGTTCGCTTGTGTTCTTCCGTCGTCTGCACAGTTTTCTGCACTTTCCGAAGGATATGCGCAAAGTTCCACTTCTCATCCACGTCATCGGATTCCATGCCTTCCTCACCTTCTTCTGGTGCCAACGTCGAGCGAATCACGGCCTCCAGTTCTGAGCGAATCTTCACGAACTTCTCTGCGTCCTCCTGCGCCACTGCTTTGGTCTCTGCAAGCTGCTGCGTGAGGCTCTCGACACTATCATGCAAGCTAGACTTTTCCGCTTCTAACTGCTGCACAATCGCCTGGAAATGCTCCTCTTTTTCCTTGAGCGAAGACTGGTGCTCCTCGGCAAGATTGGAGATTGTCTCACGGAGCTGCTCGAGTTCGTACATGTCGCTCTCTTTCTCTGCCAACAGCGAGTTTTGTCGCTTCCGAATATGGTTCATCTTGTAGCGGATCTCTTCGTATTGGGTCGCGAGATCTTGTTGCTGCTGCTCTTCAGCAACTGCGTCTTCTTGCACTTGCAAGGAATCCACTTGCTCAGCCAACGCCTTAATCTCCTCGCGCTTTGGGAAGTCGATGGTCGGCGAGATGATCTCGTACTTGGCTTCGTCTTCCAACTGTTCCTGAAGATCTTCGAGCTCCTTGATCCGCGTGTTTGCGATCTTGTTCGCTCGCGATAAGGCGTTTACCTGCTCGACCAGACCCACTCGGTCTTGTTGCCAGTGGCCGTCTTCTCTTTCCCAGTAGCTTTGAAGCTCGTTCGAACGCATCTGAGCCTGCTCCAGCAGCATTTCGAGCTCTTGGATCCGGGAAACAGAAGTTTCATCAACGTTCGTGGCACCGTGCTCGAGTTTCTGCAGACTCTCCGTCAATTGGAGCTCCAGGTCTCCATTTTGGCGAAGCATCTGATTCAGCTTGGTTGCTACTTCCATGTACAGCTGCTCAGACTCCTCCTGCTGTTGCTGCATTGCCGCAACTTGGTGCTGCAGGTCGGATACTTTGCCGATCAGTCGGTCATTTTCTACCTCCTTGCCTTGAAGCTGCTGCCGCGCTTCGCGCTCTTGCTGCTGCTTGTCCTCGATAATCGACGCGAGTTGGTCTTTCAGGCGTCCGTTTTCCTCTTTCAGCACCGAGCCATGCACTTCCGCGAGCTCGAGTTTCGACGAGAGCTTCTCGACTTTACCTTCGAGTTCAGTCACTACCGTAGCGTTCGCTGCCGCGCGCGCAGTCTCGGTAGCCTCGCGGGTCCTTAATTCTAGTTCGAGAGCCGCCACTTTCGACTTGGCCACGTCGTGCTCCACGATTTTCTCCTCCAGCTGCATCTGCAGCGAATGGTAGCGCGAGATCACTTCCTGCAGCTTTGTGACCAACTCGTTCTTTTCGTCTTCCATGACTGTGAGCGCTTTCTCGAGCGTCTGGACGCGCGCCGCAGCGGCAAATGCGGCGCTCTGCGACGATGTGGTCGATGCGTCCTCGCCTGCAGCAAGCAACGATGGCGGTTTTGCGGGCGATTTCAGGACTTCGTTCTCTTCTTTCGCCTCCTGCAGTTGTTTTTGCATCACGCGACACGTGCCTACGACGTGCTTGAGCTTCTCAATGAGCTCGTGTTTCTCAGCCTCGAGCTTCTTCACTGCGGCATCCTGCGCCGCCATCTCGACGCTCACGGCTGCCGCCACCGCCTCGGCTTCTGCGCCGGCGTCCGAGCCCGTGGACGTCCGCATCGTCGCCGCGCCGTCGAGTAGCTGCTCCTTTTCGGTCTGTACGACCTTGTACTGCTGCTGCAGTTGGCGGTACCGCGCCACCACGTCGTGCAATTTCTTCAGCAGCAACTGGTTCTCCTGCTTCGTCTTGGCGCACTCTGCACACACACACACACATATATATATATATAGAGAGAAAGAGATCGCGCCACAAACGATGCTAATCAGCAACTAATCGCCTGTGACCGTTCACACGTGCAGAAAAAGACACGCACCGTCCTCGGTGACGCTCGCGCCCTCCATCGTGTGCGCGCAGACTGGGAGCAGCAGCCACACGAGCGATGAACGGGAATGAATGGAAGGGGCCGCGCACGCGGGGAATTACAAGCGCAGCCGTCGTCGTACTCGGCGCAAGTGATCTCTCCGCCGCCGCGTGGACAAACTGACTGCCTCTGCCTAATAATTGCTGCCTCTGACCTCTGACCTGGACTTGGGTCCAGTTTCCCGCAAGAAAAAGGTCCTAGTATAGTGTGGTGCACACCAAACAGGTGGGAGCGTCGTTGGTTGCGTAGCAGACGAACGAATGCTGATATGCTTTATAAAGAGGTTCCATGCAGCTTCATTTGATATCAGATAGGACACTGAGAATGAAAATAGAGAGGGATCGTTTCAAATTTCGAAGCCCTGGATGTGTGTTTGTGTTATGTTGAGGAGGTCTGTGTAGCTGTTCAACAATCGAGATGTCGTTTGACGGCGCGAGAGGGATTTTCCAGGTTTCTGTGGCTGCAAATGGCGGCTCAGTGCGATCTTTTGGCAATCTTTTCTGCACAACGGATAGCTGGCTGCCCCTGCTTCCACACACCCATGCTGCGTGTTTTACTCATTTCCTGTGTGTCGCGCGGTACGCTGTGGGAGTAGCGCGACGAGCAGTTCATCGCGCACGAGCTGCTTGCGCTTGTCCAGCAACACGGCGAACGTTTGCTCCACTTGCATCTGCTGCCGCTGCAGCTTGTACGTCGCTTTGGCGTCTGGCTGTGCGGCGGAATGCTTAGCGATTGGCTTTGATGGATGCGCGTTGTTGGTTGTTGTGCTCGCGTTGTCGATGCCATGGACTTGCAGTGGATAAAGGCGCCTGCGATTGTCCTGGAAGAATGTGTCGAGCCCCATGCGCTCGTACAAATGCTGGCATAATGGTCGAGAGACAAAAGGTGAGACTATATTGTTGGAATCGGGGAAAAAGAGCGAATCGAACGTACGATCTGGTCGCGCTGCAGCTGGATGCGTCGTTGCCATGCTGCAGTGACGCCGTCGTCGGCAATAGCGCGCTCAAACGAGTCCGCTGAGGCTTGAATCTGTTTCATGCTTGTATTATCGAGGGTTGAATGGGTGTCATTGGATCTGCCAAGCACACATGCGTCAAGATCTCCAATGAGTAAGTTGCTGATCATATTTGACCACGAAACGTTGCAACTTACCTGCGAGTAGGATCCAGCACCTGCCGCGACATCTCCATGTAATCATCCCACGCTTGCCATTTGGACGTGACGCAATTTGAGCGCTCGTCCTCATCACCAAGAGAAACGCATCGATCATGGAATGTGCATCGTTTGCTGGAGGGGAAGCCTAGCAGTTCAGGCACGCCTTCATGATCGTCTCCAAGGATGTGGGTCAGCTCGGTTAGCAACAGAATCAGCTCCATCTCGGATAAACGTTCATCGTCTCGTTGCTCGTCATCACCGCCCGATGCGTCGCCGTTGCCCTGATCGTTTTCATTCTCTTCTTCTCGCGGTCGTTTCCTTCGTTTAGACGAAGTAGAAGACCGGCGACGATGACGACTCGCAGCCACAATGCTCTTGAATGTGACCTTGACGGCGTCAAAGTCGGCATCGCTTTTCAGGACCTTGCGTGCTCGAGTCAGGAATTCAGATGGGGTGAGCTGCAACGCAGCAGCGGCATCGTCACCACTATGACTACTACAGCCATTACGACCACTCGTAGCGCTACACTTGAGCCACTTGTTGTGTCGAAAGATCGTTCGCCATGCAGACTCCGCATGTGCGGAACGCTTGGATGCTGACAGCTTCATTGCCTTCTGCTCGTTCACCGCGCACTGCTGCACGCGCAGCATCGTGTCGTGCAGGACTTGCCTCGCAACCGCATGCGGGACTTGCTGCGGGTCCATCCAGATGCGCAAACTGACATTCGAGAACTCGAGGCACCCGAACGGCGGCAGTGCATCCGATTGCGTCGCGTTCGACTGGGCCGATGACTCAGTTGATGCTGCTGCTTGCGGCGGCGTAATGTTCACAAGCTGCCGTAGATCCACTGCGTAGACGTGCTGCTTGCCAAATCGCGCCAACAGCTCCGCATCACTTAAGCTTGTCGCTGTCTTCTGGACGAGCAAGAGCTCAAGCTGCTGCTGCGTCGGGTCGTCATCTTCAGCGCTGACGGGCGACGGGAAGAAGCAGATCCGCGAGCCAACATGGAAGCAGCACCACGCGGTGGCGCCAGCCCTAGAGGGCGGCAGCAGAAGCAACTGCGTACTGCTGTCAGCAGTCCCGCCATCATCCGCGTTTACGGGCCACGCCGCCGCGCTCTTGCGCATCCAGAGCTGCGCGTCGAGAAAGCGCTGTCGGTCCATTTAGAAGCCAAAAAAATGCGGGAAGTGCAAAAATGCGCACAATGCCAATATCAATGCAATACACGTATTGTAGTATTAAGTATTGCATTGCATTTTATTGCCTTATTGTGCATTGCATTGTGTTGTGTTCGTCTGATTCCTTGGCTATCGTAGTCTGAACTCATTCGCGATGTTGACCGATTGTACCGTATGTATTGTGGGACAATGGTTTGTCCCGCATGTTGGTCCACCATTTCACTACTCAACCAGCCGCAAGACGAAGCACTGCAGCGCTGCATCCCCATGCGGATCTCGCGTTTTCTCTTCCTGGTACTTGCCGCTGTCGTCCTCACGGTGGCAGCGCGCATCGACGGCGTCCACGCGAAGCCCGACACCATACGCGTGCGCAAGAACTGGGAGCAGCTGAGCGCGTCAGAGCGAGGTAGGACCCGCTTTCCGCTGCTACCAATGATGTCGTGAACGTAGCTGCTCACACTTCTCTCTCTATCTATCTCTGGAATCATGCGTGCTGTAACTGTGTCTGCTTGTAGATGTGTACCTCTCGGCGGTCGGCGACGCGATGCAGTCGGGCAAACACTTGCTGTTCACGCGCATTTACCTGAGCGCCAATGGCCTCGGGCGCGTTGGCGCCACGTGCGGCGCGCCGGCGTGGTATCGTAAGTTCCTATACGGCTACGAGAACATGCTGCGCTCGCTCGACACGAAGTACGCCAACGTGACGCTACCGTACTGGAACTTCTTCCAGGACTCTGCCAAGCGCATGTCGTCGCGAAGCACGTGCGCGGATATCCAGAGCTGCTCACAGTTTCTGCAAGACTTTGGCGGCAGTCAAGGCGGCGACTACAAGGGCGTGTACATGATTCAAGACAAGTTCATTAAGGGCAATTGCGTGAAGAGTGGCATCGCGAAGTACGCGTGCACCGACGTCACGGGAAAGAACTGCGAGCACTGCCTCCCTCGCGGGGATTGGGACATTGATCTCTCGACGTTCGAGTTTGGCGCGTCGGCGTTCCCTGAAGTGCTGCGCCACGCCGCTAAGAGCAACACGTCGATCGAAACACTGCGAGACAGCATGGAGACCAGGTTCCACTTCAATCTGCACAACCTTCTCGGCGGTGTCTACGAAACGCGCGCCGCGCCATTCGATCCGATCTTCTTTGGGCACTAGTAAGTCTTCCAGCTGCAACCTGATTACTGAACGTCTTGGTGTTCTTACTGTTTCTTTGTATGGGGAAATCAGTTCGATGATGGATTTGATCTACCATTTGTTCCAGGGCTGCGAAAACGTGTCGGCGCTGACTGGTTCGTGTACAGCCAACTATGGAGACCCCGTCATCTCCCCAACGGCCACGATCCCGATGCAACTCGAGGGGAAAGCCGTGGAAGATCATGAGGAATCAGCTCCGTATTTCGCGGGTGTTGGCACCACGTTTGCCGACTTTGACGTGACCACGGATTACGAGATCGATCCGTTCCTGGAGATTCTCCTGCGCGAGTTCTCGCACGGTCGGTGCACGAAAGAAGGGGCACCGTCATTGCGATGGACGACAACGAATTTGATGGAGAAAGACACGAACATTACCGAGGGCTTTGCGCACGCGATGGCAGTGTGCGGCGACTGTCCGTTCACGGGCGACACGAACGATGAAGCTCCGTTCACGGCCGTGACGTGCGAGCTCATGGCGCGCGCACAGAACGGTGTGTTCACGAACTTCAGCTCACCGATCCGGTCAACGTTCAAGGCGTCCCCGGATCTTCTCCCGAGCTGCATCAACGTGCTCGCGGGCATCGCGACCAAGGCTGTGCAGCTCAACATCACGACCGAGTGCAAGAACGCGATTCTGAGCGAAACGGGCGAGAGCACGGCCGACTTTGTCGTGAAAACCAAAGGCTTTGCGGTCGTTACGCGGGGACTTGACGGCGGGATCAAGTTTCTGCATGCGACCAAGTAAAAACAGCAATTAAATGTAATATTTTGCGATTAATTGTGCTCAACAGCTGGGTCTATTTCAAGCATAGTTTTTCTTACCCCAACCGGGATATTTCAAGCTGCTTCTTACCCCAACTGGGATATTTCTTGCACCAATCGAGCCTAGCGTTTCAACCACTGCGTACTTAATTTGGCATTTTTTCAAAGCATAAGTGCGAATGCGACCACTACCAAGCACTCCATTGCGAACTTATCACTCGTCGTGGTGGGCGCTGATCAGTCCATTTTCGTGCATCCCGCCGCCATGGATCTCAGCGCGTGGCGCGGCGCCGTGTCCTTCGGCAAGTTCCTGCAGCCAATCCACCTGAGTGTCGCGGGCCTCAGCGCTGACACAGACGCCACGCAGCAGAATGGCGCTGGCGCCGACGCCTCAGTCAGTGATGCAGCGTCGTCAGCGCAACCCGATCAGGTGCCGGCGCGCGATGGCAATTCGACTCCAGCGTCACCAGAAGCAGCGTCACCAGAAGCGGCGTCATCACGTTCAGGCGATACGATACTAGCAAAGGACGCAGTGTCAACGACGCCGCCAGCGACGCCCAAGCACCTGAAGAGACGACAGAAGCCACCGCCGTCGTCTCCATCGACCACCAAACGCGCCGGTGATGCGCATAACCAGAAACCAAACGTGAAGGTGCTTGCGCCGTTTGCTGCCGAGTATGTGCAGGGCTGCGACCGCATTGCGATGAACGTGGGCGGACCCGTGTGGGCGATGGATTGGCTGCCGCAGGACACGTCTTGGCGGCGGACTCGGAAAAAGCAGAAGGAGAACCGCGGTCAGAACCATGACAATGACGCCAGCGACCAAGATGAGCAAGGGGAAGACGCTGAGAACGCCAATGGTGATGCAGACGGTGGCAGCAGTGTGGCGTGGCGGAAGGCAGCGAAGCAGTGGCGCTTTCTGGCGCTGTCGACGCACCCGCCGTGCGAGGTTGTCGACGGCCGCGTGGTCAAGAACACGCCACCAGATCACTACTACGACGTGCAAGCCCCTGGCGCTCGTCGACTGATCCAGATTTGGGCCATTCCGGTCCAGCCAAAGCCGAAAAAGGCCAAGAAGAACGCGCATCTGGACGCTGCGGTCCCAGCGCCGATGCTGAAGCCAAAGCTCGTCTATGGGATCGACCACTGCAGCGGTGCCGCGTGGGATCTCCAGTGGTGCCCACTCGCCCACACGATGCCGAAGCGAACTCTCAACAAGAACCTACTCGGCATGCTCGCCGTGTGCTTTGGGGACGGGAGTCTCCAGATCTTTGCGGTTCCCGAGATTCCATTGGAGCTGTTGAGTTTGGAAGGTGCCGCCAAGCAAGGCAGCGTCGAGCGACTCACCCCCATCGTTCATGCCCAGGTGCCGAAGATCATTCAGCTCTCGATCCAGTGGTCTCCGCATCACTGGAATTTGATTCTCACGGGCGGCTCTGATGGTAAGTTAGTCATCTTCACCTTGCTTTAGTATGCAGTTTGGTTGGCTGGACTGACCATTTTGAACAAATGTGAAAAAAAATCACCAGGCTCGGTGTCCTTGTGGAATTTCGAGTCGGAGCTAAACGGCAGCAGCAATCACCACCAGGACGATCCGACAGCTCCTGATTCACTAGCGAATGAGGTGCAAATAGAACCGCAGCGCCGCTTTCAAGATGGTAAGCACCCTCTCAGTCTCATCTATTGTAAAGGGGATATAGAGATCTTGACGCTGACTATTGCTTTGTGGCTGCTTCGCTTACTTGCATGCAGCGGACACGGTGGGGAAGCAAGAAGCCTTCGAGTGGGGCTGGGGCTGGGTCGCCGTACGCTCCGTCGCGTGGTCGCCGTTCGATGAGTTCATCTTCGCAACGACAGGCAATGTACGTCATGTTTTATCCGTTCGTGTGTCTTGCTGCTATCACTGGAAGACCGACCCATGTACTTTGTTTAATGGAATAGGATTCCATATTCAAAGTGTGGGATATTCGCGAGCCGCGTATCTGCCTTCGCTCGCATCGCATTCGGTCCACCTGGGGGCTTGCGCTGCAGTGGATGGACCACACGACGATCCAGATCTCGGGCGACCAAGGTTCGATCTACATGTATGATATCCTGGTACGTCAAGGTCTATTCTGTGTGTGTGTGTGTGTGTGTGTGTGGTGGGACTTGAGTCAAGTCGCTAGATGGCGTTTGGCTATGGCTTACCTTGTGCTCTTGATTGCCGTTTCTAGAGCGGGAGTTACCAGAAACTCCATTTCCATCCGCAGATTGATTCGCCGGTCTGGGATTTGCAATTCGCAAGACGCGGGGGTGTACCATTGCTTGTGTCGTGCTGTACATCGGGAAGCATTCGCGTCGCGCCAGCAAAGAAAATGTTTCGCGCGCCGCAAAACTCGATTGAAATCTGTCGTCTAGCGGGCGAAAAGGATGCGAACACGGATCGTCCGTTTAAGGCTTTGACCGTGGACTTCGAGTACGCTGTCGTTTCCGGGAGTGGGAATGGCTCAGATTCCTCATCTTCAAATAAGCGGGTGACACGCGAGTTTCGTGAACGCGACGCCGCGCTGCACCGTATGCGGCTGTGCACGAACGTGACTGGTGCGTATCCGTGCTTTCTCGCGGCTGCAGGCCACGCAGGTCTGGTGATCGTCATGGAGATTCAAGACGAATTAGACCATTTGCTCGAGAACTACTTTGTGCAAGCCAACAAGAAGCTGGGGCGACCACGCAAGGATGTAACCATAGGCGTGGGCCACCATGGAAGTGCATTATGGAGCAGCGTTAAGAAAAAGAAGCATGCATTGCTCACTGGCGAGGGCAAGAAAGTTCGCGGATCAGGCTTAAAGCCACCGCGGGAGTCCAAAAAAATGCACAAAGCACTCAACAAGTACAAGAAAATCAAGAAGCGCAGTGCAGCGGATACGGAATTCCCGCAATTTGAGATGAAATCCGACTCAGAAGAAGAAGACGAAGAAGACAACGAAGACGAGGACGATGAAGGGTCCGAGTCGGGGCTGTCGCTGTTGATGGCGGAACAGGAGGAGGATTCCGCGGATGACGAAGATCTCAGCATCGCTGGCGACGATTTTCGCTGCGAAGATGCACGCATGAGGTCCGAGTACCAACTGGATTTGTCGGAGGAAGACGCGATGCTACTCGCGATCCAGATGTCCGAGTTAGAGCAGACGAATCCAACGCCGTCGCCCGCGCCCGCAAGAGAAGTCAGCAATGCTCGACCCCAAAACGCTACAGAGACGAATCCGTCGAATGGAGATGCTGGCAGTAAGAAGCCTGTGAAGGACCAGCAGAAGAGTGGAAGCGTGAGGGCATCAAGCGCAAAGAAAGCGCCAGCAAAGCCGCCATCTTCGCAGAAGAAGAAGATCAAGGCATCACCAGCGAATGCGGCTCCACAGGATGCTACAAGCGCGAAAGCAGCTAAGAAAGTAGCTCATCCAAAGAAAAAAACAACAAGTGCGCCCGCAACGAATGCAGTTGATGATCTCTTCGGCGGATACATTATGGATCAAGCCACGACGTTGCAGATCATTCAGTATCAAAAGGGACTGTCGGAAGAAGACGCACTGCGTGAAGCCATTCGGGCGTCAGAAGTGGAGGCCAAACGCGCGACATCAAGAAGCAAGATACGCAAAATGGCGGCGCCTTCCGTTCCTCAAACGGCATCACCGGCAACTACACCAACAGCAGCGCCAGACTCGCATGCTCCGGATAGCGAGAAGAGCGAAAGTTCAAAAGAGAAAACGGAGGAAGCAACTCGGCGACTTGTCTCTAGCACTCCGGCTGTGAAGGACAACGCAGACTCAGAGGAAGCAGGTGGAAAAGAGTTCGACGTAGCTAGAAATCAAGAGACCGCGACGACGACGGATACAGCGGTGGAAGCGAACAGCAGTGCGGCTACTGCTGTACCGGTTTCAGCATCACAAGTGAAGACTAACGACACACAAGGCGGGCTGCACCAAACATCAAACGCAAGTATAGCCCCAAAACTGCCCAAAGCCCGACCGGCATCGCCTGGAAAAAAGAAAGTAGCATCCAAGGCTCCGAAGACGCCAGCCCAGACAAGCAGCGGTCCTTCGACTGATCTTTCTCAAGTCTCTACGGAAACAAATGATTCTACTGCTGCGTCCCAAGCGCTCGAGGGTTCTGAAAGCGGCAATGCGAATGATGATGCACCAGCGTCTCCAATCTCGACAAGCGCAGCCCCGAAGCCGGCGCCCGAGTCAGAACAACAGCAGCAACAACAAAACGCAAAGCGTCCAGGCACCAGCAGTCGAACTACCTCTGCCAGGACTAAGCCAGTACCCACAAAGCGGAAACGTACTGGAACCAGCACGTCGCAGTCTCGGAAGCGTCCAAGCGCTGCCGCGGCTAGAGACAATAGCGCAATAGGAGCAGCAGCTGCCGGAGGTGGGCTCGAGGATGGGTACCTCACGGATGAAGAAGCGCTGTACCTGGCGCTGCGAGCGTCTGAAGTCGAGTATTAGGACAACGACGGCGGCATATGCAAACGTGTACAAAGAGATAAATGGAATGCAAACTAAACACAAGTAAACACGCGCCTCTTGATGCTTACCCCTTCACCTTCACATCGGCACGGCAGCAGTCAATTTCGTTCGAGTTTGTTAGACGAATCGATCTCGGACTCGAAGACGAGACCGACTGACTGACTGTTGTGCCCCTCGCCGTCACGCAGGATTTTCGATCAAAGCGTCACTCTCGAGGTTCGATCTTCCCCTCTGCGTCGTTTGCGCCAGGGTTTCGCTGCTTGTACCGTTCATTTAGAAGGAGAGAGAGAGAGAGGAGAGCGGAGACGGGAAAAAGGAGACCTGTATGGCGTCCAGAAAACGCGGGTCGAAAGAACCGCCATGATGCGTTCGTTCAAAGAACGTGATTCTCGGGGACGTTAAAGATTGGTGCGGCAGTTCTCAGAAGGGCAGAAAATAAAATAATCCGAGCCACCGTCATGATTACATGCACCAAGGCTTGCCCGTGAGTACTGTTGCGTTGGTTCTTTTCCCCCTCCTCCCGTCGCTGGTCGATGCACAAGAGCCACCCACTACGTACGATTCGAAAAACAGACTCAACTTCCTTGAAACAGTTGCTGGGCTCCTGTGTGTACATTTCGACTCGAAACCAGGGAGTTTATGCACATACGCTTTCGTTCTTGTTTACCCTGTGCAAGTGTGACCATTTTGAGACACGCGCAAATGAGGGAAAACTCGCGACTCTGTACCGCCTGCACTGCGAGACACGTCGACGACGCTGCTCGTTTTATTTGCCCGAAATCGAAGGTCGGCGAGCCACAACATGACAGCCAACGTGACCTTTTCCGCCACCTTGGCATGCTTATATGCGCTATGTGCGCCGCAGTGACTGGTGGAGGAAGGCCATGTATTGGTTTGCCTGGTTCTTGCTATGCGCAGAGGCATGGGAACAGCTCGGAGCGGGCGGCTCCATAAAGCATCTTTGTGCGTCTTTTTTCTTTTGTTATCTCTGATGGTGATGTGATGCCCTGAATGGAAAGTCGATGTTACTGCCCACACTTTGAAACGGATAATACAAGAAAGTGTGATACATTCGTCTATCTCAACCATAATTTGAACCGGATAATGTGTCATATCGAGATACATAGAAGAAAGTGCTGGGCAACTAAAGGTCGATTGATAGGCTTCTTGCAAAGAAAAAGTACATACCGCCCCTTTAAAACGTTTCAAATTGTCTCTCCTTGGTGTGGCTTGGCGAGCCAAATGGCCAAAAGGACCTGACAGCGCGGTGCAACTTCCCAAAATGTCCCCTATTTGCAAAGGTATCGAACTGGGATGTCGCATGATTGTGCCGCTGCCTGTTGCTCTTTATCGAGAATGGATACATTCGCACCATAATGATGATGGGAAGGAGAGAAACAGATTGCGCCACCTATCAGCAGCACCTTCGCCCGAGACTTCTTGATGTTTGTATGCTTTTCTATCGTCCATAGACCGGTCGATTGCTCCGAGGTGCAGGGGATTTTCGACCCGGTCGGTCCATGGACGGCAGACAAGGAGAGGGAATGACTCGACCAATGATTGAAGAACTGAAGCATCTTCGGCCGTCTGTTGTGCTCTGTGTGCATGTCACTTTTGATCTTGCGGGCAAGCGGAGAAGTGGTAGCACGCATTTTGCCCCCAAAAAGGAGAAAAAAAGTATCCACAGAAACAGCATGTGGTTGTTTGCCGCTGTGTGCCTCGCGCTCGCGGTCCCAGCTTTCCGCGCGGCACTCGAGTCACTTTTCGCCGAGCTCACAATCCTGTTCTTCAACTACATCTCGGTCGTCGCGATCGTGACCACGGCTGTTTTTATCGGCGCGCTGGTGTTGCCAGTGAAGACCTTAAAGAGCAAGCTCCAGAGCCACTCGTCTACTACTTTACAAGAAGCTACAAGTGTCACTCAGAAGCAGATGAAGTCGTCGAGCTTCTCCACTGGCAACGCGCTCGTCAAGGCGCTTTTCTTTGCTTCGACGATGTTGCCACTCAGCGTTGCCGCTACCTCGTCAACGCTTACCACAACGCGTCATCTCCAGACCAGTACGGCCGTTCCGTTCACGCTCGCGGACGATCCAACGGCGCTCGCGGCGATCCGTGCGAACCTTACGATGTGCAAGTACTCGGGGGTCCGCGAGTGTATCAGCAACCCAACGTCCGTGCCCGAGTTTGGTGTGTACCGTAAGCAACCAGGCTACTGCGCCGCGTTTGACTCGGCGTACGTGAACATCACATCGATCAGCGCTGCGATTCCAAACCGATACTTGCCGACGTCCGTCGAAGACGGGTACGCGTCAGGGTTCCACAACAAGTTTTCGGAATGGTCAACGGACAACCAGGCACAATTCCAAGTCGACTGCCCGATTCTGTATAACAATACAATCGCCAAGGGCGACGAGTACTTTTGCTGTACTGAGAGCCAATACGAAGGTCTGAAGACCCAGGTGCGCCAGATCCCAGGTCTTTGTACGACCTGCAAGCAAAACCTGCGCAACGTGTTTTGTCAGATGACGTGCAGCCCCAACAACAGTATGTTCCTCGAAATCGACGAAGTGCGCATTATGCCTGGGGACGATGCTCACCCAACCGCTGTGTTCCCCGCCATTGAAGAATTGACGTACTGGGTCGGTCTGGACTGGATCCGCGATATCTACGACTATTGCCTCAAGGACAGCAGTTTCTCACTGCTGTGTAACCCAACGCAGAACTGTACTGATGGATATGGCCTCATGTCGTTCATGGGCGCGTACAAGTTCAACACGATCGGCTCGCCACTTCAAATCAACGTCAAGACGATGAATCAGGTCTCGACTACTGAGCAAAAGGAGATGTTTTGCGCCTGTGATGACACGAATGCGACCGGCTGCTTCTCGCCGATGGATACGCACTTGCTCTCGTGTGTCGGCGTCTGCGGTTCGCTCTGTGCAGTCAGCGCGAGTGAGGTGCGCACGTACCACCCAGCTTGCTACAGCAACAGCACGACTTTGGTGGCCTCGGACGAATCCAGTATTGGCTCGTCGTCTTCGGCCGTTGTGTCCAAGTGGGAGCCGTTGATGACGTACTTGGCCGATAACTTGATTGAGACGGACTTTAGCGCGCTCAACTACTTCTTGGTGATCGTTGGCTGCGTGGTGGCGCTCTTCTTGATCGGTTGCTTCCTGTATATCTCGCACCGTACGAGAAAGTACGCAAGCGTGCGACGCTCTGAGCACACGCCTGGTGCGATCGCTGTTGTGACGAGCACCTCGGATGAGCGTCGTCTGAGTTTCATGGATGAATTCGTGTCGGTGCAGCTGAAACGCTGGTCCATGTGGGTCTCGAAGGGCAACAACCCACTCAAAGTGAGCGGGATCGTGATGTTTTTTGTAATCGCGTGTACGTTGGGATTGGTGCGACTTGATGTGGAGACAGACCCCGTGAAGCTCTGGGTCTCGACATCCAGTCTCTCGTATCGTGAGCGTGATCACTACGGCGAGCTTTTCATGCCGTTCTATCGATCGCAGCAAATGATCATGGTACCAAAGGATGGTGGTGATATCAACCGCGTCGTGTACTTGAAAGAAGCAATCCGTCTCCAAGAGATGGTCGCAGCGGTCACGTATGGACCCGCGGATGCCTCGTACCCTGAGCGCATCGAACTGACGGATATTTGCTGGAGAGTGACAGGCACGACATGTACCGTGCAGTCGATCACGCAGTACTTTCAAAACCGCATGGACCACTTCGAGTTTTACGAGAAGTACAATCTGGTGCTGGAGCACTTCAGTCAGTGCATGTACTCGCCGACGACATCGGATGTTTCGACATGCAGTACACTGGCCAACAGTTTAAAAGATGGTGATTCGATCCCGACGAGTATGAGCGACTGCCCATGTCTCGCAAGCTTTGGTTCGCCCATGAACTTGTACAACACGTACTTGGGCGGCTTCCCGAACGGCGCGCCGAAAAACACGACACTGTACCTGCAATCGCGTGCACTTGTGTCGACAGCGCTCGTGTACAATTTTTACGATACGTCCCGGAACGAGCCAGCAAAACGCTGGGAGCGCGAGTACATCAAGATGCTCAAGGTCGAGTCGGAGGAAAACGAGCTGTTCGACATCTACTTCACGGCTGAGACATCGGTGCAGGATGAAGTCGAGGTCGAGTCAAGCGGCGACATGATGCCTGTCGTCTTGTGCTACCTAGTGATGATCGTGTACGTCTCGCTTGGCATTAACCGCTGGTCACTCCGAAAGGACTTTTTCCAGACGTCAAAGATCACCGTCGGGTTCCTCGGTATCGTCTGCATCATGTTCGCTGTCTCGAGTACCATCGGTTTTTTCATGTGGTTTGGCGTGAAATTGCAGCTGGTTATCATGGAGGTCGTGCCATTTCTGTCGGTTGCGATCGGTGTCGACAACATTTTCCTGATCGTAAATGCCATCTCGCGCAAGCAGGAAGAACTCAAGCGCGCGCAGCCGGATCTCTTTGTCGGTCTCGAACACGATGTCCCCGCCGCGCGTGATGTCACGAGCCAGGTGGTCGCGGAAGGTCTCGCGTACATTGGTCCGAGCATCTTCATGGCTTCGGTGACAGAGTCCGTTGCGTTCGCGTTTGGCTGCATTTCGCCTATGCCTGTGGTGCTCTGGTTTGCTGCATTCTCGTGTATCGCCGTGCTGGCCAACTTCACGCTGCAGATGACGTTGTTTGTGTCGATCGTGACGCTCGACAAGCGCCGCGAATTGAGCGGTAAATACGACATTCTGTGCTGGAAGCGTGCATCGGGACCGATGTGGACGCAGCCAGACATGCAGGATGCGCCAGAGCAGCAGCAGCCGACGACCCCAGCAGACACGAAAGATGAGGCAACGAGCCTTACGTCTACTTCAATGAGTCCAAAATTTCTGGACCGCTGCATCGATGCTTACGCGTCGTTCTTGTCGTTGCGCATCGTCAAGCTTCTCGTGATGCTGCTCTTCTGGGCGTGGACTATCGTTTCGATCTATTCGATCGAGAACATCAATCATGGCCTTCCGCAAGCAGAGTCGATGCCATCAAAATCGTACATGGTGAAGTACTTTAACGCCCTCGACAAGTACCTGGCGACTGGAGCGCCTGTGTACTTTGTGGTCGAAGGTGGGTACAAACGTAACCCAGCTGTGTTTGACTTGGAAGACACGAACGTGCAGTCGTTGCTCTGCAAGTCGAAAGAATTTTGCGGCGAGTTTGCGATCCCAAAAATCATTGACGCGCTCGCGAACGAAGGAAACCGCAACATTACGCACCTGAGTGAAGGCACGACGTACTCGTGGATGGACGACTTTTGGGGCTTTGTGAACCCCGACAGTGAGTGCTGCCGTGTCGACAGCCACAACGCGTACTTGCCGATTCTCACCGACAATGCGACGTACACGGTGGCTCGCCCCAGCAACCCAACGTGTCTCCCAGTCCAATCAACCGTGCCACCAGTGCCGCATGATTACTACATGTCGCTCTTCAGCATGTTCTCGACGGCGAGTGCCGGTAACTTGTGCTCCTACGGTGGTGGCTCCATTTACCGTGGGCAATTCAGTATCGATAAAAAACCGATTCCAATCATCACGAGCAGCACGCCACAGGTGGTACTGAGCAGTACCGGCTACGGTAACCAGATCTCGGCGTTCACGTACATGATCGTCTCAACGGGCAATCCAACGCAGAAAGATTTTATCGACGGGTACAAGCAAGCACGGCGTGCGGCGAAGTGGATCAGTGAGAAGACGGGCATCGACGTCTGGGCGTTCTCGCTCACGTACGTGTACTTTGACCAGTACTTGACTGTGGTTCACGACACGTACAAACTCGTGGGACTCGCGCTGGCCGCGATCTTCGTCGTGCAAGCCGTGTACTATGGCGGTATCCTGTACCCACTCATTGTCGCCTTGTCAAGCACGAACCTCGTGATCCTCGTCATGGGACTCATGGAGCCGAACGATATTCTCCTGAACGGCCTCTCGATGGTCAACTTGATCATTGCCGCAGGCTTTGGCGTTGAGTTCTGCGGTCACTACGTGCGTATGTTCGCGAAGGCCAAGGGTTCGGGCGACGAGCGCGCGCGCATTGCACTTCGCAAGGTGCTTGGGTCGGTGCTCTTTGGCATCACGATCACCAAGATCTTGGGTTTGAGCATGTTGACCCTCGCAGACTCGCGTATCTTCAAGAAGTACTACTTCCGCATGTACATGATGGTGGTTCTCTGCGGCATGTTCACGGGTATGTTGCTGCTGCCCGTGGTGCTGAGTCTGAGCGCGGATCTCAAGCAGTTCTTCCTCGGCTCGCACCAGCGCGGTGCCAAGACGCCAGTAGACCCGAGCAAAGCGGCCGAGAGTCCTGCGTTCCAGAGCGTCGAAAGCGCCAAGGAGAACACGAGAATGTCGCCATCTAGCGGCACTCGTCATTCAAACAGCGACTAAATGCAAGCAAATGTAGCCTCTCCTAGTTTTCTCGGCGTATTCTAAATAGTGAGAGAAGAGACAGAAAAAAGCATGATTAGTAAAGTAAACGTACATGTGCCACAGTTTCTTCGACTGTAGCGTATAAGAGAGCATTCTCTTTCACCTCGATGCACAGCCTGTGCCAAGCCGTCGCCACGCGCGCGCGCACCCCGCGTTGAGTAACGCCGAGTGATGGTTTGAGGAGAAATGGCACTTCAACCAGCAAGCAAAATGTGGAATTGGCCAACTGAAAATCAACCGCTTCGAATAGTACGCTCAGTGTCCCACAATACTAGAATGCGCCCCATACTGCATAGTGGGACATGCAGTGCTGAATATCTTGTCGCAGCGTCTCTACTAATACTTATCGGACGCATCTGAGGAGACAAGAAGCAGGAGGAAGCTCGGACGGATCCCGCAGCGCGCTCGCTCAGCTCTAAACGCCTACGCTCGAGCTTCGTCGCAAGCCAATCCTGGCATTGCGCCGCATTCTCTCCATTTCAGTACACATCAGCGTGCCACTGGGCGAGGACGGCAGCGGGTGCGTGTGGGTACGCGCACTTTGTCGACGCGGCGCAGCTTCAAAGGACACGCGCGATTCATTCGAGAAAGGGTGGTGGCGTCTTTGATTTTTTTCTTCTTCTTCGTCACATTTCGCTCTCGTGAGCGCAGTGGCAATGGGGCAATCCTGTTCGTGTCTGCAGCATCGGCGCAAGCTCGAGCGCCGTGCGTCCGACGAGGGCACGCTCCAGGATACTGACGGCGATGAACTGGACATCCTCATCGATGGCAACAACAGCGAATTCGACGAGCTCCTTGGAGGGTCTGGAAGTGGTGGCGGCGTGCGGCTTTTACGGAATAATGCCCAAGCTGCTTTCACGAAGCGAAATAGCAAGAGTATGCGCCTTGAAGTAGAAGACAACAAAAGCGGTGGGGGTAATGATATTGTGGCGGAGGACCAAGAGGACGGCGACAACTCGCATTATGGAGGCAACGACGCGCGATTGCTGGGATCTAGAAGCGACTCGTCGCTGTCTCAAGAAAAGAAAAACATGGAGGTGCTCCGTTCATACCAGAAAGTCACTGGCATGGTGAGTCTAGTTGGAATCTGCATTGGTGCATGCCGAATGGACTGTTTGCTCACGAGACTCTGTGATATGTGCTTCACCAGGTTGACGAAGGCGAGCAGGATCTCGAGTGCATCATGTGTTTGGATATCTTCTCACCGGTTTGTTGTCATCATTGTTTTTTTAAATATGCACTTGATATGAATTGTTCTCTGACTGTTAGTATCATTATGTGCCTTGGTTCCACAGGACAATCCAAAAGTGCGCACGCTTTGTAGTTGCGGCATGAATCGCACAAACTTCCACATGAGCTGCCTTATGGAGTGGAAAAATCGCAACGCTAAGTGTCCTGTGTGCAGAGAGTACCTGTTTTACGAAGACTGAGAGAAGCGTCGCAACCCTTCGTGCCACTCAAGAGGCAACTACGAAGCGCTTCCACATGCTACCAGCAATCGACTCAAAAGAGCTTCTGGCTATGAGAAAGAACAGTGGCAAATATTGACACCAGTCGTTACACATTCCCAGCCATACTCTCAAATGGGATTCGCTTTCGGCTCATCATTTGCAGCTTTAAAGGGCCAATCCGCACAAATCTTGTGCATCAGCCAAGCAACATTTGGGAAAATTTGCACCGCAACACCCGTAAGCCACAGTATTCTCCGCACACGCCTATGCTGATCACAAGGAACGGCGAGGATATGATAGAAGCCAAAGTCTAATATTATTATGCATCTAATACGATCTTCGTATGCTCATTGCCGGTAATTTGTAAATGTTCTTCACAAGCTTCCTCAAATCTTTCTGCACTACTGCTTTTCTTGCATAGTTTTCGAGTGTGGCGTTCGGAATCACACAGGCTGGATTCGATTTCGATAGGCGTACGACAGCGCGGCGGCAAAGATCCCAACTGCTGCGGCACGGACGAGGATTGACGTCTACATGTTACAGTTGCACAAATACAAAGACATGAGTAAACACGGACTTTATGGAGCTCTCTCATAGAGTAAGGCGACACTCACCTTCGTCATCTTGTTTTGTCTGCGGTACAAAGAAGGAAGAGCACAAAATTAGTTATCACCCGAATCATTCCAGCGACGGTTGTACATGAAATGTAAAATACCTCGATAAATTTTTCGTCACCACTGGCAACGTCACGTAAGGTTTCGCCATGTCGAAGCGCTCTTGATACGCATAAGGGCAATTAAAGTACGTCGATTTCCTGCACCAAGTATTGTAATGTCAGTGTTTTGCAACACAGTCAGACTAACAGAGAACATCAGCACATCGGCTTCTTCAGAAGACACCGAAGAACGTACGCCAATGAAGGATCGGCATCGCTCAACTGCAGTAACTGGGCTGGTGATATGGTGTGGATTAGCATAGTTGCTCGTGCGATGACCTTTTCAACGTCCATGGTCTGCGGCAGTTTCGAGAGCAAGCTATGCATCGTGCCAAAGTCGCAATCGCATTTGAGAATGCGTACCCGGGCTTCCAAAATGAGCTTTTGCGTCGAAAAATGACATCGACACAAGTAAACAGAGAAGAGCAGACGTTAACGAGAACAGGTTGAGCACGTTTCGTAAAAATGGGAAGGCAGATTCCGTACCGCAGCAGACACGTATAAACAAAACAACGGATGGGACACGAGAAATACATCGTACAACCGCGTCACGTCCTCGAAGCGTTGCAGTTGGTGTGCAAACCACGTGATCATCCACGGAAGAGCGAAAAACGGCTCGACCTGCATCAACGTTCAGCTCATTTACGTTAGATTTACTGAAGCATCATTGGAGCAATCATCCCTTTTCCAAATTGCGCAACATCACTTACACCAGACTGGCACATGTACGCAAAGAGCGCGCTGTCTTCAGCGTCGACCAACGGGAATAGCAGGCGGGTCACTTGCATCACCGTCTCAAAGCCTGTCCCCATGGCTTCTCGATGATACGAGCTGCTCACTCTTTCCAGCGCGCAAAACGCTCGCTGGTCGCCGAGTGCGAGCAGGAACACAGAGCTGACGTCATGGTAGCCCTATCAAAAAAAGGGGAGTGATGAGTTGTGTGAGCTAATAAAAGAGAGAGGGTGCGCGATACATATTCCTACTTGATAGTAATGGAGCTCATCATTGCCTCGGAGCACGGCGTTGATGATCTGCGTGAGCGCTCGTCGCTTTGCGCGCCGATCAGACTCTCGAATGCCTTTTACGATATCGTAATGCCTTCAATACACACAAACCAAGGCAAAAGCGATATGTCAGAGAAGTATGGAAAGTTGAAGGTGTTGTTGACACAGCTGCAATAATACGTACCATAAAGATCGCTCGATATCTTTTTCAACCTGATAATCGTCGCGGTGCGGTCCTGTGCGCGCTGCAAAATGGCCCGGATCGTGCACCTCGAGCGGCTCAAACCCGCCATAACCGACCAGAAAGGGCCAAATCTCTTGGCGAAACGTATCGGACACAAATCCTCGATTGTGAACTGCGAGACGTCGGAGCTTCTGGAAAATGGCAGCAGCAGACACGCCTTCTATTGCAGACGGCTGGGAATCCGCTGCTTGCTGCGCAGCGTGGAAGGATCGAATACGCGCGACGGCTGCGCGCAGTTGTTGCGCTTTGGCTTCGATCTCCTTGCGCTCTCGCTCGGCGCGGAGCCGCCCCGGGATGCCCTTTGCGCGCCGCGGATCGTTGCCATTGCGCTTCTTGCGACCCATTTTCGCACGAGCTGGGTTCAATTGATTGTGCAATTTATTTTATTGTGTCTCGATTGCAGTACCGTGTTTGACAAAAAGGTGTGCGTGGACCACACCAAATCAGTGCTGGCAGTCAATGTGGCCCACATTATTTGAGCTTTTGGCGCTAAAAGAACAAGATAAATAAATGCATGTAGAAAATACCCCATCGCGGAATGCACACGATGTGGAAAAGCTCATGGCGATGTACTGAGTAGGCGAGCGAGTGTCCAGTGCGTTGCTGAGAGCGGTGGGATGATCGCCGTGATGGTAAAGTCAGATTCGATTGCTGTTGATGTTTTGAAGCATGATGTTGTTTCACAGAAATGAGCTGCGCAAATACATCATTCCTGAACCTATCTCTCTCACATGCGTAATTTCATGATCAGACTGTGCTACCACTTTTGTTCAATTGCTTCGGACGGATCCACGAAGACACTCTCTCACATGGGTGCACTTGCCAGCGGAACGTTCCATACACAGTACTGTATTGTATGTACCCTATGAAAGGCAGCAGGTCTGACGCGTTTCGCAGGCAGATCCAATAGAGACAGTTGGATAAAGCAGATCGACGGCACGACAACAGCAGAGACCTCAAATTTATCGCGCTCACGGTACTGCCTGCGCATGCGAGCAGTTCCGTTTCCCAGCGTTTTCTCGTTTCGACGTTTGCGGTATGTCGCGGATATGTCGTGGCGTCAATGGCGCCAGCGGGCAGTAGCGCCGTTCCCCGAGCAGAACTGCATGGCATGCAGTTTGCCATTTTCACGGACGAGTACTTACACGCTTTGGGGGCTTCGTTCGTTCGTGGGGGCCGCATGGCCACTCCTTCCTTCCGGCAGTGTGCGTAGGTTCGCCAAATCCTTTCCTCGTTGAATACGGCGCCGAGAGCAGTCCCTGTGGGGGGCAAACATGAGAATAATCATTTTTTGAATTTGAGCAAATCGATATTACCTGGGAGTATATTCATTTTTAGAAGAGCTTAAAATAGATTACTGTCAAGTTTATCTATAAATAAGGTCATCGAATTGGCAAGGGGATCAGTTCACACAGGAAATGAAACTCATTCCAACTCAGGTCGTGCTGCCTGCAACCCATTCACGATCGAGGAGAGAGGTCCCTGATTTATTTAACCGCTCAAGTTGACCCTAGTCTCTCTGCAAAACGGGTCGCACTCCGCCTCTCTGGCGTGTGCACATTTCCCCGAAACCCGCGATGTGCAATAGCAGTTTGTATCCATTTGGCAAACCCATGGGTTTGGCTGGATTTTGCGCATTGCCCTAGGCGGGGCTAGGTCAGGCAGCGCGATTGGGCGCGCCCACATCCAGCTGGGCGGGCTCGCTCTCTTGCGACCGAGCGGTCGTAGTGCCGAATCGGACGCGAGGCCCCCAAAGCAAGCGGAAGCGCGCGGAAAGAAAAAAGTCCTACGCGTGTGCGACGACATTGATAGAAAGACAGACAGTCAGCAGCGGAAGGAAGCGAACCGACATTCGCCCCCCTCTCTCTCGCTCTCTCCTCTCGATCTTTCAGCGCTTGTGCTTGCGTCTCGGCGTGGGTGTGTCACTCTCTCTCTAGGTGACTCGCGCACATCGCAGCGGCGTGTGGGGCAGTGGACGGACGACGTACACGGCGGCGGCGGTGAAAGCGAACGAGCGTACGTAGAAATCGGCTTTTCTTCTGAATAAAAACAAAAAAATAGCAAAAAAAAATGGGACGCGGAGACGACAGCGGTGGCGAAAGCGATGACATCCACCAGAGCAAGGCGCTGAAGCAGCAAAAGAAATTATGTGACGAGGGTATGGAGCTCGTGAACGCCGGCGTGGCGTTTCAGAATGCTACGCCGCCGAACCTGGAAGCAGCCGAAGAAAAGTTGACTCGCGCCGTGGCGATCATGGAGCAGGCGCTCGCGATTGAGTACCCGACTCAAGAAGAACGCGATGCCAGTCAACGGTTGAACAACAAGATGAACCGATACGTGAAGATGATTCGCAGCCAGCGCGAAAAGGGCACGACGTCAGGACCAGCGGGACAACCAGTTGTCAAGTACAACATTTTGGAAATGGACAAGTTGCCGCCCGTGTACAATCCAATTATGGAAATGCTGGGAAAGTAAGTACAATCTTGCTTCTTGTGTGCTTATATCACACAGTGAGACTAACTTGCTTCATTATATGCTTGTGTGCTGTGTAGCTCATCGTCGCTTGGTGACATTTTTGATTCATTGAAACGAACTTTTGGTTTCCAAGAAGCCAACGTTGAGAACCAACGCGAGCATGTGCTGCTACTTCTCACAAACTACAAGGAACAGTCTGAAGAAGATACGGCTCCAGGTCAAGACGCCAATACTGACCACCGACGTGATCCACAGCAGGAAATGGAGTTGGCCAACAAAGGTATCAAGCGTTTCCACAGCAAGATCTTTGCCAACTATACCAAGTGGTGCAAGTACATATCGACCAAGCCAGCTTTTACCAGTGAACCACTGGTTGACATTTGTCTTTTCTTCCTTGCCTGGGGTGAAGCTGGTAATTTCCGTCAGATCCCGGAGTGTTTGTGTTTTATTTTCCACAATATGCTTCCTCAAGCGTCATCGCGCAGTGGAGACAAGCAGCCGGGGGATTTCCTCGCGGAAGTGATTCGTCCAATGTACATTGAAGTGAAGAAAGACAATGACAAGAAGACTGCGAAAGGTGCCCGCGCTTCCCATGGTGAGATTCGTAACTACGACGACTTTAACGAGTTTTTCTGGAACAAGAAGTGTTTGAAGTATAACCTCACGAACATCAGCGAGGCGTTTGGTGAAGTCGACAAGAAGGGCAACCCAAAGACTGTCAAAAAGTCTTACGTTGAGAAGCGAAGCTGGTTTCGTGCGCTGCTTTCTTTCCGTCGTATCTTCTTGACCAATTGCGCGCTGTTTATGGCGGTTCTCGGTTTTTCGCTGAACGTGGTGATGTTTTGTCCAGATACGCCAATTCTCTACGGACCGGATTTGTCCAATGGCGACTCGCGATCGTTTGTCGTGTTTAGCAAAAACTTTACCGCATCCGACTCGACCCCATACAACACGACCGACGGAATTGAAACTGATGACGCGTCCGGGTCTGGGTCTGGGTCTGGGTCTGGCTCCAACGCGGCGGCAGTATGCGCTCGTCCAATTCTTGCTGGTTGCCTTGGTATGGAATACATCACAGGTCAAACTTTTGAGAACATCCCAATCGATTTCAAAGCTGTTTTGACCCAAGTGCCGTTCACGAACTGCATTGAGAAGCAAAGTGGTCGTTGTGGCTGCTATATTGATCTTCTGGATAAATGCTTCAAAAAGACGGGCACGACGACGAAGGTTAACTCGGATACAAATGCAGTTGAGACCGATTCGAGCAAGTATGACCAGAGTCTTTGTGTCCCACAATGGAGAAGTGCAGTCGAAGCGATCATCAAGCAACCTGGACCTGGAAGATTGAATTGTGCAATTTGCCAGCTTGGTTTGAAAGCCTTGATTGAAAACGGAAGAATTGGTGATCTCATCTCGGGGTTGATGACGGTTGGTAAGGGCGATGTCATCACAGACGCGCAATTCCAAGCGAACCCGAACGATCCCGCTGTGACTGAACGACAAGATATGGGTGCGCTCGCAATGTTGGGTGGACTCGCATGCGTCGCTTTGCTTGTCGTGTGCGAATTCCTGAACAAGATTTTTTCTGGAATCGGCTCAGGATATGTTGGTCGCTCGTTGCCTGTTCCGATCAAAGCGTGGTGCCGTTACTCGTGCTTCTGGTTGCTGCTGTTTGTCATCAAGCTGACTTTCGATTACCAGTACATGATGAAATCTTTGGTGGAAACGTCGCTGTTCATCTGGTACGCAAATGAAGACCAGTATCTTCCGTACTCGAACTTCATGGTGCAAGTGACGTTCCACAACATCATCTACATTTTCTTCTTGTGGATCCCAGCGTTCACGGTGTTCATGTACGATGCTCAAATCTTCTACTCTCTGCTGTCGGTGGTCTTCGGCTCCTTCGCAGGCTTTAACCTCCGTATCGGTGAACTTCGGTCGTTCCGTGTTCTTCGACTTTCGTTCAAGTCAATTCCGCGTATGTTCAACAAGAAAATTGTGCCGAATATCCAAGATGGAAGTGATGGTAAAAAGAAGAAGAAGGGAAAGAAGAAGAACGAGAAAGAAGAGACTACGATGCCAGTTCGTCACTTTGAACGCGTCTCTATGGCTGAAGGTATCAAACCCCTGACGGTGAAAGCTCAAATGTACTCCAACCTTCTGGAACAGCAAGGAGACAATTTGTACAGCGAGGTGAAGACGCCAAATGGTGATGATGACGATGCTTCGTCCTCTGGACGAGCTTCTGTGCTCGGATCGGTAACAGGAATTTCTGGTGCTGAGTTTGAGCGCACGATCGCTTTCGCTATGGCCTGGAATCGGTGTCTGGCTAGTCTGCGTGAGGCTGATGTGATCAGTGACCGAGAGTTGAATGTTTTGAGCTATTTGATTGATTCCAAGGACGCTGAAGACCGAAAGCTGTATCCTCCAGCATTTTTGACTGCTGGCAAATTGGATGAGTCGCTCGATATCATCACCGAGTGCGCCGCAGTTTACGAGAAGCTGAGCTCAGACAAGAAGAAAAAAGATAAGACTCTGCAGAAGGTTGAAAACACGATGCGGGAGCGTCTGTTGAAGGATGATTTGCGAGTCGAGTCTATCGTTGGCTCGTACAAGTTTTCATCCCAGGTTGTTCGGTTCCTTCTTGGTGACGAACACAAGGACTTGAGTGCGTGCTTCGACTTCATGGAGGAAATGGTTACCCAGCAATCCGTTCTGAAGGGTTTGAACTTGAAGAACTTGCATCAATGTCGTGCTGCTACAGCTGAGCTGATGAAGGCTCTTTTGGAAGTCCCAAAAGGCTCGGGAGACAACAGCATCAAATTTCAGCGAGCGTTATACCGTGTCATCGATTGTGTTGAAGCTGTGCTAAACTGCATGAAGAAGGTTCTCGGAAAGCAAGAAGATTTGCTTCAAATCCTGAACGACACTCCGTTGAAGCAAAACTCGTTCTTCTTCCCTGGTGGAGCACAGACGTACGCGAATGTGCAGTTGCAAAAACTAGTCAACTCGGACACTGCACTCGATATTGTGTCTCGTGCATACCAGTTGCTTACGGTGGACAACTTTGACGCTGAACCACGATCTGAAGAAGGTCGACGCCGTTTGCGTTTCTTCGCCAACTCTTTGTTCATGGATATGCCAGATGCGAGATCTATTCGCAAGATCAAGTCCTTGACCGTGGCAACTCCCTACTACAGTGAAATCGTGCTGTACTCGATTAAAGAGCTGACTGCCCAAAATGAAGACAGCATCAAGCAGCTGTACTATTTGAAGACAATCTACCCATTCGAGTGGGAGAATTTCCTGGAACGTATTCAAGCGAAGGATATGGAAGAGGCTCTCAAGAAACACCCAGAGGAAATCCAGTTGTGGGCAAGTTACCGTGGTCAAACCTTGGCTCGTACTGTGCGAGGCATGATGTACAACGAAGACGCCATTCGTTTCCTTCACTGGCTGGAAATTTGCGAAAACGAAGTGATGCATCAATACGGCTGCCCATGCAACAAGTGCAAACGTTTGGATGAGATGGTTGCGCTCAAGTTCAACTACATTTGCACGTGCCAAATTTACGGTAAGCAAAAGGCTGAGCAGCGCCAGCAAGCCCAAGATCTTGAGTATTTGCTTAAGAAGCATCCAAGTCTTCGCGTTGCGTATGTCGATGGTCCAAAGAAGATGAAAGAAGGTCCGCCGAAGTACTACTCGGTTTTGATTCGTGCTCAAGGTGACACCATCGCTGAAGTGTACCGTGTTGAGCTTCCAGGTGACCCGATCATTGGTGAAGGTAAGCCTGAAAACCAGAACCACGCTATCATTTTCTCCCGTGGCGAGTTCCTGCAGTGTATCGATATGAACCAAGATGGTTACCTTGAAGAGTCACTGAAGATGCCTAACTTGCTATCGACCTCCGATCTCCACACTGAGAAATGCCCGCTCACGATTATTGGCTTCCGCGAGCACGTTTTCACTGGTGGTGTGTCGAATCTTGCGAGCTTCATGTCCATCCAAGAACTGAATTTTGTGTCTCTCGGTCAGCGTATGCTGGCTATCAACCATGTTCGCCAGCACTATGGTCACCCTGATATTTTCGACAAGATGTTTGCGATGGGCACTGGTGGTACAGCGAAGGCGTCGAAGGGCATCAACCTTTCGGAAGATATTTTCGCTGGTTTCAACTCGACGTTGCGCGGTGGCCGTATTTCCCACGAAGAATTCATTCAGGTGGGCAAGGGTCGTGATGTCGGTATGCAACAGTTGTGTCTTTTCGAAGCGAAGCTGTCATCTGGTGCCGGCGAGTGTGTGATCTCTCGTGATGCGATGCGTATGGCATCTCGTTTGGATTTCTTCCGTGTTCACTCGTGGTTCTATGGTAACTTGGGTTGGTACTTCACACAGACGATGACGGTTGTGGGTGTGTTTTTCTTCATCTACGGCAAGGTGTACATGGCGTTGAGCGGCATGGATAGTTTCTTCTTGACACATGGTGGTCTCGGTATTGGTGGTACGTTGAACACGTCGTGGGCGTTCCAGTTCGGTTTCTTGCTGGTTGTTCCTGTTATTGCAGTCGTCGGTGTGGAGCAGGGTTTCCGTCATGGTGTCACCTATTTGATTTGGAACATTTTGACTCTTGGTCCATTGTTCTTCACCTTCCAGATGGGTACGCGTATGAACTACTTTGACCGTACTTTGGTTCATGGTGGTGCGAAGTACCGTGCTACGGGTCGTGGTTTCACGATCAAGCACGAGAAGTTTGCGGAGCTTTACCGCTTCTACGCGTTCAGTCATTTCTACCGCGCTGTTGAACTTGTGTTCTTGTTGCTACTTTTCTACGCCTATGGAACGTTCTCGTGGTGCAACTGTTCGTGGACGATTGACGCGAAGTTTTTCAACCAAATGAAGCCGTCGGACTTGGACTGGACCACGCGTTGTTATGCCAACTACTACCAGTCGTGTGTGCTGCCAACGAATCAGAACTACGGTATCATGTCGTACTCGCTGTGGATTATTGCTGTTACGTGGCTGTGGGCTCCGTTTATTTTCAACCCAAGTGGTTTGGATTGGGACAAGCTCATCGAAGATTACAGTGACTGGCAAAACTGGCTCAAGACAACGAATGATTCGGCCCAGAGTTGGTCGGGTTGGTGGTCCGCTGAACTGGAATACTTGGAGCACTCGACTTGGGGCTCGCGCATGGTCTCGATTATTCGCAAGTCGCGCTTCTTGGCTGTCGCGTACGGCATGTACTTGCAGCTTGCGTACAAGGCGTACTACAAGAGCCAAAACCTCGTGATCAAAAAGGGTGAGATGATGTCGTACGCCTTGTCTGCGTTGATGATTGTCTTGATCCTGCTCATGCTCTGCCTCGGATACATGGCGAGTCGCATCAAGAAGAAGATGACGTTCAAGCAAAAGAAGCTTCGCAAGATGAAGTTCACGCTGTCGTGCTGCGGCTTGCTCTTGGCGGCCCTGAGTTTGATGTTCATCTCGCTCGTCAATTTGATTGAAATCACAATTGTGATGCTTGTTGCGACCTACTGGTTCTTGCAGGTGTGCATTTACCGCAACCAAACAAGCCACGTCGTCGTGCGTTCCTTGGCTCGCATGTACGACCGCTGTGTGGGCTGGATCATCTTTGGTCCAATCCTCTTTGTGGCCATGTTCTTGCCGTTTATCTCTGCGTTCCAGCAACGTGTGATGTTCAACAATGCGTTCACGGCAGGTCTTGAAGTGTCCAAGTTGTTTTCGAATGAAGCTGCGTCTTCGACGCCCAAGGTCGTGAAGGTCAAACGCGTGCTCAAGAAGAAGAAACGTGACGATTAGATACGCGGGACGTTTCTGATGCCGTAGCGACGTGGGACGACAGCAGCTACCAAGCGCTTCTTTCTTTTTTGAGTCGCTTGCTTTACTTTTACTGTGTTTGCATATGAAAAAAAATGATCCGACTCCTCATCCATCGATCATTAAAGAACAGAAAATTTTAACCAAAAAAATACAATAAAAAATCATTGATGAATCAGAGCGTGCAAGCAAAAATTTCATGTTCGCTAAGGCGCACACGAATACTAATGATACTTCCATCTTAAATCTCATAATACAATGATTTGCACATGCATATATATCAGCCTGTTGGTCTACACCGACCCCTTTGTCCGCAGAATATTGCACGCCGCCAGCTGCGCGTGCATTTGGTCGGGACGGATGCAAGCAGAGTCATGATGATAGGTTCCTCCTTGACGTGCCACTAATAATGCAAATAAAGCGTCGCACGCAGCAAAATGTCCCATGGCGTTGGTGGCATCATCCGCAGGCATGCGATCCGCTCGTAATGTGTGTATCTGTGACGTGCCGGCAGAGGAGGATCTTGGATGTATGCGGCTGCAAATGAAATGAATCCATCGCGAGGCTGCGCGACCTAACGTGATGAGATCAGTCAGCATGGTCTGTTGTTGGGCAGCGTTGGCCAGTGCTTCCTTTTCCATCATCACGGAAAAATCAGTGCGTATTTAAGTACCGTATTTGTAATAATGCGGTAGGGGAAGGAGGTCGGAAGGAGCGCGAAGAAAAAACAACGGCTTGAGAGTCAGAACCAGCGCATAAATCAATGCGAATAAGGCTTAAAACGCGTCCCCCCTCAAGTGACAACATCATGACCGCGCATATAAAAAAGAACACAAACCAACCCTAACCTTTGTAAGCACAATGCGCGACAACAGAGGTAATCAGGGAGAAGGGGTAGGCCTTTTTGCCACCACTGACTCCGAATCCCTGTTGTAAAACCATCAATCATGGAAGCAAAATCTCAACGAACACTTAAAGGAAGGCCGCGATAATGTACGGCTCTGCCGCGCCGTTGGGATTTGACGAGAAACGCCCATGGCAGAGACCATTGTTCCTAGAATCTTGCATTTCTGAGGTTTGAAATGAATTTCCTTCCATTGATACTTGTTCTTGGCTTGCTGTCGAGGGCATTAACGCGCACGTAGCGCAGACCTTTGCGGAAAGATCATTATGAATCAAAACCAGCGGTCTCTCTGTCTGCCTGTACTATACTGTCGTTTTGTAGTTTGTGCACGCAAGATTATTTCTCCAGCATGTGCAATAAAATGTTTACTGCACGCGGTCTGCAAGAACGGATAACGCGGCCATGATCGAATAAATTGTTGGCTTCTGGATAAAAAAACGCCTGTTCGTTCTTGTTCCTTTCCTTGACATGGGCAGGCAAAAGCAGAAAAAGTCGAAAAAACGAGGAAAGAGGAGCAGAAACAGGTGGCCGCTGCTTGCAATAATTATTAATATCCCAAACATCCAGCGCAAGTTTGCTAAATACCCTAGCCCTATTCCAAAGCGTGTGCACTATTCTTCTCGAGCCCTCTTCCCCCCTACTGTGTGGTCCTCTCTCTCACTCGCACACACACTGGCGACCTCGTCGTCCGGCCGCACAGAAACAAACCCCAGACGCGAAACTTCCCATCGGATCGCCGCCACCAGTACCAGTTTGCGCCAAGTCGGGTCTGCGGGAAGAAAGGAAACGCACGCACTCACGCCGGACGCGGTCGGAAGCACGAGATGGCGTCGCGACGTGCAAGCGGCCTGGGCGGCGAGCGCGAGGGATCGATGGGCGGATTTATGACGGAGGCGCTCGAGATGCAGCGGCAGATGTGCGACGAGGCCATGAACCTCGTCAAGGCCGGCATGGAGATGCAGAACGCGCAGCCGCCGAACCTGGCAGAGGCCGAGGCACGGCTCTCGCGCGCTGTCGACATCATGGAGCAGGCGCTCGCGATCCGGTACGCGAGCGTCGAGGAGAAGGATGCCGCTGACCGCCTCAACAACAAGATGCTGCGGTACGTCAAGATGATCAAGAGTCAGCGCGGCAAGAACCAAGTGGGAAACGGCGCGAAACGCACCAGTCTCAAGCACAATATCCTCGAAATGGACCGCTTGCCCGAGATTTACACGCCGATCGTCCACCTGTTTACCAAGTAAGTCGCAGGTTTATATGGGTGGGTATGCTATCGATGAGGTGATGTGGTATTAACTGAATGCCGGTTTTAATCCGTTTCTGTTGCTAGCTCGTCGCAACTGGGCGATATCTTTGAGACCCTGAAGCGCACGTTTGGGTTCCAGGAGAGCAATGTCGCGAACCAGAAGGAGCACTTGATGCTGCTGCTGACCAACTTTAAGGAACAGGGCGGGGGCGACGACGATAAGAAAAAGAAGAAAAAGAAGAATGACACGAGCGAGGACGCCATTGAGGACTATTTGCGTCAGCGCGACCCGCAGCAGGAGATGGAGCTCGCAAACAAGGGCGTGCAACGCTTTCACTCGCGCGTGTTCAGCAACTACAAGAAGTGGTGCAAGTACGTTTCGCAGAAGCCGAAATTCAATTCGGATATGCTGGTGGACATTGTGCTGTTCTTTCTCATTTGGGGTGAAGCCGGCAACTTCCGTCAGACTCCCGAATGTCTATGTTTCCTCTTGCACACGATGCTGCCGCAAGTATCGAGCGGCGGCAACCGCGAGTCTGGCGATTTCTTGGCGTCGGTAATTCGTCCAATGTACGCTGAACTGAAGCGCGACAATGACAAGAAGACGTCGAAGGGTGCTCGTGCGTCGCACAATGAAATCCGTAACTACGATGATTTCAACGAGTTCTTCTGGACAAAGAAGTGCTTGAAATACGACCCGTACACGATCGGCGAAGCGTTTGCGACCGTCGATAAAAAAGGTCGACCGAAGATTGTGAAGAAGACGTACAACGAAACCCGCAGTTGGATGCGCGCGATTTTGTCGTTCCGCCGTATTTTCTTCTTCAACTGCGCGTTGTTTTTGGCCGTGCTTGGGTTTTCCATCAACATGGTGCTGTACTGCCCAGATTCGCCGATCATGTACGGTCCGGATATCCAACCAGTTGGCTCGACGGAGATCTTTTCCATTCTCGGCAAAGCGTATGCGAAGGCAACCCCAACGGAGGCGGAACCAAATCCTGATATGGAAATCGATGACACAGACACGACTGTGCAATGCTTGCTACCAAAACTTGCCACGTGTCTTGGAGTGGATCCGTACACTGAAAGTGTGACATTTGCCACGCTTCCTGTTGATTTCAAGCGGCTTCTTGAGGTGGTTCCATTCTCGGACTGTCTGGAAAAGCAAGTCGGGCGTTGTCGGTGCTACCATAAGTTGCTTGACAACTGTTTTTCTCAGAAAGGAATGGCACAGAAGCTTGGATCAGACGAAGATGAAACGATCACGACAGTCGCCTACGACCAGTCTACCTGTCTTCCTTCTTGGAGAAAGAATGCAGAAATGATTTTGGACAATGAAGATGGCGGATACCTCAACTGCGACAAGTGCAGTGTGGATGTGAACAGCTTGATTGACAAACCTACTCGTATCGTTGACCTGATGATGGGCTTGATCGATTTCGGTCGTGATGATAAGGGTGTGCTCGCTATGGGAGGCGGCTTCGCTTTCCTGGGCTTGATCTTCGTTTGTGAGCTTCAGAATCGCTTTTTCTCTGGATTCGGAATGGGATTTGTGGGTCGATCGTTGCCAGTGCCGATGAAGGCGTGGTGCCGCTACACTTGCTTTTGGCTTGGTTTGTACGTGATCAAGCTTATCTTCGACTACCAGTTTGTTGTGAAGAGTCTTGTGGAAACGTCGCTATTCATTTGGAACGCTGATGAGGACGACTACTTGCAGTACTCTCACTTCATGATCCAGTTCTCGTTCCACAACATTCTGTACCTGTTGTTCCTGTGGGTTCCGGCGTGGATGGTGTTCTTGTACGATGCCCAGATCTTTTACGCGATTCTGTCGGTCATCTACGGTTCGTTTGCGGGGTTCAACCTTCGCATTGGTGAGCTGCGTTCGTTCCGAATTCTTCGTTTGACTTTCAAATCGATTCCTGGTGTGTTCAACAAGAAGATTGTGCCAAACATTATGGAAGAACACGTGAAGGGTAAGAAGAAGAAGAACAAGAAGAAAGCCGAAAAGGATGAGATGGCGATGCCGGTTCGTCGTTTCGAACGTATTTCGATGTCTCAAGGCGCGAAGCCTTTGACTGTGAAGGCTCAGAAATACAGTAGCCTGCTTGAACAGCGTGAAGATGACGATGTCTACAACGAGCTGAAAACTCCAAATGGCGCAGATGAGGATGTGTCGTCCCAATCGAGCCGAGCATCGAACCTCGGATCGATTACAGGCGTGTCTGGAGCAGAATTCGAACGTACGATTCCGTTTGCCATGGCTTGGAACCGCTGTTTGTCGAGTCTGCGTGAAGCCGATGTAATTTCGGATCGCGAGTTGAATGTTCTCAGCTACTTGATTGATTCGAAGGATACTGTTGGGCGAAAACTGTATCCTCCAGCGTTCCTTACAGCTGGTAAACTTGATGAATCGATCGACATTGTCATGGAATGCTCGGCTCTGTACGAAAAGTTGAAGACGGATAAGAAGAAGAAGGACAAGGTGCTGCAGAAGATCGAAACGACCATGCGTGAGCGTCTTCTCAAGGATGATCTTCGCATTGAGTCGATTTTGGGCTCATACAAGTTCTCGTCGCAAGTGTTGCGCATTCTTCTGGGTGAAGAACACCGAGAGCTTGACGAATGCTACGGGTTCATCGAGGAAGCCGCTGCTCAACAACAAATTCTCAAGGGCCTCAACCTCAACAATTTGTACCAGTGCCGCGCGGCGTGTGCGGAATTGATGAAATCGATTTTGGAAGTTCCGAAAAAGACTACCGAATCGAGCATCAAGTTCCAGAGAGCACTTTACAAGGTGATTGACTCGGTGGAATCCGTACTTAACTGCCTCAAGAAGGTTTTCTCAAAGCAGGAGAACCTTGTCCAGCTTCTCAATGACACACCGTTGAAGCCAAACTCATTCTTCTTTCCAGCGGATACCCAGCACTACGCGAGTCTCCAATTGCAAAAGATTGTGAATGATGAGGCGGCTCTTGATATTGTTTCTCGAGCTTACCAGTTGTTGACTGTGGACAACTTTGATGCTGAGCCTCGATCAGATGAAGGTCGCAGACGTCTGCGTTTCTTTGCCAACTCTCTTTTCATGGACATGCCTGAAGCCAAGCCTATCCGCAAGATTCGTTCGCTCACTGTGTCTACTCCGTACTACAATGAAATTGTGCTGTACTCGATCAAGGACTTGACGACCCAGAACGACGACTCGATTAAGCTGTTGTATTATTTGCAGACCATTTATCCTTTCGAATGGGAGAATTTGCTGGAGCGTATCCAAGCAAAGGATATGGCAGAAGCACTGAAGAAGAACCCAGAAGAAGTTCAGCTTTGGGCTAGTTACCGTGGTCAAACTCTGGCTCGTACAGCTCGTGGCATGATGTACAATGAAGATGCTGTGCGGTTTCTCCACTGGTTGGAAATTGGTGAAAACGAACCAATGCATCAAGCGAACTGCACATGCAACAAGTGTATGAAGCTGAACGAAATGGTGTCGCTGAAGTTCAACTATGTCTGCACGTGCCAAATCTACGGCAAGCAAAAGGATGAGCAACGCCAGCAAGCTCAGGATATCGACTTCTTGCTGAGAAAGCACCCGAATCTTCGTGTGGCGTATGTTGATGGCCCTAAGAAGGTCAAAGATGGTCCGCCAAAGTTTTTCTCCGTGTTGATTCGTGCGTTGGAAGACAAAATCGTGGAGGTCTACCGTGTTGAGCTTCCAGGTGATCCGATCATTGGTGAAGGTAAGCCTGAAAACCAGAACCACGCCATTATCTTTTCTCGCGGCGAATTGCTCCAGTGTATCGATATGAACCAAGATGGTTACCTTGAAGAGTGCTTGAAGATGCCAAACCTGTTGTCAACAATGGATCGACATACCGAAAAGCGTCCGTTGACGATTATTGGCTTCCGCGAGCACGTTTTCACTGGTGGTGTGTCGAATCTTGCGAGCTTCATGTCCATCCAAGAACTGTCGTTCGTGTCGCTCGGTCAGCGTATGTTGGCTATTTTCCACGTTCGTCAGCACTATGGTCACCCTGATATTTTCGACAAGCTGTTTGCGATGTCTACGGGTGGTACAGCGAAGGCGTCGAAGGGCATCAACCTTTCGGAAGATATTTTCGCTGGTTTCAACTCGACGTTGCGCGGTGGCCGTGTTTCCCACGAAGAATTCATTCAGGTGGGCAAGGGTCGTGATGTCGGTATGCAGCAGCTGGCGCTCTTCGAAGCGAAGCTGTCATCTGGTGCCGGCGAGTGTGTGATCTCTCGTGATGCGATGCGTATGGCATCTCGTTTGGATTTCTTCCGTCTGCACTCGTGGTTCTATGGTAACTTGGGTTGGTACTTCACACAGACGATGACGGTTGTAGGCGTTTACTTCTTCATCTACGGCAAGGTGTACATGGCGTTGAGCGGCATGGACAGCTACTTTTTGAGCCATGGTGGTCTCGGTATTGGTGGTACGTTGAACACGTCGTGGGCGTTCCAGTTCGGTTTCTTGCTGGTTGTTCCTGTTATTGCAGTCGTCGGTGTGGAGCAGGGTTTCCGCCACGGCCTGACGTACTTGCTGTGGAACTGTTTGACGCTTGGTCCGATTTTCTTCACCTTCCAGATGGGTACGCGTATGAACTACTTTGACCGTACTTTGGTTCATGGTGGTGCGAAGTACCGTGCTACGGGTCGTGGTTTCACGATCAAGCACGAGAAGTTTGCGGAGCTTTACCGCTTCTACGCGTTCAGTCATTTCTACCGAGGTGTCGAGCTGCTGTTTTTGCTGCTTCTCTTCTTGATGTATGGAACGTTCTCGTGGTGCAACTGTTCGTGGCGATTGGACGCAGACTTTTACAACAACGTTGAGCCAACTGATTTGGAGTGGAAGACGCGTTGTTACGCGAACCACTACCAGACTTGTGTGCTGCCAACGAACCAGAACTACGGCATCATGTCTTTCTCGCTATGGATCATTGCTGCGACGTGGTTGTGGGCGCCGTTCTTCTTCAACCCAAGTGGTCTTGACTGGGACAAGATTATCGAGGACTACAACGACTGGCAAAACTGGCTCAAGACAACGAATGATTCGGCCGAAAGTTGGTTCGGTTGGTGGTCTAACGAACTGGAATACTTGGAGCACACGACCACTGGCGCTCGTTTTGTCACGATTGTTCGCAAGTCGCGTTTCCTGGCGATCGCGGTCGGCATGTATTTGCAGCTTGCGTACAAGGCGTACTTTGAGAACCGAAACCGTGTGATCACGTCCGATGATGACATGAAGACGTACATCCTCTCGGGGGCAATCGTTGCCTTTTTCTTGTTCATGTTCTGCTGCGGGTACATTGCGAGTCGCGTGACGAAGAAGATGTCGATGAAGCAGCGCAAGTTGCGAAAGATGAAGTTCGTGATTGCGTGTTGTTGCATGCTCATTGCTCTTCTCTGCCTGACGTTCCTGACGATTGTGAACGTGTTTGAGTTCATCGTGCTGGTGCTCGTGGCTGTGTACTGGTTTATGCAAATGACGATTTTGCGTCTGCAGTACCACCACATCGTGGTGCGGGCGCTGGCTCGCGCGTACGACCGTGCTGTTGGCTGGATCGTGTTTGGACCGATCATGGTCGTGTCCATGTTCCTGCCGTTCATCTCGTCGTTCCAGCAGCGCGTCATGTTCAACAATGCGTTCACGTCTGGTCTGGAAGTGTCGAAGCTGTTTTCGCACGACGTGGCCCCCACCCAAGTCGTCAAGGTGAAGCGCGTGTCAAAGAAGAAGAAGCGTGATGAATAAGCGAACAAGTAGAGGAAGAAGAAGCACATCATTTGATTGATTGTACCTACTTAAATCCATCCACACAATTTTATTTGGACATCTTTTTTCATTCATTTTAAAAACAAATTTGTTTACATGTGGAGCCTGTGTGGGCCTTTCACGTGTGTCTGCGTGCTTCCTGCTTTCCTACATGCGGCTGAAGAGACAACTGACAGACACACACGCATTGGGAAAAAGCGGAAGGCCTACGAGAGTTGGGTCAGGTTTGGCGTCGACACCACGTGGCGCATTCCCAGCGGCTCCATGGCGTTGCGATCCTTGGCGAGCTGGATGGCCACAGGGTTGCCAATGCCCCCTCCAAGAAGCGCGAGCCCCAGGTCGAAGCTGCCCTTCGTGGGGGTGCCGCCAGTATTCTCTCTCCGCTGCTTCCTGCCGTCGTCCATGGACGCGGTCACGCTGGGGCTGCTGCTGTTGCGATTGAGCGACGAGTCAGCGGACACTTTCATCGAGAGCATGGTCGGCAACTTGGCGCTGGAGCTCGCTGGCGGCGTCGGCGGGATCTGGTGACGCATCGCCACCGGCGCTTCCACGTTCACGCGCGGAGGCGACGTGATCTTGAGATTGTTGAGAATCTCGCTAAACTTGCGCGTATCAGGCTGGAACTTCTTCAAGTCGAGATTGCGCTTTTGCTGCTGGGAAGATCCGTGCTTTGGAGGCGACGAGCTCGCCACAAGATTCACGTTTCTGCTGCTGTGCGGCGGACTTGTCCCTGCCGCGGCTCGTGTACCGGCGCTTGCCTTCTCACTGTGATTCGATCGCTCGCTTTGCTCACTCGTTGTCGAGCGCGTGCGATCTTGCTCTGTGAACTCTCGATGCACTCGTTCGAGATCGCTTAATGACGAAGAAATCGTGTTGCTGCGTCGTCGAATGCCCTGGTTCTCTTCCGCTCTCTTGGGCCGACCTCGGCCCTCACTTTTGATCGCTTGTTGTGGAGACGTTCCACCCGTCTCCGCTCCAGTCTCGGCTTCCACGGCCGCTCGCATGACCGACACATCGAACTCGTCCGTGTCCACTTCGTTATCGATCTCAATCGCCATCGCGTGCGCCGGATCGATGCGTCTCGTAGACTGCGACGCCAGGCCGAGGATCGCTTCGTCGATCGCGCGCATCCACTGCTCTTGGCGGCCCCACGTGTCGCAAATCACAATGAAATTCTTGTAGCCCTTTGTCGAGAATTGGATGCCGTGCGCGCCGCTGCCGGGCCCCTCGGTCACACCGAAGCTGTACCACTTGCGCGCCGACGTCGGAATCACCCACTTCATCCGCGTCGTCCAGTTCGCACTCTGGAGCGTATCGCAGTACCAGAGCTTGTCGCACTTCAGGCACAGCCCGACGTACGTGATCGTGAACGTGAGTGCATGGAAGGGCATGGGTACGGGGAACTGGATGAACGAACTCACGCGCGTCGGCTCGGGGATCGGGATGTGGTCGTGGATCTTGTCTTTCTTGTACATGAAGCCCGTGATGAAGTCGTCCGTGTAGTTGACTTTGCAGTAATGGCTCGCGCCGCCCGAGAAAATGGTCTCCAAGTACCCAGAGAACTTGACGTCCGTGCTCGCAAACGTGCTCGTGACGTACTCGACTGCATGCTCTTTCAGTTTCAAGCAGCCGTCGCACAATGGCGCATGGCGCTGGCCCAGCGGACGCATCTCAAGTACATTCTGCTCCGCCAGAGTCGACTCGAACTTGCGCCACTTTTCATGCTGGTTCGTGTACTGGCGCACGACCTCTTGGCATGTAATGTTCACAGCACTACTTTTGAAGTTCGGAGTGCTAGAAGTGAAAAAAGACACACACAAAGAGAAGGGCATTAGCGGCACGAAAGCTCACACACTCACAATAGCGGCGACGTACTTTGTGAGCGTGAAAATGCTGTTCGCGATGGTGGTCATGTGCCCCTTGTATTGCACGCGCGACTCGTACGACCGAATCACAAAGTCGAGAATGCTGGCACGCTCAATAAATAGTCCGTTCAGAAGTGGACACGACGGCAGCCGTTTCTGGTCGGGGTCCAGCAGCACAAAGCGAATGACGTCCGTGAGCTCGTGGTGCAGCAAACTGTTGTTCGGGTGCGATCCGTAGCACGCCAGGAAGCACGGCATCAAGCCGAATTGCGCGAGCAAGCCATCGATCTTCCCGCTCTGCAGGAACACGCATCGCTTCAAAAATGTGATGATATATAAAAGTGCCGACCCCGTCGACTTGACCGTCGTCACGTTGCTTCCGTGAGCATTGGTCATGCCACGTAGGACAGTCACATCCGACATGACGACTGCGCGGCACAGCTTGACGAATTTCTCGACGCGCGGGATCAACTCGGTAAGCAGTGACACGTGCGTGTCCTTCAACAACGAATCGATGCCGGTCAGATCGCGCTTACGCTTGTGGTACCCGAGCGTGCTCATCATCATCATCACGATGGAGAGCGCGCCGCCTTCATGGATGATGAGCGATTTGCAATCCTGGGTTGACTGGCGGTAAATCTCGGAAAACCCGAGATCGATCATCGTGCCAAACGAAAAGTCGGGCGATTGCAGCAGGAACAGCAAGAGCGACTTGAGCAACTCGTTGTGCTGGTTCGGGAAATACTGGTCCGTGATCAGCGGCAACGAGTGGTCCGTGTTCTCGACAAACGTCGCGACATTATTCATCACGTACACGGACGGCGGGTAGATGATGTAGTTGATCAGCAAGCAAATGTTCTCGATCGAGTCGCGTTGATATGACGTGCCAACGCCCCAGCTCAGCGTTCGCTGCCACGAATACAAGCGCGCAAACATGCTCTCGAAGATACCGCTCTTGCGCACATTGAGCTGTCCAGCTTCCGAGAGATCCGAGTACAGCAGCCACACGACCGTGTCACGGATCGAGTCGAGTCCGATGTGAACCACCAACCATGGCACGATAAACTTGCCCTCGCTCGCAAAGAACCGCCAGAGCAAACCGCCGACTTGTTCATTCAGGATGTAGTGGTTGAGCACTTTGCAAAACATGATCAGCAACACGTCGTCGAGTTGGTCGGCATTGCATACAAAATTAAAAAGCACCTTAAAGTACCCAGCTGACCGCTCGAGGTCGAGTTCCTCCGAGAGCGTCGCAATGGACCATCCGACACCGCCTGGGTGGTAATTCTTCTGAAAGATCTTTCGCGTGTACCACAACGCAATCTCGCAGCAGAAATGCTGCAGTTTGTACTTCCCGTACACAGGATCGTTCGACTGATCCGAGCTCGGGTCCGTCACGGGTAGCGTCAGCAACCGAAACACTTCGTAGATGATGCGCGGCTGCTCGAGCCACGCGCTCGCCTTGGTGTCGTGCGTGATCTCGCGCTTGAGCACGTCGACAGCGATGTCGTTCTCCTTAGCGAGCAACAACAGTTCCAGCAGTGTCGAGTTTGGTCGAGCCACGGTTTCTTCGATCTGGCGACGGTGATCTTTTACGGATTCCTGTGTATCATAGGCGGCGCAACAGTAGAGATGGCAAAATCAAACCTGTGAAGTTGCATGCCCGCGCAAGTAAGCGTAACGAAGGAGGGAACGTACGCTTTCTGCTTGCTCTCGCAAAAAGTCTTCAATTTCCGTGTGCCCAGAGATTCGCGCTAAACTTTCGGCTGTGTGGCCCTCTCTCTATTGCATCCGCACAGTATTGTTAGGCATTCGCAACGAAAGCAAGCACGCAAACCAATAGTACGTACGTCTCGTGATGTGAGGCTCGCTCCAGCGTAAACGAGAAGCTTGACGCAACCAAGGTTACCGGCGCGCGCAGCTTCCATCAATGCGGTCGTGGAGTTCGGCTATCAACAAACAAGCAAACAAACGATGTAAGGATATTGGTAATTGCAGATGGAGCGCAAATGAGCAGCAATTCCGCACACTTTGAACGTCGAGCGCTGCGCCAGCCTCCAAAAGAATCGAGACGCACTCCTCTAGACCCCCTCGCGCTGCGATATGCAGCGCAGTCGTTCCTCGGTTCTACAGTAACAAATGCAACATTGCAAACAAAATATCAGCAATATATCCACGGCAATCTGGAAACTACTGGGCAATCGATATGGAACGTACTCGGTTTCGGGACAAATTGATTCGTGCTCCTTTGCGGATCAAGAGCTTAAGACATGACGCCTTGCCATCACGGGCGGCAATCATCAATGCCGTCATGCCGTGCACCTGTAGTGAGTGAACGAATAAGTACACAAAGCAATTGATTTGTCAGCATTCGCACGCGAGACAAGACAGCAGGCGTCTCCGTTTATGATGCACCAAGTACATACATCTTCGAGATCCAATGCGGCGCCAAACATCAGCAGCGCGCGTGCCGCTTCGACGTTGCCCACTGAGCACGCCATCATCAATGCCGACGTGCCATTCGGCTACAAAGAAGCATACACGTAAGAGTATAAAGTAATCAATCGCATTAGATCAACTCGACACTGTGATCAGACAGATGGGTACGCGAGTTCGCTACCTTTTGTTCGTCGAGCGAGATGCCAAAGCCATGCAGGATCTCGAGGCAATCGACGTGTCCGTTCTCGGCGGCGTCACACAGCGCAACAGCTTTCGGGATATGCTGACAAACACAACAAAAGACGCGTGAGTTTGCACTTCTTCATATATATATCACAAGAGATACACGCCATTATTTGTACCTCGAGCACCGATCCGCTCGTGTCCGAGTACAGCAAGTGCTTGAGCAATTCGACTTCGCCCGCGCGCGCTGCAGTCGCGACCGCAAAGTAGACGTCGTCCGGCACGATGTGCTTGATCGCCTGGTCGCCCGGAAGGATGAGTACCGTGAGCCGCGACGGCTTGTCCGCGAGCAGCTGGTCGGCGTGGAACTTGGAGAGCAGCAAGATCGGCACGGCCACAGACTGGCGGCCGGACGAGTGGAAGCCGTCGAAGAGCGACTGCATCGCCGTCTTGTTGTCCGTGTGCTCGATGAACACAATACCGATGGCGCCAGCCGCAAGCACGCGACGCACAATATCGGGAAAGTGCACGCGTCCGCCACGCTCGACGATCGCAATGCTGCCGACCAATTCGCTCTTGTTGACGATCTCGGCGTCGGCTTTGGGTGGGCGCGTGAACACGGCGCGGCCGCTCACGGCGCGCGGCACCTTGTCGTAGCGGTAGCTCGCTGGCTCCGCGAAGTGGAAGGTCGTGCCGCTGCTGCTCTGAAAGCTCTCTCTCGACGCGAGCGCCGCCTGGCGCCTGTCGTCCTCGTCGTGGCCTGAACCCGCCGTCGTTTGTGAGTGCGGCGTTGCCTTGGTGCTGGTGGTGGTGCTGCTGATGCTGAGGCGCCCACCGCCTGCATCCGGAATGCGTGGCGACGCAGCGGCCGACGACGGCGCCGAGAAGGACGCCGAGAAGGACGATGCGGCCGTGGCGAACGCCGACGCCGAACCCGCGGGCTTCCAGCTCACGAAGGGCACGCCGTCGCAGCGCGCGCCCGACGCCGTCGAGTGCTCGTTGCCCATGAGATCTCTCTTGCTCGTTCGTTTCCCTGTAAATTAGGCGGAATTTAACGAGAGCGCGGCAAGATACGATGTGGATGGAGATGCGCTTTAGCGTCGCGGGAAAAAATGCGCAGCGCGTTCCCTCTAAATTACTAGCTGCTTGCTGGGTTTTGGCTTGTTGGCTGCAAGGTTTGTTTCCTGCTGCTGCTGCTGTTGGGCAAGTGAGAGTGAATGTTTTGTATGGCGGTTTGTGAGCCTGTGTTGAAGGGATGGATGGATTTTGGCTCCGAGGGGGAGATCGCCCGGTTTTAGCAGGAGGCGACCAGTGGTTACGTTTTACACACATTGACAAGGGTTTTGGCGCGTGATGATGGCTCCATAAAGCATTAACCACATGAGTTGTATCGATAGCAACAGGCTACAAAGCACACACATGCCATTTGCGCAGCTGCGTTTCATGCAAGTCTCCCTTAAAACCGGGTTCATCTGCGAGTGTGACGTGCTGCATGCTGGCACGAACACATTCAACCTCTCCAACAGCATGAGCGAGTTGCCGATCCTTGGCAAAATCCGCATTGACAGACTTGCGGATATTTCACAGCATGCGGACTTTACTTGACATTTTAAACATGTATCTGTCCCTTTTTTTGTAACAGCGTCCACATACACACATGCTCCTGAGTTTACGTCCATTTGACGACGACACCTCACACCACGTCGCTCAGAGCGCAGTGTGGTGCCCTCGATACGCACTGTAGCCGCCACTACCGCCTCTGCCTCGAGGATGCCGATGCAGGTGGCCGCCGCCCGAGGGCCGCGACGCCCCATTACGAGGAGGCGCGTCGCGATCCGACTGCGACCGAGGCGGTCCACCTGCTGACGAGTGTGGCGGAGGAGACCGGTGGGGATGGTGGTTACTGCTCCGTCGGTGCTGATGTCGTCCTCGATCTGATCGCGTGTCACTCGGTCCGCGATGCCCATCAGACGAAGTAGTTGTATACGATCCATCTGCATTGAACTGCTCCCACGCCGTCTTGAGCTCTCGGAGCAAGCCGATGCAGCGTTCGCGTGCGCGCTCCAAGGTCTGCTCTGTCGCACTTGTCAACTGGAGGTACGCCTCGGTGCGCGACGGATCTGATGGCCACGGCCCATGGTACCGCACATGGCAGTTGGCAATCGCTTCGATTTTCTTCAAGTGGATGCCGCGCTCGCCCAGCAGCTTGCCGGCAAAATTGAATCGTCGAGTCGTGAGTGCTTCGCGGTCAATGACGTCGAGAACATTGACGCGCGCGACGCACTTGTGCACGGGAGACTCGGGCTTGAACGCTGCTCCAGAGCCTTCGTTCATCCCGGAGTTGTCTTCGGCGGAGGTCAGCCCCATTTTCTTCATCTGTCGCCCCTGGTCTTCCATTCGCTTCCCTTCCTCTTCGTTGCCTTGCAGACGCATGCATTTCCCGATTTGTTCTATGCAAAAACCAACCTCTCTCGAGCCTGGAAACAGCTTGTGTCGGATATCTTGAGCCTTGCGGTACGCTGCAATGGCTTCTTCGTATCGTTCCTAAATAACAAACACATTCCGCGAAAGGTTAACTTGAGGCACCTGCGAGGCAATACAATGCACTCTCCACGGCATACCTGATCGCGGTAGACGCGTGCTAAATTGATAAAGATGCGCGCTGCTCGCGGACTGATGTCGTTAAAGTACCGGTCCGTGATCTTCAGCGCTTCTTTTATGTGCTCCTCAGCTCCACGCCAATCGCGCTGTAAACACACAACAACAGCTTTAGCCCAAATAAACACATGCACTCCATGATTCCAATTCTTCATACATGTTCGTACCGTCAAGCGCTTGAAGTTGCCAATGTTGTTCAATGTCGCGGCGGTCTCAAAACTGGCATTCCCGAGCGTACTGCGACGAATCGATAGCGCACGATCGTACAAACCAATGATCTCGCCTCGCTGACTTTCGTTTTGCGGGAGACTACAATCACAATAAAAAAATGCACCTTAGTACAAGGTATCACTGTAAACGAACAAACGAGTTGAGGTCGTACTTTAGCTTTTGCGGGTCAAGTTGATTGGACAAGAACAGCGCGACGTTGTTCAGAGACTGCGCCACCTGCGGGTGGTTTCGTCCGAGCGTGGCTTCTCGGATCTTGAGCGAACGACGGTACATGCCCTCGATGTCAAGCTGCTGCTCTGTATCCGGCTCCGACTTTGTCTCTGGTTCATCTGCTACTGTGGACGACTGCGCGGTGCTGGTCTCGCTCCCCGTGCTGGATCCGCGGTCGCTGCCCACGGAGCGTCCACGAGAAGAGGACGAGCCATGCCGATGGTGACGATGGTGATGCTGGTGTTCGCCTGCAGGTGTACGTCCATCCTCAGACCCACCGTCGTCCACACTTCTGAAGTCGCCTGAAGACGACTTCCTCTTTGCTGAAGCAGCAGTAAACGACCCGCAATACTTGTAGAAGTTGGCAAGATTGTTCAAACTGGTCGCGAATTCTGGGTGATTCTCTCCAAGTACACGTGCGCGCATCATCAGACTACCCTTCAGCAGTCTCTCAGCGTGCTGGAGCAACCACACGTTGGACGTCAAGTAGCCTCGCTGGGTACTCAAGCAGATGCCGAGCTGGTTCAGCACTTCGGCGAGCTGCGGATGCTCTGACCAGCCCAGCACATCGCGTTGGAGCCGCAACGACTCTAGGTAATGGTACTCACCGGCGATCCAGTCCGTGACATCGCAGCTCGCGTACCCAAGATCCGTGAGAAGCAGCGCCTCGAGCGCCATGAGCTCCCGGATGCCAATGCACACGCAGCTACTGCCCACAGGTTGCGGTGGCGCAGGCTGGGGCTCTTCGAACGACGGAAGACTGTCAAGGATCCAAAGCTCGCGCTCGTGTTTCGCTTCGTCGACATCCCACAGCAGCGTGCTCGGATCGTTCTCGCTGTTGCCGCAAGTGCAGTTCAACGACCGCGTTTCCCGTGAGAGCTGCAAGCACGACGACAGCACCTCGATTCGCCGACGAGGATCCACGCGCGCACGGAAGATAAAGCGACTGCGCACCACGAGATTGCTGTACAGCAGCGCGTCCACAATAGACGAATCTTTGACGGTCTTGCCGCTGCCACCACGTCGAAGCCGGTCTTTCTTCGGTACTGTGTCGTTACCGATGCATGCATCGTCAACCTCTTCATCGTAATTGGCATGATATTCGCGGGTCTGGCGCTTGGCTTCACGCACTTGTTCGATGCTTTGCACCGTCAGTTCGCGCGCCAATCGCATCGCCGACTCGATATTGGGTCGCTCTTTGTCGAACATATCCAGCGTGCCGTCGAAGCGATATGCATGCGAAGCTTTGGCAACGACGACGCAATAGTGGCGCACAAAACGGCGCTTCCACGTTAACAGCAGCTCCTTTCCGAGCGGGAAGAACGGAAGAGGCTCGATGTCGCATCCCAAATCATTGCCAGCATCGTTGGATACGGATACAAACGATGATACGCGCTTGAATTCGCTGTCAATAATGTCCGCGTCTTCACCGAGACGACCGGCTTCGTCTTCGGCGAAAAGCTGCACGAGATTGTGCATGCGATACCGACTCGCGCGCGAGTCATACTCGACGAGCGACCACTGGTGAAGCGTCTCTAGCGCCACTTTGGCCGAGAACACTACGATGCAAACAAACAAATACATTGTGAGTGCTGAGTTTTGTTGCAGATCCGGAATACACAAATATACCTTTGACAGTGCGCGCTTTGACTTCTTCGGTGCTCTCCAGATCCAAGAGGTCGTAGCTGTCGTTGGTCATGGCGCCGTCGTTCTCAAAGCTGAACTCGTCCATATTGGACAACTGCGACCCCAAACTCTGGATTGACGACACATCATCGTCTCTTGTTCTCCTTGCGCTTCCATACGCGTACCCAGGAAAGGACGGTGCCGACATTGACGATGGCAGTGCCGAGGCACCTCCACTTGCACTATAGGTGAGCGACCGCACACCACTACTGCTTGCTTTCATTGTCGAGGCGAATGGACTTGAGAGCACAGCTTCGGCCGCTTCGACTTCGAAGCTACCACGGAAGAAGCCTAGTGCCATGAATGCCAAGCGAAGTGGTTCCTCCAAATGGCAGAAAGACGAGCGAATACATCGATCGACGCACTCTTTGTGACCGACTTGATTCAGTTCCCGGATCGTCTCGAACCGGCGTTCATCGCGCTTCATTTGCAATACAAACAAAAAGAAAGATGGTGAGTATTACGAAGACGCTCGAACATCAAGAGGGATAATGATATAGGTAGGAAGAAGTAAGCGTACCTCCAAGTACGTGATCATCTGCTCTGGCGTCACCGTCATCCGCGCGTTCGCAAGAGCGCGACCGACGACGCGGATTGCAAGTGGAAGGCACCCACAGATTTTTGCTAAATGCTCGGCCAACTTGACTGAACAACCTGGTGCAACCAGACACAGCAGCTCCGTCTACAACCAGTTGTTATCCCATACAACAATGTTAGATTCCATTACTGTCAAAATAATTAACATCATCATAGCCTGAGCACTTACCGCTGTGCGAAGTGGCAACTCCGAAATGGAAAGCGAGTACGCTGTCACATTTGGAATATGTGGAATCCGTCGCGATGCCAACAGGAGCCGCGTGTTGGGTGCAGCCGAGATGAGCCGTCCCAGCAAGTCCTGGGTCTTGTGCTCGTCTTCGTCGAGCAGCTCTTCGACTTTGTCAAGGACCAGAAGACATCGTTTAGATCTAGATACGCATTTCCACAAACCGTTAGAAGACGATCAGAAAAAAAAAAGACGACAAAGGATGTGTGCTTCTTTATGCACAGCGTACCCCAGTTCAGCAAACACTTCGTCATCTGTGTCGGCTGCGGGCATCCCAATGCTTTGCGCAATCGCGTACCGCACGGTCGAGAGCTTTTGGCTTTCCATGTCGACGTAGAACACACCGTCGGGAAACATGCGCCGACTGTGTACAAAGTGCGCAACCGAGATCACGAGCGAGCTTTTCCCGATTCCAGGGGCACCAAGGCACGCAGTCACCGAGTTCTCCAGTAGCGACTTCACCATCAAGTACGTTTCTGAGTTACGACCAATAAACTGGACATGTCAAGGATAAACGACAAAAAAATGGTCACATACAAACCAGCGTTTTTCATGAGTACATGGCATGATCAATGCCAGCGTTCGCTTACCTGGCCATGCATAGACGGGATCGAGCACTTGGATCGCGGTGTGTGATCTGTCAGTTCACCGTTTGGGATGTCGCCAAACAACCGCACATCGTGGGCCTCGGAGCGTCCGTCGCCGCCCAACAGCAGGAACTTACTCGATTCGTCGTGCGGGAACACCAACGCGTGGCCCTTGCAGCAGCACTGGTGTGGGTTGTGGTGCGAGTGGCGCGACCCCGAGAGCATCCACGGACAATTCGGCTCGTGTACATGTCTGTTAACAGCATCACAGAGATTAAAATACAGCTAGCCACATCAACAACAAAGATAGTAGCAACGTACGCGCAGCAGCACGCAGCGCGTTTCTGTGTTGGCAGCGCCCGCACCGCCGACTTTGCGATCTCAAACGCCGTACTCACAGTGTCCCCTGTGAAGAGAGATAAATAGAAATGCTTGGCAAACATCGTCGCCGACGCGTCGACGACAAGGGAATCTGAGTGGACCTGTACACACACATTGAGATCTTTTGTCAGTGCCATTTTGTGAAAGATGCATAATGGCAGCATGGAGCACACGTACCGCGACGACGTGTGGGATGCCAGCGTTGAGAAACACGGACGCGACCTTTTCGCTGTGGCACGAGTTCACAAACACGAGCTGCACGCTGCGCTGGTCAGCGGGATTCTTTGCTCCGCTGCTATTGCTGCTACTTCCGGAAAATGTGAGCTGCCGGAGCAGATCCGGCGTGATCATGTGCGTACATCCGGCGCCATCTTCAAAGCAGAGCGCGGGGTTCTGGCCGAGCCCATGGCCTGAGAAATGCAGTACCTTGCACGTCCACGCGGTCATGAGGCTGCGCAGAATGTCGGCCGTTGCGTTGTCGAAGCGCACATGGATCGCTTTATGCTGCACGTCCGTGAGCAGCGAGTTGGTGATCGCGCGCCGCTCGGCCTCCAAATCGAGCTTCTCCATCGGGTAAATGCGGCCCTTGCTGTCTTTGATCACGAGCGGCGCCGCGTGGAGCACGACGAGGTGGAGCGAGTTGTGATCGTACACTACTCGCTGTGGCGGCGCCTCATCTCCTTCTTCAGCATCAGCAGCAGTATTAGGACGCGCAGGCGATGCCGGCTGACGCGATGACGGCGGTGGCACCGCGGCGGCGTCGTCCCCCGCGTGGATAAGCGCCTGAATCTCCTTCAAGATTCGCACGCGGTGGCCGAACGCCGAGATGCCAAACTCGTCGCGCATCACATCGTGGTCGAGCTCCGGCAGAATATCTGTCGTAATCGCACAGTGGGAATAATGAGTAAGCACAGGTGGCCAGTGTTCAAGAGACGAGGATAAGGAATGGGTAGCCGACGTACCTCCTGAGATCTCGTTATCGAGAAACACCTGCTCAATACAACACACACGCACACATACACGTGAGCCTTCTATATTACCGACCACACGCGCCCGCCTGTTTCACTACACGCCGTAGTACAGCAGACGTATGCCCACAGTACACGAACAAATAGACGAGATCATGGCTCTCGTCCTTCCTCCTCGTCTTTGTCGCCCCTCTCTAACCACAGGGACACACACGCGCGTACTGACGCACACACGCGTACACATACTTGCTGGTACTTGGCGAGGCCGAGGCCCCCGAGCCACTGCGCGACGTCCTCGCGCGACCAGCGCGCCCAGTTGGCGGCGTCGGCCGCAGCCATGTTCTGCATGATGCGCGAGGTTGCGAGTGAGTGCGAGGTGGTAAAAATATACTGGGGTGGGCGTGGACCACACCATATATATATAAATTTGCTGGCCGTATAGTTAATCCGGACACGGTAGTTTTAACATGGGTACACCGCTAAAAGGATTGGTAGGGTAAGGTTTATCAAAACAAGGTGACTTTGGGCTGGACTCGTGTTTTGCCTAAAGTCGGTGAGATGTGTGCTGGCAGCAATAAAAGAAGGTTGAGAGCTAGAGTGTGTCAACGTGAGCTGGACAGTTTAATGGTACAAAGTAGCCATTTTCTCAATGAAAAAAAAAGAGAAGTATCTGTGTAGTTATATTGAAGTACATAGTGCAGTAAGATGTCTCTCTCTCTCTCTCTCTCTCCCTCGTTTAGCTCCATTGCAGTGCAGTGTCTGTTGTTTACCTACACGTGATGACTTGATCCCAGTTGAGTTCGCCCACATTGAACGTCCCGAGCAGCGCGATGTCGTCGGTCTTCATCTCGTACTCGCGCAGGAACCGCGCCTTTGAGTACGGATGCAGCACCTTGCGTTTCAGCGAGAGGAGCTCGAACAAGTGGATACGCGTGTGGCCAAACTTCATGGTCAAGAAGTTCCACGGATCGCTCAGAAACGCGATGTTCATGAGCACGTACCGATTTTCGACCTCCTTCGTGACGACGTTCGAGCCGCGCCGCGCCAGCCCCGTTGCGTTCAGGTTCAGCGACGAGGGCGATGCGCCTGGTTTGGCCCCACTCGGTTGTGGCATGGGGTCAAGCGAAATCGGTGACACGAGGCGGAGCACGGGCGAGTAGATCTCGTTGCCCCAGCACACGACCAAACAGCTCGGGTCCCAGAGAAACCCAGCCGAGTACGGTACCTCGGAGGTCGAGAAGAAGAGCGACTCCTTTGACGTGTCGCGCTTGTAGTAGCAGCGACGCACCAGCTGGAGCGCGACCACCGCCACGACGTACGCGATCGAGGTCAAGCCGAGCGCGAGGAAGTCGTTGTAGAGCCCAAACGCGTTCATTTTCCATGTGTCGAGCGTCTCGGCGCGGATGTACATGAACGTCGCCGCGGGCTCAACTTCATTCGTCTCCAAGATGCGCGAGTCCTGGAGCGAGCTGCTGCGGAGCACAAAGCTGACAGCGACACAGGAGATGAACGGCAGCAGGAAGCCTTTGACGCCAGACACTCCCTTGACAGGCGTCCAGCCGCCCGATGTCTGCACAAAAACAAAGACCCGCGCGATAATCGCGATGACCCAGACGTTACGCATGCGCACGGAGATCAGCTCGACCATGTTGCCGAACCGGTTGGCGAAGAACTCGTCCACCGAGTGCATCTTGCTGTCGTTGATCTGGTAAAGGATCACGCCGTCGATCACATGCGCCGCCGCGTACACGAACACGGGGATGAAACTTCCATAGACCACGACCTGGCTCGGGATCGCAAAGAGGATCCTCGCCGCGACCTTGATGCGCATCGCAAAGTCGAGCGTTACAGCGTCCTTCGTCGCATTGACGGCCGCATAGCACGCCACCATCAGCGCCACCAGCCTCACGATGTTGTAGGCCTGCGCGAAGTAACGCATGGTCTTGGTGATATACCGCCACTCGATGGCGTCCGTGTACAGCACGCCACCTTCGTACCGCACATCGTGGATCTCAAGCGTCGTGCACGTCTTTGTCGTGAGCTTCGCGTCCAGCGGGTTCACTGTCGTCACACAGTCACGGATGCGGTACACGACGACGGTGTTGTACAGTTTGTGCGCGAGCACGACAGCGCCGCCGAGCAGCGTCAGCGGGTCGGTCTCGGTCTCGACGATCGTCATGTCGAGCGTCTTGGTCGGGTGCGCGAGCTGCAGCGCCGCGGCCTTGCTCGAGATATCATCCCAGACCTTGCCCACGGCGACCCCAGCAGAGCCGTCGGGTGCCAGACGCGCGAAATCGGTCCAGGACTTTTCGCAGAACAAAGGCCGGTCCAAGTCGTCAATACAGATGTCCATGCCCGGGTTCGCGATGTTAAAGTCGTCGAACACGGTCGCCCACGTGCTCATCCAGTACTTCTGGTCGAGGATGTAGTGTGAGAGGAAGTTGCTCGCACCGTCGATCCAGCGCGCCTTGGCGCGGATCGCGAACCGCACGCGCTGCGGGAGCGTGCTCAGGTACTCGCGCGTGATGACCGTCGAACCGTTGAGCGATCCGTACTGCGCGCCGAGCAGCGACTGCGTGACGTCGCTCATGGTCTTGTACGACGTCGTGTTGGCGGCGTTGTCGCGGATCGTTGTCACGAGACTCTCGAGCATCGCGAACGCGGTCGCGAGCGACAGCGTGGCGTTGCACTCGTCGTCGTACCTGGACATGCACGCCGGCCAGTGCATGTCATCCGTGCGCTCAGCAAGGATCGCGCGCATCCCGTACGAGCTCGTCGCGTACTTGAACGCCGTCGGCGAGACGCCATCTCCGTGGGTCGGACTCATCAGCGTGTATGTCGTCGGGTTCGAATTCGCGTTGGCCGTACGCACGAGCGTCATGGTCGGGAGGATTGTGGGGCCGTAGTTCGAGTACACGTTCGGCTCAATCTGCTTGAACGGCACATCGTCCACGCTGGAGCCTGCGCGAGGGATGTCGGTCACGAAGAGGAAGTACGCGATCAGCGTCACGACCACTTGCACGAGCGACACCCGCGGCGGCTCAAAGTACTCGGTGTGCATCGAGCGCAGCTCCGAGGACCCCGAGGCGCCCAGGCCGCCAAGAGACGGCTTGAGCGATGCGATCGCCATGCCGGTCGACTGCGCGCCGCCACGACCGGCCGCCTTCCCATCGGCCTCGTGCTCGCTCTCGACATGGCCAAGTTGCCGCATTCCTGGGATCGGCGTCACAGTGTTGATGCCGCTGCCTCCAGGTGCGTCTTGATCCTGCATTCACGAACTACTTGCCTTCTGTCTGCTCTTCTTTCCGCCGCAGCTCCTACGTCGGACGAGAAAACACCGAGTGGGGATTGTCTCCACTGTGGGGCTCGGTCGTAGTGGGTTCAAAACTCAGCGTAACGGACCGCATTCGTTTGGAAATAGCTTCGAGTATTGCTGCTCTCTAGATCGATGCTTCATATGCGCACATGCAACAATACGAACAAGAAGAACGCGCGTATAATGAATGCACACTCACAGCAGCCTCCTGAAACGGACACGGATAATGGGATAGTGCAGAGCCAACGCACTGCCAACAGTTTGCCATAACGGACACAGTAAACCAACCAGCAAGCAGTCCAGCGGAGTACATACAGAACACATGCGCACGTGTCTATTTAGAAGGCTTTTCTGTGCTTACTTGGCTTACAGCTTTGTGCGATTGAGCAGCCAGGAGCCATCAAGCAGCACGCACCGACGATCGTCGAGGGCGACGCGGAACCGAGAGCCTTGTTTCGGTAATGCTACACAAGTTCAAAAGGTGCATGCATAGACAGAGAGAAGCGTGTCAATATGTGCAACTGGATGAATAGATAATAGATCCATAAGCACAAGAGAGCTACGTACTGATCACTTTGCCAGACGCGCGCGTGCAAATCTGCAGCACCTGCTGCTTCTCTGCGATGATAATGCCCTCGGCGCCAACGATCGTTGGGTTCTCTGACGCAATCACTAGACATTAGGAAGACACACCCAACATGCATTCAGACAAAGACAAGATTAAGCACACACGACAACTAAACAAAAGCGGCAAGCATGCGCAAGAGTGGGGCGTAGTACCTTCAATGGGGCATCCTGACAGGTCCATGCTCTTGAACTTGAATTGCACCTTCGCATTGCGCGCACGATCGTCCACTGCACCCTCGCTACATAGAGAAACAAATCCCACGCGTAAGCCAGTTGCCCCCAACCAACACGCAAACTCACACGATACAGAGCATGCAACTCACAAATCCGCGCCGATGAAGTCGCGCGCGTATCGTCGCCAGATCGCGCAGAGTTGCTCGGCATCCGCTACCTGCATGCGCTCGCCCTTTTTGATCACGTGGAGTCCGAGACGACGGCGTTGGCGTGCACTCAGCCGCTTACCCGCGTGCATGTTGGTCACATTGGTGGCGCCAGCAGTAGCAGTGGGCTTTTTGATCGGGTTGTCGAGCTGCAGCACTTTGTTCTTGAGCTTCTCGGCGGCCACGCCCTCGCGCATCACAGTGCCCAAGTACTGCTTGAGCGTCGCATTCTGCACGCCCACCTTGTTCAGCGTCGCCACCTGCGGGAGCTGTACGCACAAAAGTGTACGTTATACAAAAGCGTTAATGGCACAACCTCCAATACACGCGTATGCAATAAAGCAGACGTACCAAGGAGCAGTTTTTAAGCCCAACGGCGAGAATGTCGACGGGGAGTTTGCCGTACAGCGGATCCGCTGGCGGCTTCTGGCCGCGACTGCTATTGTTGCTACTATTGCTGTTGCCGTTGCGCGCATCTCCCTGCTTGCTGTTGCTTCCAATCGCATTTGCGTTCGCATTCGCATTTGCGCTCGCATTCGCATTTGTGTTCACGTTTGCGGACTGCTTCTTTGGCTTGCGCTTGTGCAGATACGCCTGCTGGCTCGTGGCCTCGGCCTCCTTCACGGCCGCCTGCGACGTGTACTTGGACGCAGGCTTCTGCGGCTTGGCCGCGAACGCGGCGTCCAGCGATGCCAGCAGGTCCACGCGCGGCCGCTTCTTCCCACCGCCAGCAGCATCTCCAGCCATTGGGGCAGCAAAGTGGCAAAGTGGCGGCACCAACCGAATGGGTCGATTTGTATTGATATTGGTATTTTTTCTACTTAATCCACCCAATAATCCAGACGATGGATGATTTATGTGGGTTCTGCTGTTTTTTCATCAGCGACATCTAACAAAATAATCAACGGTACAGCTTCACCGTGCGTCACAAGCAACCCAACTTTTTTCGAGGCACAGCTGGAAAAGCAGTTACCTACCCCTTATAATACCTAAAAATGAGGTGTTTTTAATCATTGTGGTAATTCGATGGCAAAGTAGGTTGTAAGTGGCGCTAAATCGGATTTTTGGATGTCTCACATGCTCACTAAAGCAAGCTCTATTTATATCAGTAAAGTTGTTCAGGACGAAGCAACGTCTACTCTCTACATAGTCATCCCTTTTTGCAGTATATTAAAACAAGAAAATAAAATTGCTACAACTAGACAAGACAAGGGTGTAAAATAAAGTGAAAAGTGTTTTACACAATTAATGACGATACATGCAATATCGATTATATATGATTATTTAAATATACAGGTCTGACTACAAAGAGCGTGACGGGCTGCTGCACCATCATGTGTCGATGCAGCAAGTCCAACAGCAGCAGCAGCATCATCATCGCCGTCACTTTGGCGCTTCCTGCGCAGAATCCATTCCGCACACAATAGAAAAGACGCCGCGCCAACCGCATCGCATTCACCACATTCTCTCATTCGCTCTTTCCTTCTACAAGCCACCCGAAAAATATGGTGGACTGGAACCTCACGTGCTGCAACGACGAGCAATACCGCTCCATCTTCCTCATCGTCTGCTACGCCGTCCTCATCTTCAAACTGTACGGCGGACTTGCGTGCGTCTCGCTTTGTTGTGCATGCAAACTCATCGATGGGGCTTTGAACTTGCATGCTGTAGGTGGCGCGTGTCGCTTCTCCACCCGTTCAAGATCTTGTACGTTGCGTCGCGTTCTTTTCTATTGCTGCTGCTCGTGTATGACGTCGTCATAGTGCGCACTGATCCGCTCATTCAACGTGTTCTCGTGCTGTTTGCTCGTACAGAACGGTGTTCCTGCATGAGCTTGGCCATGCGACAGCGGCATGGCTCACGTGCGGCAAGGTCAGTCTCTTGCAGTGATGGCCAGTATTGTCCAACGGGTTTGAACTGACGCAAGAGAACCACTTAACTGCTCACTGACCCATGCAGGTCAAAGGAATGGAGGTGCACCCAGACGAAGGCGGCGTGACCAAGACCGTCGGCGGCCTCGCGTGGATCATCCTGCCAGCGGTGAGCCAGAGTCCAAATGCTTACCTGCCACTTCGCATGTCTCTAACCATTTCCTTTGTTGCAGGGCTACATTGGCTCGGCGGTGTGGGGCATGGGGCTCGTGATCGCGAGTGCGGACCGCACTGCGTCCGAAGTCGCGGCGGGCGTGCTCATCTTCTTCCTGCTCATCTTCATCTTCTACGCGCACAACAACTACCTGCGCGGGCTCAACGTCGCCTTCATCGTGCTGCTCGGCGGCTGCCTGGCGCTCAACCACTACACGTCGGCCGACCCACTGCAGTACTTCACGCTGTTTGTCGGCGTCATGAGCTGCCTCTTCTCAATCTACGACATCTGGGATGACCTCATCTCGCGCCGCGTCAATGAAAGGTGTTTACTTAGCCATGAACTTATGACTGCTAGATGGCACCACGTAGCTGACTATTTGCTCTATTTGCTGTTCTCTTCTTTTTTCATCAGTGACGCCTCGGTCTTTGCCAAGATGACGCACACCTCGAGCCGCTGCTGGGGCGTGATCTGGGGCATCATCGCCGTGGCATCGCTCGCGGCCGCCATCTACTTCAACCTGCTTGTGGGCAAGGACGAGGGCGACTCGCTCGACTCGTTCAGCGACGCCTCCACCGAGACCAAAGTGGTGCTCTCCGTTGCCGTCGTCATTGTGGCTCTGAGCATCTTGCACACGGGTCTCACGCGGAGATGTACGGCATTGCAGCTGCCATTTGTTCGCAGTCTGCACTTTGATTTCTCACCTTTTTTGTTTGTGGTCTGCTTTGTATTTCTTGGCAGGTATGGTCCGCAAGCGTGAAGGAATCGCTGGATACTTCAGCGCGGCATAAACGTATGAGCGCAATATTGATGTCATGAACTTGGAAAGCAGAAACGAACAAGAAATGTAAACACGCACACTTCATACAAACACATCACGCGTTGCTCTCGTTGCCCTTACATTTTCATTTGTTTTGTTCTGTTTCTTCTGCTTCACACCTTGGCTGCACTTACTATTTGCTGCGCTCTGTCGAAAATTGAATTTTCTTGCTGCCGAGGTGCTCCTTTCTTCACTTCGCACCAGTTTTGGCTCACGAACAGATTCTCTAAACCCCGTTGCGCTGGCATTGTAATGAACGCCTGTTAAATCTTTCTCATACTACACACATGGGATACCTGCAGACGAGCACAGACCTTTTCTCGACAACACACTTGTAACATTGTTGGCAGCATCAAACTTATGGCAAGATGCCGTTCGTCATGCGCTGGAAATTGTCGTACTGACGGGTGCTGTAGTTGCTGTTACTCTTTCGCACCAGATACAGCACGTGCGCGACAGTCTCTTGCTTTGAAAGCGTCAGCTTGAAGCGGGAGCGAAGTCGCAGCAGGATGTACGACACGTCCTTGCCGGCAAAGCACGGGTACGGAGATTGGCGCGACATGATGTCCACGAGGTCGCAGATCTCGTCGCAGTGCTGCTGGCACGCGAGGAAACCCATCGTGATCAGCTTGACGTACTCCTTGAAGCCCTCGGAATCGGTTCCGCCCATGGTTTCCACCATCTCATACGTCAATTTGAATGGCGCCGTCTCGATACTGAAACTTCCGCCAGGCGCGATGCCCAGCAGAAAGCCGTAGTCAATGTGGATAATGTGCCCTTCGTTGTCCAACATGATGTTGCCATTGTGACGATCCTTGATCTGGAGAAAGTACGACACGATCGAGTAGCCCGCCATGGACTGGATGTACTTTCGGCGCGCTTCAACGAAGCGAGGCGAGTTAACTGGTCCGTACGACTTCTCAAAATGGTGCAGGAGGCTCACGTAGCCTTCGCGTTTCTTGAGCCCGTCGAGCGAGATCGCATTTGCTAGAGTCTCAATCAGACCCGTCGACGAGCTAGTTGCGATAATCCGGTACGATCGCAGCCAGATCGGGAGCTTCGCAGCTTTGAAAATCTCGATGAATTTTTGGATAAGTTGCAAAGTGAACACCTCCTGTCGGAGATCATCGTTACTCTTTCCAATCATCGAAACGATATCCCAGCCAGGAAGATGACCATATGGTGACGCCTCCAGCAACCGCTTGCGCTTCGAGCTCCATGATTCACCGAACGCTGCCTCAAGATCCTTCCGACGATCGTTCTCTCGCTCAATGACCTCTTCCGACAGATTGACTGAAGACATGTCCATGTCCAATTCAGACACAGCCCTATCGTCGTTGGGGGACACATCGCTCTCCTCATCCAGAGGGTTCAGTCGCGACTGCGCTGTCGCTGGGGTCGCGAGGTTGCTGGCAACATCGATTGGAGTCTCAGGAACCTGAGGGTTGATTCGAGGCGCTGAAGCATTTGGTTGATTGCGCAATTCTTCGTCTTGCTTGGACTCATCGGCATCAACAAATCCTTCCGGTGCTTGATGGTGAATGAGTCTGCCAACCTCGTCGTCTTCAATATATTCTACACCGCTTGAGCTAATTGCTTCGCTTCCTAAGTAGCTCTTTCTGTGCGGCGAATTGGGCGACAAAGCTGGTTGCTCAGGTGGGAAAAAGTTCCCTCGAATAACTTCAAAAATCAACAAAATGGGCACACGAGCCTTAGTCGAAAATGCAGTGCCCTCCTTGGTCGGAATGCGCACAATGCGCTCGAACGGATCGGTAGCCTTGACCAGAGGAACATACGCCATCGGAGGCAGTCGAAGCTTCTCCAAGTATCCAGGCAGCCGCTTTTTTCGTTCTTGGATGGATGGCACAAATCGGAGAACTTCCGCGATGTCTGTGATCTGCTGAACAAAGTCGCATTCGTCGGCAAAATACTGAGACAAGACCGACTTTTCAGCCTGACTCATCCTTCTCGTGATTCCATTGAAAAGGCTCGTAGGCTGGTTGTCGACCATGTCTTCTTCAATGATAGACATCGGCGTCTCATTGTCGTCCGAGTTTTCGGCCCCTGTCAGCAAGCCTGGGTGCTTCGGCGTGAGCAAATGCTGCTGGAACCGAGAGAAATCACGAAACCGGATGTCGCTCTCGCTTAGAGAGGCGTCTGGAGATGCGATGGCACTATTCGAATGAGATGGTGAAAGAGGCGACGTATAATTCGAGTTTCCGTGCGACGTACTGGCATTCCCATGAGCTTGCGTTCGATAGGCTACAATTTCTGCCGTCGTCTGTTCGATGAGATGGAGTTGCTCCTCTGTTGGCATCGGTAGGCGACTCCGTCTTGACCGCTCCGACGGACTTCGGCTCAGTAATGTAGCTCGATCCGTTCCGACGACCTCTTGCTCGACTTCGACCATAAGGCGAACAACGCGCGCGTACTTGTCCTGCATATCCTTGGGCGCGTTCGGGTCAAAAGCATCCTCTAAGGCTCCTTGCAGCTGCCATCGAAGCAGCAGGGCAAGGTGGATGGAGCGCGAGCAAATGGAAAAGATGAGCTCGTCGAGCCAAAAAATCTTCTCAAAGTCAAACATTGGAACAGTCAGGTACGCGTGCACGATCTGTGGCCAGTAAAACTCCACTTGGTTGATTCGGGTGTACGAAAAGTGGAGCAATTTCTCCACAATCGGCTTGAACAACAGCGGGTCACTGTCCAAATGGCGATGCAACAGGATGACTGCGCGATAAACACTGAACGTGCGCGAGCGGAATTCGCGATGCAGTGCCAGGATCTTCAAGTCCAGCGGGATCTCAGGCTGATCGAGCGTATGGTCGAGGTATCGTCGATCCGCCAGTAGAATCTCCTCGCACTCCTCCGCGGTGATGAGCCCCACTTTGAGCATATTGATCGCAATGTTCGCGGCTTCGGTGTGCGACGGACGCTGTGGCATGATCAGTTCGATCGGGGTGTCCGGGTTCAAAGGCTTCGGATACAGACAAATCCCAGCCTTGAGCCGCTCGACGATCGCTTTCAGATAATTTAAAAACATTTGCGCTTCGTAGCAGTCGTCGCACACGCGCTTGGAATAGTAGAACGATCGGTGCGGCAGCGGGATCTTGTGGGTCGTGAATTTCTCGCAAAACAGCGTATCGCAGCTGTGGCATTTGTACAACATCGTCGTCGCGGGCGTCTGCGACGCTGCTTCCAGCGCCTTGCAGTGCGGGCACTTGCATTTCGTCTCAGCGTCCGTCACCGGTACGGACACGCCGCTGGGCGAGAGCGAATCCAGCGTCGTGAGCGCGTGCGATGTGAAAATCGCTGGCAGGCGCGGCATGTTGGTCTCGACCGTCATCTGGATCGCGCGCATCCACTTCTCCTTGTCCATGGCCGTGTCGGCATACGCGTAAAACACTTTGTTCTGCGCCGTGGCGAAGAGGAAGCCGTACTGGTAGATGTGCATGTTGCCCTTGCCATCCCATTCCTGCACGCCCAGCACGTCCACTTCCCCTTTCAACCGCAGCATGTGGTACGCATCCTCTTGGGTACTACGTTTAAATACAATACAATGCATTGGCACATGCGATCAGAACATCATACAAATACATATACACATAACCCCCCTCCCTCCCTCCCGCTATACACATATAAACAAACGCATCCTACCTGTAGTAATAGAAGCACGTGCCGACGAGGAAGCAGTAGCGGCGCAGCATGGGCGGTGGCGACGACGGACTCGTGCGCAGCGTGAGGTAGCCCTCGCAGGACGCGCGCGGGGCCTTCATCCTCCACGACGGCGAGTACGCGTTCGGGTTGCTGCGGTACCGGGATGACGTCGACCAACTATACCGGCGTTGGCGGGCTATGGTTTCCTTTCTCTGTCTTCTCAGCCGCCCCTTCTCTCGCTAGCGCCACGACAACTCGTTCCGCTAGACAGCAGACACGTGCGAAGGTCTCTAGGCACTGCGTGTGTATATAAATACTGCAGTCAGTATATACTCACACAGACACCGCCGCGCTTGCCCTCGTTCTCCCGAGCGTCACTGCGTCCTTGCCGAGCGTAATTTTCCCTCCCCGCACCGCGTAATAGGAACACAGGAAGGGGGGAAAGGAGAGGGGAGGGAAGACCCACAGGGAGCCGCATCTGGGTCAGACCTATCATGCGTTCCAGAAGCAAGTGTAGGAAAGTGGTACTAGAAAATTGGTACCGCTAAGAGTGGTACGATGTACCACTACGGTACCAGGGTAGGTTTTCAATGGTGGTGTGAAAGGTTGTGGGTGGTTGGCGGTCATCGACGGAGAGCTCCATAGCGCGATTGATTGACCTATTGACGATGGCCAAGGGAAAGCGAGCGTCCGTGCCGCTGAAGGCGAGCGTGCCTGCCAACAGCAACAAGAAGGCGGTGGTCGCCAAGGCGCCTGCGCCTGCTGCCAAGAGAAGCGGCAAGGCAGCACCACGAAAGCAGCAACAGGAGGAGCAGGCGAGTGAGACCGAGAGCAGCGACGACGCCGACGAGGAGAACGACGACGACGATGACGATGACGAGGAGGAAGACAGCGAAGGAGACGATGAAGAAGAGGGTGGTGAGGACGAAGACAGCGACGACGACGAGTTTGAGGACCAGGGCTCGTCGTCTGAAGACGACAATGAAAGCGACGACGATGACGACGAAGATGCGCTGACGGAAGCCGAGCGCAAGACGCGCAAGTTCACGGTCGACCGCGAGAAGCAGATCCAGCAGATGCGCGACGACGGCTCGCTTAAGACCGCGTCACAGCTGCACATTGACGACCTGTCGTCCGACGACGAGGAGAACATCAACACGATCGGCAACGTGCCGCTCCGATGGTACGAGGACTACGACCACATTGGTTACGACATTGAGGGCAAACGAATCATGAAGTCGAACGCCGGCGGCGACGGCATCGACAACGCGATCGCTGCCAAGGACGACCCGAACTACGAGTACGGTTTGTGCATTTTTTTTCTTTATATGCATGCTACCATTAGCTCGTTGTGCTGACATGATCCACTTGTATGACCTTTAGACGTACGGTGTACGATGCGTACAACGACCGGAAGATTGTGGTGTCGGACCGCGACATGGAGATCATCCGCCGTATCCAGGCCGGTGCGTTCGCGCACCCCGAGTTCGAGGCGTACCCCGAGTACGTGGACTACTACACGTCGGACAAGATGATCCACGCGATGGGCAACGACCAGGAGCCCAAGAGCCGCTTTGTGCCGTCCAAGTGGGAGCGCATGAAGGTGATGAAGATCATCAAGGGCATCAAGGAAGGTCGCATCGTGATCGACAAACAGGAGGAGAAGAAGTCCGAGGTGTACCAGCTCTGGTTCGACGACGACCAGGCGCAGACGCGCAAGGGCCCTGCGCACGTGCAGGCGCCAAAGATGCCGCTGCCAGGCCACATTGAGTCGTACAATCCGCCCGACGAGTACCTGTTCACGAAGGAGGAGCGCCGCGCATGGGAAGAGGCCGATCCAGAGGACCGCGAGACCAACTTTATGCCGCGCAAGTTCAAGTCGCTGCGCGACGTGTGCGCGTACAACGGCTTTGTGCGCGAGCGCTTTGAGCGCTGCCTGGATCTGTACCTGGCACCGCGCGTGAACAAGCGCAAGCTCAACATCGACCCGGAGTCGCTCGTGCCAGAGTTGCCCAAGCCGCGCGATCTGCGGCCGTTCCCGAACACGCTGGCGCTGCTGTTCAACGGCCACACGGGCCGCATCCGGTCCCTCACGATGGATCCATTGGGCCAGTACCTTGCATCTGGCTCGGACGACATGACCGTGCGCATCTGGGAAGTCGAGACTGGCCGCTGCCTGCAGACGTACAACGTCGGTGCCGTGGTGCACAAGGTGGTGTGGAATCCGAACCGCGATCACCAGTTGTTGGCAGTGGCCGCGGCCAAGAAGGTGTTTTTGATCGCCACGGGCACGGGCAGTGCCGATCAGACGGAGCTCACGAACGCGCTCGTGGGCGACGCTGACGACAGCATCGCGGCCGAGGTGCAGGGCGAGCAGGACGACACGACGGTGGTCGTGGACGAGGCCGACGCGACCATCGAGCCCGACGCGCTCAAGAGGAAACTACCAGTCTCGTGGCGCTTCTACAGCGGTACCAAGGACAAGCACAAGAATGCAGACAAGACGCTGCGTCCGTGGCTGGAACGCCGCGTGGGCACGGGCATCCGCGTGGTGCTGCACCACACGAGCGACGTGAAGGATATCGCGTGGCACTACAAGGGCGACTACTTGTCGACGATGACGCCGGCGGCGGGCGCGTCGGCTGTGCTCATCCATCAGATCTCGAAGCGCAAGACGCAGAACCCGTTCAGCAAGAGCGTCGGGCAGGTGCAGGCCGTGCTCTTCCATCCGTCCAAGCCGTTCTTTTTCCACGCCACGCAGCGCCACGTGCGCATTTACAACCTCGTCAAGCAGGCCATGGTCAAGAAGCTCTCGTCGGGCGTCAAGTGGATCTCGTCCATGGACGTGCACCCGAATGGCGACCACCTCATCATCGGCTCCTACGACCGGTACGTTTGCTTTGATGGGCGTTGCCACTATGTTGTGGCGCATCACTAACGTTGTGTGTGTATCCTGTTTTTCAACTATTACTACAACTACTATAGTCGCTTGTGCTGGTTCGATTTGGATCTGTCGTCGACGCCGTACAAGACGCTCAAGTATCACGAAAAGGCCGTGCGGTCGGTTGCGTACCATCCCAAGTACCCGCTCATGGCCTCGGCCTCGGACGACGGCACCATCCACATCTTCCACGCCATGGTCTACTCGTACGTCCTGTTTTGTCAACTCCGATGAGGTTACGCTCAAGCTGATTGACATGTTTGTGGTTTTCTGGCATTTCTTCCAGGGATTTGATGAAAAACCCTTTGATCGTGCCGCTCAAGATCCTCCGCGGCCACGAGGTGTCGGGTGGCCTCGGCGTCATGTCGGTCGCCTTCCATCCTGTCCTGGTACGCTTTCATGTGCAATATTGTTTTTTTTGTTTTGTTTTTTTGTTTGTTTGTTTTTTTTCCATTTGCTGTTTTCGCTGCTTGTGGGCGGCGACGTTTCGTTTTTTCCATATATCAGGGAGAAAGAGTTGGACTGACTCTCTTACAATCTGTTGTGTGTTTGTTTGTAGCCATGGGTCGCCACGGGCGGAGCTGACGGCACGATTCGCCTCTTCCAGAACATCCACTAGACACACCACAAGCGCAGCTACATGGCGTGTCGAGCCCTTGTGTCGAGCTCTTGTGTTGTTGCAGTTCCTTCATACCGTGGACCTTGTTTACAGAGTTGCCTTGTATTACAAACCGGGGAAAGCCCACGACAATAGACGAAGCAAGCGTAGCGGACGAATTTTCAGCAAGTGGCGACAACTACAGCTACAACGTGTAAGCACGAGCGTGCGACACCCACGAGCAGTCAAACTATGATAATAGATTTCGTATTTTCTGTTTGCTTGTCTCTCTCTTGCAATCTTTTGAATGGCGTGCGAGGCTAGTTGGCGCACAAACTGTCAACAAATACGCAAATACGTAGCAAGATACGGATAAGACTGTGAGTTCATTCATTCCAGTCAAAATAAAGAGAATTTGCATTAATTTACTACGATTTGTTTGTTTGTTTTTTCTCTGGGTTTTTTCTTTTGCTTGTTGTCTTCCGCATGGTGCGCAGTTTGCTTGTTGGTTTTCTTTCACTTGCACGCATGTTGCAAATGCAAAACTGTCACTCACGGAGCTCGCAATGAGTTGTTTGCTGAATAAATGCTGGGAGAAGCGATCCGCGTTCCACACAAACCACGTGGAAACTTGCCAAAACACGCACGCCGCATACTGAAAGCGCTGACGCTTTCTTCCTCCTTCTGTGCCACCAAGTCCTACCTATCTGTTGTTGTCGCCTTCAGCGTTTAGTTCTTCTTGCTGCCGATGCTCGGGATTCGGAAAAACGACGACTTCTTCGGCGCTTCGGGCTGCATCGGAGGCGGGTAGTGGCCGTACTGAATCGGGTACTGTGGCTGGTTGCCGTACTGCTGTGGCGCGCCGTACGGCTGCTGCTGCATGCCGTACTGCTGGTGCGCGCCGTATTGCTGTGGGTATTGTGGTTGCTGGACGTGGGCGCCATACTTGCGCGGATAACTGGCGTTGTTGTTGTTCAAGTTGTTGTTTGGCGCAAACGACGGGTTGCCGAAGCCCGTCTGCATCACAGGCGGCGCTGGGTAGCTGTTTGGGGGCTGCATGTGTGGCGGTTGTTGTGGAGGGAACGCGCTGCCAAACTGCTGCTGCGGGTATGGTGGTGGGTACGTGTTGTTGTTGGCGGCGACGTTGTTCTCCTGGTTCGAGTTGCGGCGTGCGCCGGGCGCCGTGCGCATGTCGTAGAGCGAGCCGCTCGTGGGGTCGCCGTTGTCATCTAGTAGACTGGCGCCGTCTACTTTTCCCTTGCGGTCGAGCGCCGTCTCATACGAGAGCAGCACCTTGTCCGATTTCTTCTTGCGCAGGAATCCCACCATGTTGAACGTGTAGCGTTTATTGGCAAGTGTGTTGGTGTGGGTATCTGGGTATCTGCAAGAGTTGCAGTAGACAAAGAGGAGCGCTGGGATGCGGACGCGCGGCGGGTTCTGGCGACTCGGAAACTCCAGGCGGGGAAGAAAACCGCAAATGAACGGGGCGCTGACTCTCCTCCTCGTTTTTTCCCTGCTTGCTCGCCTCTACGGTACGCTCCTTCCCAACCAGACCACAAGTTGTCGCATCCATCCCATCAAACACGTGCGAGAGAAAGACGGAACAACATTTTTTCGCCGAAAAAGGTTTCGCCCGCACCTTCGCATACAAACCGCAAGATAAAAAAAAACCAAAAAACAAACAGCAGGAAAAAAAACCTCATCACGTTCAGAATCAGATGCGGTAGAACAGTACTTACGGTAGTAAGTGATCAAAAAAACCATATTGCTAGACAGATTCCTTTTTTTTCGTCGATGGTGCACATTTTTAGACTTGGTGTTCGTATACTATAGCTGAATCGGTATAGGAGATCAATATTCGAATCGTCTGGATTCGAAAAAAGGGTCTTGCGTGAAGGTTGAATATTGAATCTGCTGGAGCGTACTGCAGCTGCAGAGTTTGAATTTGAAGATGGAGGACGAGAAAAAGAGGAGCTGGGATCAGATGTTGTGGCCTTGTTTCGGCAAACAAGCGCAAGCTGCGGGTGACACATTTGCATTTCGATCTTTCTCAGAAATGCGTCCGTCCAAGATGTCGTCTTGCCTGTGTTTCAATACATGAGAGTACGATCTTGCAGGGTAGGTCATCCCTCTCTGACTGCCAAGTGCCAATCGCCGTCTGGGTAGAGATCAGCAGCAGACAGGGGACGGGTTTCCCACAATTGGACGACGGATAGGTAAACAGGAGCACGGGCGACTATTACCATATGCGATACGTGCATGCTCAAAACCACCTGCGTAGCGACTGGATTAATGCAATCGCTTATCACACCAGTATCCAAACATACAGGTTTCTATATTAACTTAAACCTACAAAACCACAAATATAAAACAAATTATTATCAATTGATAAAGGATACAAAAACGAGGGTGGGAGTGATGTGTCGATGGGCCTGAGTGGATGATGGAAGGTTGAATCTTGAAAGACCGCGGATCACTTTGGGTGGGTGGGCAGGAAGTGCACGCTTGCGACCGTCCGCATGCCGCCGCTCCCGCGGATTTCCATGGCTGGCGCCGACGAACAAACTGCAACCGTCCGCTCACCCGCCCGCATGGCATGAAACCTTACTGCACGCTTTGCGCATGCGGACGCTGCAGCGTGCGAAATATTCGGTCGCCCACATCTGGACGCAGCTCAGCGCGTGGAGGAAGCAGAAGATCAGACAGCACCGCCACGCGATCTGTTCAGCATGGCGCATGGGATATCTGCCGAAGATGCGTTTCCTTCCTTCGTTCATCATGCCGCCAACCAGTCGCCAAAGATCCATCAGTAATACGTTGCGCTTGTCCTACGGCAGGCGGCGCGTGCGATCTTTCCGCTTGGGGTTACCGATGTCCCCCCAACAGCAGACGCGAATGCTCTTCACCCGTGAATACTTCAACAAGATCGCCAGGTGCGCTTGCTTCTGTGGAACGATGAAATTTTCCTTTCGGGAGGGCGAAGATGAGAGGATGATGCCACAATGACACGCATCACCAGCACATTTTTCCATCCTTATATATACGCCATTTCATACCTGCACTCATCTGCATCGGCTCTTTCTTGCCTCCGGTACGCGTGGCCCTCCTACATGCTTGCGCTTCCAGAAGGGCGCTTTGCTTTGCTGCTTCCTCTCTCGGTGTACTCGCGTGGTGGTGTGCGAGTCACTGCGTCAGTCGAACGTGATGTTCTTCTCGAGAAACTCGCGCACCGACTCCTCCATCTGCGCGATATTCTCCATGTACGTGTCATAGGGCATGTGCCACGGGTCGGGCACGTCGCGCGGAAACACGCAGAGCACACCCTTGCGCTCCTTGATCTTCGGGAAGAGCTCTACCACCTTGTACGTGTGACCGCTGGCCACGCACACCACGAAGTCGGCCTCCATCACCATCTGCTCCGTCAACATCTGCGATCGGTGCGCCGACAGGTCGATCTGATATTCCTTCATCACCTTGATCGCATTCAGCGACGCCGGCGACCCGGGCTTCTCAAACGCGTCCGTGATGCTAATGAAAACATATACACATATACATACAGTACAACGGCAATTAGCGCATACAGTGTCATGCTATCCACATCTACACCGTCCGCAAGCGATTACAGCCGCCGCCATGTTGAACAGCGCGCGGGTGTCACCACGTACGCGGCGGACTGGATGCGGATGCCCTTCTGCTCTTGCTCCTCACGCGAGAGCTTGAGCCGCCGCTTGAACCACTCGACCGCGAAGAGCTCGGCCACGGGCGACCGGCACGTGTTGCTCGTGCATACAAACACGATGTTCATTCGATCGCGCGGTTGCTTGGGGTGTTGATATGGACGCTTTGGTTGCTTTTTCCCACACAAATAAATCCACATCAGAAGAACAAACAAAAAAACACGCGAGAAAACCTCTGAAATTTGATGTCCGTCATAACAAAACAAACATGCTCAATATCAAATTAGAGATCCCACTGTGAACTTTGACGAGGAGAGGACGCCTCGAACGAGCTCCTGTGCTCGTTCCCAGAGCACGTAAAACACAGAGCTGTGCTCGTCTATTTTTGCTGCTCTCATCCAAAATCGATTTTGAAGGAGGAGCATTTTGGAAACTACCATTTGCATCGTGCTGCAGCTCGTTATCTGCCACATTTGAGAGCCAATAGGTTAAAGTGATTCCGGTAATTTACAAGCAAAATGCTGCGTTCAGCTTGCATTCTATGGTCTGGAAAAGGTGTATTTCTAAAATATGCTGTTTGTGAGGTTTCGAGATACTATTTTGTAGTACTACGCTTTGGTATTCAATATCTGCAGGATGCAAAATGAAACTAGATATTGTTAAGATTGGTTCACGACCAGCCATACAAATACTCATGACCGAGATCATGATGTTTCCGTACATTTCCAGTACAATCATTTATTATTCGGAATGCCTGGGAACAACGAGTGATATTTATTGGTGAGCGGCTGTCATGTTGACGCTTTGTACAGGAGCAAAGCATGGCGCTTCATAGCTGGCAATCTGCGCATTCTACTGCTTCTCCAGACGTCCGACGATCTCTTTTTCCATTTTCACTCTGAGCGCTCTGGTTCTACGACGACGGTAGATTACTCGAGCGACTTGTACCCCCTCCCCACATCTCAGCTAGTTGGACGGGAAGCTCTTGACGACACTCGCGTACGGGAATGGTCCAAGAAAGTGGCTCGTGTTCTGCTTCCTCGTGGACGCCTCCAGCAGCGTGTAGTCCAACTCGTCGCCAAAGTAGTTCTTATTGGCAGCGTACGAGCTTGGGTCCCACTCGATCTCAAAGCTGTTGACGAAGAAGCCCTGGAACTGCATGATCCACTTGCGCAGCGCTTCGTACGGGATGAAGTAGAAGCCACAGCGGTCCGTGTCATTCTCCTTGATTTCCTCCGCGACCGGGCTACAGTTTTGTTGCAACATAGAGAATAAAAACATAGGTTAGTCCTACTGACAATCTCGGAAAATCATCATGACAATCATCACGTGGAGGACGTACGCAAGGGTGCGCGCGATTGCCAACTCGAGCATGGGCTTGAGGCAGATCTCGCGCGAGATGTGCTGCTCCACAGAGTACTCCCAGAGACACATGACCGTCATGCGGTCGCCCCAGTCCGTCGTGTTGCGAACAAAGTAGACAAAGTCGCCGTCGGTGCGGCACTGCGACGCGTCCTTGCACTTCAAGTGCAGCGGCTGCACGTTGGTCTCGGCAAAAATCTTGGTCTCCTCTGTCAGACACGCCTCGATGTCTACGTTGTACTCAGTTTGCGAGTCGTTGCCAGCGGCACGCTTCTTGCCGTTGATGCCTTCGTTGCCACATTGGTACCAGTTGAATGGACTATACACAGAAGGCAGACAAGATGCACAAACATGTGAGCATGCGCCTGCCAAAATCAGTCAATAGGCCTAAAGCAACTACGTACTTGTAGCTGTTGGGGCACACAGTGCGCTCCTCCCAGTCCGACACTTCTTGCATCCAGTACGCGAGCGAGTGGCTGCCCTGAGTCGGTCCATCTAACCACGAGTTCTTCACGATCAGGCCGCCCGTGAACCCTTCGCGGGTCAAGAAGGCGTCATTGTAACCAACGAGAAGCTAAGGCACAGCAACCACAAAAATCAGTGATATACATATGGAGAGGAGAACACAACATTCAGGGCCATACCATGGCGTGGCCGCCTTCGATCGACATGCCGCGGTGGCTGAAGAACTCGCCCTCCATGTTGCGGTTGCTGCCGCCCTTGAGCGGTACGCAGCACGTCGTCATCGACATGTCTGGCGGGCACAACGTGCACTGCCCCGGCTGGCAGTGCGGGTCGCTCGCAAAGGAGCCAATGCACGGGTAGTAGTGCGTGACTATCGCGACAGGCGTCGATAGCGGCATGGCCTGCTTCTTGCGGAACAGGTGCTCGCGGACCGACATGTCCTCGTACTTGGTGTCCATGTTCTGCAAGAAGTTTCAACGCATTCGCCGTTAGCTCTCATTTCTCAGGCTCGTTATTGCATAAATGATGGCATTGCGTACCTTGACGCAACTTTAATGGGTTCGACGCGCGTGCGATCTCATGCCGGGCAAAGCGTGTCGGTGCGTCATCATGTAGTACTGCAGACGCTGTGGAATGGACTCCTGGAGCCCCTCACGAAGGTAGTACATCAGTGGCACTTCGCCACTCGGTCGAGTTTCCCAGACCTGCCGAATGCCACAGAGTATACAGACATGCACATGGATCAATAGGAGGTCTTCCATGCTTCTTTGGCTTTAATACGTATCGACGTACCGCATCGCCTGCCACGCGACACGCGTTTTGCTGCGGGGAATCCGCTGGACCCGTGCAGAGCTTCAAGATCTCCACACCATACGCCTATAAGCAAAGCAGACAAGTGAGTTCGATGTTCCAGGATCGCATCTATAGTTCACACACGGAAGCGCGCATACCTGTTCCGAGAATGCGACGTACTCGTCTTCGTCGAGCCATCCGTTACGCACGCCGTTCTCGCGATACGATTGCTCCAGGAAGCCGATCGTAGCAAAGTCCCAACACGTGCCGCGGTGCGCCTGGTTCTGGCGCGGCGTCACGTAGTCGACAGCAAACTTGGACGGGAGGAACGCCATGGGCAGGCGCTCAATCACCATCGGCTCGTCATTGTCGTCCTCCTTCTCCTTGTGGTGACTGTGGCGGCGTCCCGATGCGCTCACGGTGTTGGGCACTTGCACCGACGCGGACTGCGTCACGACCTGCGCCTCGAGCCGCGTGATCGTGCTGTGCATCGACACGCACACCGAGAGCAGCGCGAGCAGCGCCACGCCATTGAGCGCGTAGAACAGCGTCGGCTTCTTCTTGAAGAAGCGCAGGGCCTCGCTGGTCTTGGCAGCTGGCGCGTGCTGTCGCGGGAGCGCGTCGGCGTCTTCGGATCCGTAGCGCAGCAGCGGGCTACGGTCGCGCGCTGCCATCTTCTCTCTTTCTGCTGCTCTCAGGGGGGCTTGCGCGGCGTGCGGCAAAAGCGAAAGTGAGGCGGGTGAACGAACGCCGCTCATTTAGCATCTGTCCATGAGTGAATGCACCCATCCGCATATGCCCTCATCTTGCAACACAAAGGCAACAATGAGTTATAAAGAGGTGGTTTTTGTGAGAAAGGATGGTATGCGGGATTAAGAGAACCAGAGCGAGCTGTTGTAAAGAGCATACTTGTACTGTAGCAGCAAAAGATAGCTAATAATCAACAATTGACAGGTGAATAATGGATAGAAGAGGGGAAGCAAGTTTTGAGCGAATCAGACGAAAGAAAGACGCAAGAAAGATCCCTCGGGCCCGGATGGACTGTGTCAGACTAAGTATTTGTTTAAGTACGTAAATTCGTGTTCTTCAAGATGCTTGCATCTCCTTTGTATACTTTACCGAATAAGCATGATTCGTAACGCACAACATGCCTTTGGCTTCACGTCGAAGAGGCACATCATTCGGTGACGTATTCTGTTAACTACGCAGTCTCTCTTAAACCCGCGGATTTGTGCGCCGAGTGTATGTAATTATTGAAGTGGAGTTGTACCCACCCACGTGAGCTCCTCATTCTTCAAAGATCTCCTGACGTTGTGGGTAAGCGGCTCGTTTAGTTGACAGCAGTGCATCCATTGCGTTTCCATCCTCACGCAGTTCAGCACGCGATGTGACTTCGCCCAATAAAGCACTGCCCTGGCATTGGAAAGCCCCCCTTGGGACTTCGTGACGAGAATGAACAAAAATCAACCACATGTGCATTGATTACAGAATACGTTTGATGCACAGCTACAGACAGAATCAAATAAATGGCGACAATGGGGTGCCTCCGAAGTGTTAGCAGCCATTGCCGCCGGCAATCGTGAGACACGATGTCGACTCAAAAATGCTCAGGAGGTTCGTGGTCACAGACCACGCGAGCGCGAAGACCAGATAGCAGACGGTGAACGTGCCCATAAAGTGGCTGGATCCGCCGAGGCGCTTGAGCATCTGGGTCTCCTCCTTCTGACGAGGCAGAAGCACCAGCCAGAAAAGTGAGAGCAAGTTGACGACGTACATGAGCAGCACTGTGATCGTGATGTCCCGACGCACTTCCGTGCTATCTTCCTTGATCGTGTTGTTGTCGAGCGTAAACAGCGAGTCCACGTTCTTTGTGATCGCGGTGGCAAACGGCGTCGCGAGGTTGCTCACCGTCGTCAGCAGACCATACATCGCGCCTTCGTGGCCCTCAGTCGAAAGCTCAATAATAACAAACGTCGAGACGATGAACGATATGCCCATTGGGATCTGCTCGATCACAGGGATCGCGAGCCAGAACCACTGCGCGCGGGAGACACCCCACACTGTGAACAGTACGCAAGTGGCATCAAGCACAACGAAGGCGATCATCGTGTACACAGGCACCCAGCGCCAATCCCAGTGCAGACCGTACTTGCCCGTGAACCAAATGGCTCCCGCAAACACGCCGTTGTACGCGAGTCCGCTGATCTTTTCATTGATCGGCTGGACTTTGACCCAGATCGACTGGATAGGACCACGCGAGACGTACGTGAGGCGAGCGAAGATCCCAGAAAAGAACGTGTACGCAATCACTTGGTACACGGCTCGGGTCTGGACAGTCTGCCACAGAGTGCGGATGTACTCGCGGAGATGTACTCGAGGAACGCGCTCTTCGCGAATAAACATCCAGGTAATCGGGAGCATCGGAGCCATGACAACTGTGAGCCCGAGCATCATGATCGGAAACGAGATCGAGAAACTGAAGTCACCGCCATAGTCCACGCCGTTCATCCCAAACCCGACCACGAACGACGCCAGAATGTTGAACACGGTTCGCGTGCCGTAGATGACACTCTGGGTCGTACCTCGAACAGCCAACGGTTCACGCTGGGCCAGCTCCACGACGATGCCGTCGGCACACACGTCGGCGAGAAGGTATCCAAAGGCACACAGCATCATCGGAACGATGTACTTGCTACCGGTTTTCGCTGCTGCGTAGTTGATCGTCTCTTTCTGCGCTTCGGTCAGGTTCTTATCGGGGATATCACGCACCGTTGGGTCAGTGTAGTAAGGCTCACCCACGGGGGTGGCCGCCATGATGACCAGCATCACGATCGCGATTGCCCATCCGATGATCATGTACGGACGACGACGGTATCCGTAAATCGGGAAACAGTCCGACAGCATGCCGTAAAACACCTTGAAGGACCACGCGAGCTGGACCAGCGTCGCTGCTGTCGTCGTCTCTGTTCCGTCGAGATTGAGGTAGTTTTGAAGGAACGGGTACACGACACCTGGAAGAACGCCATCGATGAGTCCGACGGCGGCGTACTGCGCGACGAGTCCAATGTAGTCCCTGGAGAAGAGCCGCGGTGCTCCACCGTCACGCAAGGCACCACCTTCGAACATGTCGTCGAAGTGTTTCATCTTCTCGTAGTTCTTGAGCGGCGTGATGCCCGCCATCCCGAGCATCGTGATGCTGTCTCGATCCGGTGACTCCATGGTCATCTGCGCTGCTGCTGTCGACTGCTGTGCTGACTGAAGCCGAGTCGAGAGAGAAGCGGATGCGGTGATAAACCAATCAGACACGGCAATTCGCCCCGTGAGATCTGGTGAATTCGAGAATGAGCTGACATGCGGGACAGAGAAACACATTGCCGCCGATGGGAAAGAAGGGGGGCCGAAGAGCTCTTTGGTACGCCTTCCTTCCTTCCTCTCTCTCCCTCTGTAAGGTGGTGTCCCATGTACAGGTGCATGTACACATGGGGAGAACAGATGGGCGTGAGGGACAGATAATGCAGTGGGAGGAGAAAGAAAAGCGAGAGCTCAACGCACGATACGATGTAACACCGAGTCCCACTTTGGTCTCCCCCTTGGCCTTGATAGCCAAACACAGATGCAGATGGGCTCGGAGCCGACCCAGTTGGTTGAGTGCGATTTTTCTGATGTAAGGGCGACTTCGAAAGGAGATGACGCGGGGGCATGCGAGCATCAAACTCACGGTGGGCAACTGTTGGGACGACATCACTAAGAAGTTCAGAAAAGGATGGAGCTGTTTCACCATTCGATCACGACTTCATTTCTCACTAAACATGTGTGTCTGTATCCACCCATTGGTGCGTGCACTGAGCTCATTCATTGCATTCAATACGTTCTCTCTCCCTTCTCAAGGAGAATGGGCGATCAGACACAACTTTTCACTGGGATAGTAAGTGACGAAGACGACCATGATAACGCACGTTTGGTTTTTCTACTGCCAACATATGCCGCAACCGCGTGGCATTTGCCCCAGCGTCATGGAGTCGACAACTGCGAACCAGAGAGGGTCTGGCGGATGACCAACTGCCTGCGATCCTGTCCTTCGACGAGAGACACTTGCCATGAAACGCTTCTTCCTGGTCTCTCCGTCTCACCTGCTCAGTCAACCTTCGTTCGCCATGTGGTAGAAGAAAACAGGCACGTCTTCTACTGTGTATTACTCTACGTGCCTCGTCACCACGCTGCAAACCGCCCCAGTGTGTACAGATCACGCTTTTTTTCTTTCCATTGGACTATTCCTTGCACTGCACCGACAACACTGATGCCGCACCTCAGTCAGGGTTGGGCACAGTATCTGGAAACGCGCAATAGAGTAAGAAACGCTCACCGAAGTGCGCAGATCTAACAAGAAAGCACACCATTCGCCATCTCCCGCAGTCATCAAGCACCATCTCACAGCGATTTGCAGAGCTCAACATACCTTCAGTGCTTCGCTTGCAGCTGCTTGCACATCCAAACGCAAGCGGCCAGCTTGTCCTTCGCTATTAGCCACAGACTGTACATGGACCACAGCCTGTGGCCATGAGCGCTCGTGTCGTTGTTTATGTCGGTATGTAAATGCAACCACGACTCGATGCAATTTGACTACCTCAAGATGGGCAGGCAGCGTAGGCAAATATCCCGCTCTGAAAGTGGGTCAAATGGTACATACCATTTGCTAACAAGAATCGAGTCAGTACGTTCCAAGGAGCTCCGACAGTATCAAATGGATTGATCTCCAGTAGTTGTACACGCTTCGTGACGAAAGCCTCCACATAACGTTTCGCTGTTCTAAATTCTCTTTTTCTTCGTTCTGCGTCCTACTATCGGACGTTGGATAAAATGCCTGCTCAAGCGATCAAGCCGCACTCCAGCGTGATTCACGAACCCCTCTTCTTTGCATTCCATCATCCAAACCAAGACTGGATTCTCACAACAGTAGACAGATTGCTATATATCAAAAATATCCTTCTCCGTTATGGCTCATAAACTCAAACAAATAGATATAAAGAAACGCGTCACAGCATTTATAATCTTTACGAGCTCTTTTCCTTGCCACAGCCATCGCCACCGGCGATCACCAGACACGCCGTCGCATCAAAAAGCGTCAACATGTTGGTGTCACGGACCACATGAGCGAGAACACGAGGTAGCAGATTGTGAACGTGCCCATGAAGTGACTGGATCCGCCGAGGCGCTTGAGCATCTGGGTCTCCTCTTTCTGGCGAGGTAGCAGCACCAACCAGCCGAGCGAGAGCAAGTTGACGGCGTACATGATCACGATCGTGATCGTGAGATCCCACCGCACAGCCGAAGTATCGGTCTTAATGCGGTCGTTCGAGAAATCAAAGAGCGAGCCCACGTTCTTTGTGATCGTCGCTGCAAAAGGTGCCGAGAGGTTACTCACCGTCGTCAGCAGACCATACATTGCACCTTCATGGCCCTCGGTCGATAGCTCGACGATCACGAATGTTGACACGATGAACGATATGCCCATTGGGATCTGCTCGATCACAGGGATCGCGAGCCAGAACCACTGCGCGCGGTAGATGTCCCACACTGTGAAGAGCACGCAGACCGCATCGAGGATGATGAAAACGATCATCGTGTACACAGGCACCCAGCGCCAATCCCAGTGCAGACCGTACTTGCCTGTGAACCAAATGGCCGCAGCAAACAAGCCGTTGTACGCGAGTCCGCTGATCTTTTCGTTGATCGGCTGGACTTTGACCAAGATCGACTGAATCGGCAGGCGACTCACGAAGGAAAAACGCGAGAAAAATCCAGAGAAGAACATGTACGCAATCACTTGGTACACCGCCCGAGTCTGCACAATCTGCCACAACGAACGAATGTATCCACGGAACTCCATGCGTGGTACACGCTCCTCGCGAATAAAAAACCACGTCACTGGGAGCATCGGAGTCATGACAACTGCGAGCCCGAGCATCATGATCGGAAACGAGATCGAGAAACTGAAGTCACCGCCATAGTCCACGCCGTTCATCCCAAACCCGACCACGAACGACGCCAGAATGTTGAACACGGTTCGCGTGCCGTAGATGACACTCTGGGTCGTACCTCGAACAGCCAACGGTTCACGCTGGGCCAGCTCCACGACGATGCCGTCGGCACACACATCTGCGATCAGGTACCCGAACGCACACAGCATCATCGGAATGATGTACTTATAGCCGCTTTGAGCAGCCGACGGATTCAGTGTCGCGATCTGCGCTACAGTCAGATTTTCCGGTTTGATATCACGTATACTTGGATCGCTGTAGTAAGGTTCGCCTGCGGGAGTGGCCGCCATGATGATAAGCATCGCGATGGCAATGCTCCATCCGATGATCATGTACGGACGACGACGGTATCCGTAAATCGGGAAACAGTCCGACAGCATGCCGTAAAACACCTTGAAGGACCACGCGAGCTGGACCAGCGTCGCTGCTGTCGTCGTCTCTGTTCCGTCGAGATTGAGGTAGTTTTGAAGGAACGGGTACACGACACCTGGAAGAACGCCATCGATGAGTCCGACGGCGGCGTACTGCGCGACGAGTCCAATGTAGTCCCTGGAGAAGAGCCGCGGTGCTCCACCGTCACGCAAGGCACCACCTTCGAACATGTCGTCGAAGCCGTGGCGCAACTTCTCGTAGCTCCTGCGCGGCGACAAACCACTCGTTCCGAGCATCGTGATGCTTTCTCGCTCGGGTGACGTCGTGCTCATTCGGCTGCGCCCGCCTGCGCTAGACTTGACGGATTCGGGAATGAGGGCGGGACCAAGACCTAGTGCGAGGGGGATGAAGGTCTCTTCTGCAGAGTTTTCAGATAGGCTTTTGCAGCTGTAAGGAACCCGTGTAAATCCCGTGCTTGAGCTCCTCACATTTGTGTGGGAGCTGTGTATCAGAAAGAAACCGGCAGTGGACCGGCCGTGGACAGCGAGCTGAAACCTGATGGCTGCCTCGTTTCTGCGCCGCCATCTGTTTACAGTCGCACTAAATGATATCAGCCTGTCACTCGCGCCGGTTACAGTACGTAGTGAAGAATTCCAAACAGCATCCAGCAGCTTTGATGGCGCGCTGGGTGAAGGAGCGCTTCCAGTGCATCCATCGTGTACTGCGAAAGCCTAATGTGTAGATTCTACTAGCATCAACGAAAAGCTTGAGGCAGATCCATGCGTCAAGCGGCGAGTTCCATTTTGACAACCATGTTTGGTAGATTGTGTCGCTCGCTCTCGCACGGAAATCTGCAATCAAAAAGCGAAATGAGGTGTTTAGGGGCTGCTGTTTCGGCCAACTTTCTTGATCAAAGATGGTGAGGAGCGTTCGGTACTAACGTGGCGCGAATGCTGTACACGCATACAGTGAACGCCAGCCGTAAAGTGCGAAATAGTTGCACAAACAAGACACTGTACGTACTTTAGGACGACAAACTTGTGGTGTCGAGTGACGACGTACGGCTGTAATCAACCAGCATGATACCCCAAGGTCCCCTAGCCGGTACATCAAGTGGATATCGTGTGCCACTCTGCGGTGTACGATGCGTGATAGGTGGCGCCAACGTACCGATGCATCGGTGGCTTTAAAGTTTGAAGTTCGTATGCGTTTGAAGCTCAAACGCGTGCAAAGGGCAGTCTTTTGTTCAGCACCGCTTCTTTTGTACTGCTAGTCGAAGTCAGAGATACCACATTTAGTTTAGTTTATCAAATAAACACTCACATGTGTAAAATTGGAATATCCCACTTGGGTGATTGACTGCCATTCCGTATCTGACTCGGTCGGAAAGTGTGTCTTGGCACGGGACAAACCTAAAAACTGGGATATCCCATGGTCGAATATCTCGATCTTTGCGTTGATCCCAAAATGAGGGTCTGGCTCTGGGTGATTGACCAGCACTCAGAAACTAAACTGAAGTTGATCAGCAAACGCTCATCAGAATCGTACTGTACTTGGATGATTGACAAGCATTTGGAATCAGAACTTGAGTTTTTGATTGACAAACACTCACCACCTGATGCCGCTTGAACTGAGTCTGATTCTGCGCCTGAGTCCACCAAGACTTGAAGAGACACTTTCTTTTTTGTCAGGCAGTTCCGCATTCTGCGCGCATTCATTCGCGAATTTCCCTCAAGTGCGCAAGCGGAGCATGGAGGCGCTCGATGCTGGAGACGTCGTGACGGAGCGCGCCATCTTCGCGTCCTTCGGCGCGCCTCCCGTCGACGCGACACCCGCAGGCGCTCGCTTCCTTCGCGGAGCGTCGCCAAGCACGACGGAATCCTCCCTCGTGTCGTCGTCCCCTTGGATGCTCCCGCCCGTCGGCACAGGCGCCCCGGCGTCCACTGCTGGTTCGACGCAGACTATCGTTGCGAGCCCGCGCCACATCGGATCGCTCACGTTGCTTCCACCAAAGACCCCGCGGTCGCTCATGAATTCGTTCCCGATCACGGCTGACCAGTGCGGCATTGTGTGGAATTTTTTGTGCGATTGGGTCCAAACGCAGGTAAAGCAATGCTTTTTTCTTCCTCTCCTTCGTTTATTTTCTTTTGTATTTCTCTGCGTGTTATGTGTTAAGTCCACTCTTTGCGGGAAAGCGAAAGTGCCGATACAAATACGAGTGGGTTGGGTGTGGGGGTGCGCTATGCTTTTGTAGGTTGCGATGGAAGTGCCTGCGACGATTCCTCGTTTTGGAACGGTCACGCTGAAAGTACACGCAATGAACATCCGGATGCCGTTTTTTGGTAAGTGTGGTATGAGTTTGAGTTGTAAGTTGGGTTGAGGTGTTGATTGATAGCTGAACTCAGTTAACGTCGATTGGGCTTTATACGCGTAGAACCAGACCAAACATTCCTAGAAACGTTTGCACTCCAGCTTATGAAGCCAACTGACTGTTCACCATCCTACTCTCGAGCCAACTCCACTTCGAATGCGGAACCCAACTCGCAAACATCCAAGGCTTCCGGTGTCTTCGCATTTAATTATCTTGAAATGGCGTCATACTGTGGGAGTGCCATTGATGCTGCGAAAGCCCAAGAATGGCTTCAAGCAGTGGTCCAAAAGATTGGACAAGCAATGAACCACTGCAAACATGTACGTTGCCTTTGAAAGCCATAGCATCAGTGGCATAGGCTACCAAGTGATGCTTACGTACCTGCTTTGTGAATCTGTATTGTTCTTGTTGTGTAATGGATGGCATCAGGTGGAGCTGGATATCGGTGTCGGCATGATATCCTGTAGAAATCGAACTATTGATCGGCACATGCTTTCTCGATCAACGGTACGCGCTCAAAGTGTCATTTGGATACTCGTATGCATGACTAAACGTAACGTCAAACCGAATTGCTTAGGGACCAAAATCGACAATAGAATACGAAATCCGAACCGGTGAAAGTGTAGTGAAGAGGAATCTGCAACGAACCGCTGCAACGCCGAGCGCACCAATATCCAAGTAAGCGCAAAGAGCTTCTGTGAACAATTCTTCCTCTCTTCTAATTTTTGTAACGACTGCCATGGTGCTGGATATAACAAGGGGCAACTTTCTAACAAGTGGGGATTTCTCTCAAGCAATTCAAGTAAATCCAGCTTTTGAGTGTGCAAGCGCAATTCCAAATTTTGAGTTTGAGCTCAGTCAGAATCCTCGCCGACCGTTGAACAGGTACAATCCCCGACAACAGCATCATCTTAAGGCGTCTTCACTGCCGCATACTGCTCTCAGGTCAGCATCACCGCGATCGCAGCAGTTGCAATCCCGATACCAGAAATCGTCGCAGCCTTTGGCCAGCACATCGCCGCAGTCTTCGCCACGCCCGGTTGTCGACGCCAGCGCTCTTGAAGAGCAGTTGAAAATTGGTACACTGTCTCCAGACTTTCCGCTACTATTTGATTCCCTCAGTCGGACGTTATGCGTTGAACCAGATCAAAATGTAGCACTCTTGGTACCGAGCAATCGAATTGCGTCGAATTTCACTCCGGCTGCTCGACAGTTGGTGATGCAAAGAGCTCCAGTGAGTAGCGCGAATACAGCAAGAACATCAGGAGCTGGAATCGTCTTCTACGAAGATACAACTTATCGTGGCCCAAGGGCAGGAGATGCTGTAGATTATAATACAAGCTTCCCCAAAACTCTGGAGCCCGGGACGTTATGGCAAGGAATAGTGTCAACTTCTCCAGGGGGTGACAAGCGAAAAGCTGAAACAATTAGCTGCAGTATTCTTTCAAGAAATCAGTTATCTTCTCCGACTCACGCTGATGGAAATAAAAAGATCGCGTTATCTCCAAGCAAACCGACGCATGAGTCGAAGTCAGAAGAGCGATACTTTGCTTACATTGCGGGGGACGGTCAACTCCTTGAGCACCGCTGGCTAACTCCACTTCCTTCCCAGCTTATTGAGCGAATCGTATCGTCAGCTGTGAAGTACCTCACAGAATCGCCGCAAGGCCGTATCAAGTTGGTTTTGAACGCAGCGCAGGAAGAATTTATCGCGAATTACTACATCAGTGCAAAGAAGGCGATACTCGACTATATCTTGCTACGTGAGGAAGCTTGCCAACGCCTCCGTATACCTCACGGATCTCCTTCTCATGCTGTGCTTCCAATGCGTTGGAAATGGGGAAATAGCGGAGGGGTCAACGGGTACCTTCCTGATTTGAAAATGCTTGCTGGGAAACCAAGAAATGGACCACAAACAATGCTCAAGAGAATGCCTGAAAGTGGTGTGAGTGCCTCAGACGGTGAATTGCGAAATCGCAGTGCAGCCGGCAAGACGAGACGAAGACAGCGAGTCAAAGCGAAACTTAGCTCGCTCTATATGCTCTCAGATGCCCATATTCGTACCATCCAGTCTGTGTGGCATGATGTCGAGTCGTCGACGCTGTTGGTCAACTTGCCAAGTGTGGAAGTGCTAAGCTCGACGATGGAGCCTTTAAATATCTATTCATTCCAGACGAAGCAGTTGCAGCATGCTGCGAGAATGAAGAAGCTTCTGATGGAGCGTTGGTACTGGAAAGCGAAATCGATGGTTGAGGATACAGTCAGAGCGCAAACAGTTTCCGCACGCGCCTCCGCTGCAGCTGTCGAATTTCGCGTGCGCCATCTTTTCGATGCTATTGGGACTCTCATGTCGCTCCAAATACGCTCGCTTATTGTGAAGTCCGTGAAAGCGTATGTCGACTTTTTTGAGCGTTTCAGTAAGCCCAAGCTTGAAACATCACTTTTTGGTGAAGATGGTGAATGGACGAATAAGAGCCCCTCATTTTCGGGGCTTCTGATATCATTAGCGATGGAGAATGGTGAAGTACAGGTACACAGCATATATCTGTCAGCTTTCCTGTAGAATTGGTTGTTGCATGCACTAACTACTGCATTTGTCAGTTTCGGAATCCGTTAGTCGACATCCCCAGCCATTTGCTCAGCGTTCTTCACAACTTGCCGCAGCTATTTCACAACCTTGGAAGGATCGAAACCCAGTTTAGCGAGCCTTTACAGTTCTCGACACCAGGAGCTCCATTTCTATGGAATGTATCATCACAAGGCGATGATATCGTTCTAGCAACCATCAGAATTCGAGAAATCGTCGAGCAGAACATGTGCCACTTGCGTCAGCTGCAAGCTAAGTACGAGGCCTTTGCTCACACGTATCGCTACATTTGCTGCATTGACACACAAGAACTAGGCGAGCAAAACGAGATTGCGGCGTGTCGTACGCAGATGGAAACAGTCCGAGCAACAGCAATGCGAATAACTGCAGAAACGCATGATAAACAGTATCTGAGACTTTTTTGCGTCGACTGTAGTCACGTGAACGCTTCCTTGCTCTCTGGATTCATGCGGTGGGTAAATCGTCTACTTCGTGAGTCTCAAGAGCACACTACTCGGTTGAACACAGAGTTACGGCACGAATATAAAGATGTGGCGGCGAGGCTAGCGAAGAAACCGATGGATCTGTATGAACTAGTCGACGCCGAGACATTTGTTGAATCACTCAAGACATCCAAGCTCTCTGAGCTGCAAGAAAAAGCGAGCATTATCAAGGAGAGGATACAATTTCTTCTTTTTGAGCGAGAATCGGTTTATATCGGATATGCGCTTGAACCAGGACTTCCTAGTAGTCGAGATGGCGATAATATGGAGGCTTCACCATTCCGGCCACCTGGTGAGATTGGCGCGGGATTGTTTCGTTTGGCGCCAGATGTACTTACGTCGACAGCAAAGACCATAAAATGGCGAAGCCACATCAACAAGCTACTTCGCGACGCAGAAGCCTCTTTGGTGGACGAACGCGCGAGGATCGAGACGATCTTCCTAGCAAAGCGCACCCGCTTTCAATCTGAGATCGAGGAATTTGATGGTGAAGTCAAAGGCTTTGCGAAGAAAGGTGATCTACGACATGCTGCAACGTACGTTGTGCAGCTCGCAAAAATGAAAGACACGCTGTTTTCTTTCCGAAAAACCATGGAAGCGATCATCGAGGAAGAAACGAAGTTGCAGTGGAAGACAACCGATTTTGGTAAGCTGGATGACATTGCTGAAGAAATGGAGCCGTACGAGCAACTATGGAAGACTGCACGTGAATTCCGTGAAATGAGCTCGCGTTGGCTGCGCGGAAACCTGTTTGAACTCTGCGCAAGCGAAGGGATGCAAGCGCTGCATCAAATGCTAACGATCATTGCAAATGTTTCGAAGATTTTGCATCTGAACTCTGCCGGCGCAGCGATTACAGCTGAGATGCTGAAAAAGCAGCTGACGGATTTCCGTGAGAACGCTCGTCTCGTCGGTGCGATTTTGAACCCATCGATGAAGGATCGCCACTTGAAAGAAGTATCCGCGCTACTTGGTCTGAGTCTTGACCCGCAGGATCCCTTGACGCTGCTGAAAGTACTCGAAGGTGGAGCGCTTGACCATCTGAGCAAGATTCTAGAAATCAGCCAGAATGCTACTCAAGAAAAGCAGATCGAAGGCGTCTTGATCGAAATTGACATCGAGTGGAGAGAGTTGCAGTTCCTGTTTAAGGCAGCAAAGAAGCCAAATTATGGTAGCAGCAATTTGCCAGTCTCTGTAGAGCTACAAAAACAGCGTAATGCTCCAGATCATCCTTCTCTTGAAACCAGTACTCTGCTTCAGCGAGAGTCTGTTGAAGACGTGACTCAACTCGTCGAAGAGCATCAAGTGCGACTTCACTCGTTGCTTTGTATGCAGCACGCAATTCCTTTCTTTCAAGAAATTTCGTCATGGCTGCACTTCACGCGAAACATCCGCCGCTTGCTGGACGCACTGATCGCTGTCGAAAGGTTGTGGAAGGCAATCAACCCTCTCTTCTCTGCAAGAATCGTTGATATCGACTCGAAAGAAACCAAATTGTTTGGGACAGCAGATCAACTGTACAAAGGGGTTGTGATGCGCATCCAGCGCCAGCCTTTGTATCGCGAAGTCATTCCTCGAGTGACTCAAAAGTCAGACCCTGCACTATCGTCGATTCCGCAATCGATGCTTGCTGATCTGAACACGTGTTTGTCGTTGCTTGAGGAAGCAAAGGACACGTTGCGTGTTGGCCTGGACGGCAAACGCTCACATTTCCCTCGCTTTTACTTTCTGTCGGATCTGGAGTTAGTTAGCGCATTGTCGTGCCGAAGTGCTTCTGGTGACCTTCTGCTGGAAGCGAGTGAGCTGTGGAAATATTTGTCACCATGCTTCCCAGGAATTCATCGAGTTCAAGTGAATGCGTCCAGGGAGATCACCTCGCTGGTCAGTAGCGTGGGCGAGCAATTCACATTGGGAACTCCCATTGCAACGGCAAACGCGAGTGTGATAGCGTGGCTTGGAAAGATGGAAACGTCAATGACTACGATTCTTCAGGCATGCGTTCGCGCTGCGATTAGTGATTTGGGACGAAAAGAATTCCGCAAGTGGTGCCTGTTATGGCCAGAGCAGATTCTGCTTGTGACAATTCAGTACACATGGACGATGGAAAGCGAACAAGCGAACAAGAAGAACAGTTTGCGTGAAGCTCATTCAACGTGGGAGGCAATCACAGGAAACCTGCGTGATAAGCACGTCTCAGTCGGCAAGGAGATGAAAGCAGCGGAGTACCCTCACCTGAGAATGTCGCTGTCAAACGTGCTTCTACTGCTCAGCCATCTTCGAGATGTATCCAGCCGTGTGTGTCAGGACCTACTTCAACAAGCGGTAGCACTTTCGAGGCCAGCGAGTACGGAAGGGCAAATTCCATTTGAGAGTCTTCCATGGCTTACGCAGCCGCGATATTACTACGAAGAAAATGCTCTGGTTGTGAAATTCATGACGGCAGCACCCCTCGCGTACGGATTCGAGTATTTGGGAAACAAGTCTCCGCCATTCTACCTGACGCCATTAACGCTTCGTTGCTTTCATGCCATTGCCCAAACAGCGGGTGTCCTGAGCAAGGGAACGTGCTTGGAAGGCACCGCAGGGGTTGGCAAGACCACGCTTTGCAACGCGATATCTCAGAGCTGTGGTCGCCTTTTCGTGCTCTACGATTGTGCGAATACACTCTCCTTCGAGTTCATGCTTCAGTTCATTAAAGGTGCTGCGTCGTGCAGCGCGTGGCTCGCCTTCGAAAGCTTTCAGTTGCTGAATCCCGCTCAAGTCTCAATCGTGGGGCATCTGTGTGCGCATGTGATGGACACTCTAACTGCTAAAAACGGTCACTGCACACTTCTTGGCTCCAAGATTCGGCTCAAGAAAGGTTGTCATTTTGTTGCACTCTGTCCTGGACCAAGTACACAAAGTTCGCTCCAAGCGATGCCGTCTGAGGCGCGCTTCTTCTTTAAACGTGTCGTACTTCACGCCCCAGATATCAAGGTCATCACCGAGTCTCTACTACACGAGGGCAAGTTTGTCAATACTGCTGCACTCGCAAAGCTGGTCTGCGTCGTGTTGAATGCATTCGAGCGAGAATTCTCGCTATTATGCAGCGATCCCAAATCCCACGCCAGCTTTCTCAATCTTCGGTTTGTGAAGAGGATAGTGCGACGTGCCGCGGAGCTGAGTTTGAAGGAGAAGCCACCACGTCACGACGCCAATGTGGCTTTCACTCAGCATCTGGCTGCTCAAAGTGTAACGAACCAGCCGAGTGGCCCACTAGAGGCGCTTGATGTCGAAAAACTGGAGCACAAGGTGGTTTGCATCGCACTTCGAGAAGAGCTGACTGCGACGACTCCGGCCGCAAACATGGACCTAATCGAATTCTTGCTGCGAGATTTTGCAGCGAATTCGTTGACTCGAGAGATTCGTATCACAAAAAGCTTTCTGCTAACTCCACCACAGGCTTCAGTAGGACTTGTGCCGTCAACGCTTCCTGGCGAACAAATCGAAAGCAAAAGCCAATTAGAAGACGTGATTGAAGACATCGTTCGAACAAAAGAATCAGTATGGATGGCATTTGGACCTGGTTTTAGCCAGAAAATCATTCAGCTGCTGCAACACATGAGAGCAAACCGAGCCGTCGTCATCTCGGGGGGTATTCAATCGGGGAAAACGGCGCTGTACAAAGCACTCGCGCGGTCCATATCAGCACTATGCTTGGACCAAACGAATGACTTGGCACGAAACATTTTGCGTGGATCTGCACCAAAAACTTACTCAAATGAATTGATTGCAAGCACCCGTTGCGTTGTACTGGCGCCACGTGCTGTTACTGTGGACAAATTGTTCGGCACATCCGCCGAGCACTTCGCAAACACGCTCCTGGCTCACATTATCCGAGAGTCGAAAAGTTTTCATGAAGGAGGCTGCAAAACGAATACGTGGCTCATTCTCGATGGTGATTTCGATTCCTCGTGGAGCGAAAAGCTTGTGTGCTTGGTCGAAGAGCTCCATGGCGACGTTGCAAGTCGCCGAAAGGGGTTGCTGCTTTCGTCTGGGAAGTGCATGCTCTTGCCGCGATGTATGCGGCTGGTGATGGAGACAACAACGTTGGCGAACGCATCTCCGTCGTTTTTAACAAGAGTTGGCGTGGTCAACGTTGGCCAAGCGATACAGCACGAGTGGCGAGGATTCTATCGCGCGTGGAAAAAGGCTCATGAGCTCGAACTTGACGCACTAGCTGATGAAATCTGGGGGGTTGTGGACGTACTTGTCGAAGAAACCGTGGACGCGTGCTTCGAGTTTGTCGAATCGAACTTTCAACGCGGATTCTCACAGCTACGAGTGGCTCGATTCAAGTCACTTCTGGCGCTTTTCCACAGTTCCATCCGCCAGTCGTGGCCGAAGCTTCGCTCGATGGTGAGCGGGAAGCAACGAAAGACAGCGTTCCACTGCTTTTATCTGCAAGCGCTCGTCTGGGGGATCGGGAATACTTGCGATGCGCACGAGCGACGAACTTTCCACGAGTTTCTGCGTCATCTAATCATCCACGGCCCCTTCAACGCCCAATCATCCTTAAAGCGCGTGCTGATCTTGTTCTTCCCTAGTGGTACGACAGGCACCAGACATGCGCCAAGTGGGAATAGCGCGCAAGGCGGTGGCATGACCTTGCTGAGCCAAGGAGCACACCGGTCGCAAAGTGGCACGGCGATGAAAGATAGTATCTATGCGTTTGGTTTCTCGGTCGACTGTGGCCTGAAATGGATGCGCTGGACAGAGTACTACGAGTTTTGGCTGCAAGCGCAGAACACATCAAACAGCAGTATTCCGAAAGGAACGAACGATCTAAACGAAGTCGCTACTGCCTCGCTTACGGATTTGATTATCCCAAGTGGTCCTCAAGCTGCTGCCATTTGCATGGTAAACCAGCTCATGATCGCTCAATATCCAACACTGCTAAAAGGGCTGCGTGATATTGGGAAATCAATCTGCGGGTCGACTTGGCTGGCTCTCAATTCTGCGTTCTCGAATGCACAGGCGGCTGCTGAGGCATCTCTCCAAATTGGTAGTGGGAATGCTTCCGAAGTTACAAGTCCGCAGCATGTCTTCGTTGGCTGGCATACCTCAGCAGCAGATGTCCTTGAACAACTCGTCATGCTGTTGGAGAAGCCGCGCCGGAAAAGGAAAGACAAGTTATCTCCATCCGAGTCAAACACTACAAGGGACCCACAACAACAGATACGCCACGACAAGAGTGCGGATATTGACGCTGGAAGAAGGATGTCGTACGTATTTATTGACGATCTCCATTGCCTTGACCCAAATCGGAAGTTGGATTCGGCTGTGGAGTTACTCCGGATGCTTGTAGAGCATCGCCAAGCGATCCACCCGACATCGAACCAGGTTACGTCGTGCTCGAATGTTCTTCCGCTGGCATCCGTCCAAGCAAACGTTGCATTCAACACCAGCCAGCATCACGATACGATTCGACTCCTGAACCGATTTGTTCCTGTGACGCTACCTGCGTTGACAGACGCCGAACTTTCCAGTATTTGCATGGCAATTGTCTCCCCAAACGATTCGGGCGCAGCTCTGTCCAGTGCTGACGCCACTGTTCGCGATTTCCACAAAGCACATCAGCTTTTTGCCATCATCGTCAAATGCACGATCAAGCTTTTCCGTTTCATGTCGGGGGAGTTTTCGCAGTGCGCAGCCAAGGTTTCGTTTGTTCCGAGCAAACTTCACTACATGTTCCATGTTCACAACATTTTCGACATTGTTCGCAGTGTCTTCTGTGATGGAGGCCCAACACTCACTTTAGCAGAGAAACCATATCTGGCTCGCCTGTGGTGCCACGAAAGTGCTCGCACACTTGGTGATCGGCTCATCGAGCCCAAAGAGACGGTGATCTTCTACCAGCACGTGCGCGATCTTGCACTTCATAGCTTTGGATTAGCACCTGAGGTGTTTATCCCGCCTCATGCTGACCTCCCGATTGAGAAAACCGACGACACAAGTTATTTGTGGCTCGCGAATCACCTTTATTTCGCGTTTGTCGGCGAATGCAGTGGTGCAGGCTTCATGGATGGGTACCACGAAGTCACTGAGATACAAAAAGTGGAGCTGTCTATTGAGAGAAGCATGATGGCGATGCATTGCGCGAATATGAGCTCAGAGTCCTTGGAGATTGTGATCTGTAGGTACGTGACCCAGCACGTCCTTCGCCTTACTCGCTTGCTGCGCAATGAAGATCGAAACATTCTCTTAATTGGCTCCAGAGGCAACAAAATGGCGACAATCACTCGCCTTGCAGCATTCATTTGCCGCAAGACTGCGGTCCTGTACAACAAGTCAACCTCCTCAGTGAGTCAGAACTCAGAGTCGCTTGTTGGATGGAAGCATGAGTTGAGGAGCGCGATCCTGGCAAGTGTCCGCAAGAAAGATGAAAACATCGTATTCATCTTCAAAGACTCGCACTTGTTGGAGACCGGGCATTATGATGCGATCGAGAGATTCGTCAGTGGCGCGCAGCTCAGCTCCGATATTCTCGCATACGAACATCTCGATGGCCACCTTCTCTCGACCCTGCGCGACCAAATGCATCAAGAGCAAGAAGAGAATCGAGCCAATAAGCTCGCGGCACAAACGATTCTCTCGACAAAAAGTTCAGTCCTCGAATATTTCTACGCACAAGTGCGTAAGAAGTTCCAAATGGTGGTCATCTTATCTGACCCACATGCGAACATGCTGCCAATCAAGAATGAGAACCTTGGGTCTCGGACTGCTGCATCACGATTAGCGAGACTGTTTTGGCAAACACCACGAATTCTGAAACACTGTACGGTCAACTACTTCGGAGAGTGGCCAGAAGAATCCTTATCTGCGATCGCGCACAAGTGCTTTGCGCTGTCCAGTGAGATCGAGAAGGAACGAGCTGTGCAGTTTGCACAAGCCGCAGTGCAAATCTACCAGAGCACTCGCCGGTTCTATGCTCGGTGTTCAGAGAGCCCTGAGGTCGTCAAAGAAGGTAGAGGAGACCCCGCAAACGAGTTGTTGAGCGAGTTGGACCAAGAAAATGAAGACGCCGTGAATTCTGTACAGTTTTCATCGTTGGATCGGCCGCTGCCAATCCAACTCGACCCAAGCATGCTGATAGCGCAAATTTGTCTCTTTCTCAAATTCCTGGGCCGACTCAGTCGTGAGATCACGGCAAATAAATCCAAGTACCACACGGGGCTCTCTTTCTTGGAACAGACGGAGCAAATACTGGTCGCCGAGCAAGCTCAAGCCGAGGTGCTGCAGCCCGAGATGCAAAAGCGGGCTGACTTCACGCGACGCATGTCTGGGACGCTAGAAAAAGAAAAGATTGCGTCCAGCAAACTGAATCGCGCTCTTGATCTCGCGACTAGCTTGGTCGAAGCGCAGAGAGAACGACTCGCGAATGTCGAGGCAGAGTACCAAGAGCTTGTCAAGGACTCGATGGCTGTGTTCAAGCAAATGCAAACCAATATCAGGATGTTTCAAGTTGCCAAATCCGAAGAAAGCGGCGAAGAGCAGAGCTCGCTTGACTCTCCTGACCCTATGCAAGGTAATAATGCAGCAGCAGCTGATGCCGACAAAGACACGGAGTCACAAGATACGAACGTGGAGTCGGTACAAGAGAGTCTGAATGGCCAAGAAGGCTTGCGATCAAAAGAAGCAGAAGCGTCTGTGGTTGAATGTCTTACTCAAGAAGAGCCGAAAGAGCGAGAGCTGAAGCAACACCGGAGAGCTCTGATTAAGAGTTTTGCGTCGTTTAAGCCAGTGCCGACAGCGCTGATGCAACTAGCGGAGTGCCTGGGACTGATCTTCGGCTTCCAGCCTGTCGAAGCACGAGATAAATTGGATCCGGATGAGATCTTCATGGACTATTGGGAGAACATGACGGCTCGACTGAAAACGAAAGCGTTCTGGGATGAGTTGATCGTGTTTGATGTAGAAGCTCATGTTAACGACAAGATCCTTGGGCAAGTGTTGCCTATTTGCAGCTCGCCAGACTTCGAGAAGGAGATGTTTGCGTCGATTCACGAACTCGCTGGGTCCTTGTGTGAATGGGTCCAAGCATGGTCTCGGTTAGCGCGAGATATCATCCTCGCGGGTCCGAAATTTGCACAGCTGATGCAAGAGCGCGAGGCGTTTAAAAGCGCGCAAGCGGAAGTCAAAGCTCGGGAGCTTGAGATCCAGGTCCAGCACAATACGACGTCAGAAGCAAACGCGCTTCGTCATTTGTCGGAAGTCGAGCGCCAGGAAATCGAAGACAGACTCCATGATAATGTCTCAACACTTCAGATAGCATTTTCGGTTTGGAAGGTGGTCGCCTCATCTCGAAATAAATGGAAAGAGCGGTACCAGTATTACACCGAGTTTTCGGCGCAGTGGATGGGCGACCTGATGATCGCAACGGCTATCGTTTCGTATACAAGCTATGCCAGCGATAAAACTCGTGAATCTCTCAGAGCCAACTGGTCAAACGAGTTGCGAAAACACTACCTGATCCACTCCGTTGATCGTGCTCTTCATGAAGTCTTCCTGGTCGGCAATGTGCAGCTTACGAGATGGCACTTGGACGGAATTCCAAGTAAGGACGCATGCGCTGCCGAGAATGCAGTCATTGTCTCGAGCAGCTACCACTTTCCACTTTTGCTCGATCCGTACGGGATCGCAGTGGCGTGGGTAAAACAATATGAAGCAACCAACAAACTCCAGGTACTGAACAGCCAAGTAGCTAGTGAGGAAAGCCTGTGGAACGAGATCGATACTGCAGTGAAGAAGCAAAACGCGTTGATGCTGACCGACTTTTGTGAAGAGAGTGCGTGTGCCTTGCGATCACTCATCGGCGCCAAGCGACGAGCTCTTTTCGAGGTGGTGAATCGAGACATCAGCAGCAGCAGCACTGTAATCACGGGCAGTGGTAGCAGCACAATGCCGCGCTTGGGAGATGGAAGCGAAGCGATAAACCATCCGTGCTGGTTCCAGATTCCACAATCCGCGAAGCAGCATGGCGGCAGCACGTCCCTGCAGCAACAAACTCAAAAAGCTGGAGCGTATGGCTCAAAGATTACGGCCAGTCTGTCGACCGTCGTATTCGGAAGCGAGTCGTGGCGCGTCTACTTTGTGTACTCGAGATCCGAGTCCGTGCCCGAGTGGATGCTTCAGTATGCAAGCCAGCTCAGGATCGTGAGGTTTCACTTTTCAGCCCGGTTTGTTGAAACGCACTGCGTATCCAAAGTGGCAGACGCGTATGGCGAGCAGCATTTACTGACCGAGATTCAGACATTACAGGTCGACATCTTGTCGTACCAGGAGCAAATTGACGCGATCGAGAATGAAATCCTCGACTTTTTCAGCACCGAGCAGCCACAAGACGTGTATTCTGAAGTCTCGAAAGCGCTGCGCATCATTGACAACCGAAGTGCCATGCACACCCTTGAGAGCAGCAAAACAGAATCCGAGAGCAAGATCCGCAGCAATCGCACACAACTGGATCGATTCGCTGGGCTCGTCCACCGAGGTGTGGATTTTGCGTACGCATGGCGAGACATTGCGTGGATCACAAGTGAAATGCAACTAGCAGCAAACGAAAACAGTGGAAGGAGATCCGACCCGTTGTTTGCGCTGCCGTGGGTGTGGAAACTACTCGCCAAGGCACTCCAGCAGTACGAGCCGCGCAAATCCTTTGAAGAAATGGCGAGTATCTACACGGAAACTGTTCGCGAGTTTGTCACTGCACGACTGCATGACGATGGTCAGCTCTTGTTTGACTTTCTGCTGTCACTACGGTTGCACAGTCGACGACGCCATGACCAGCATCACTCGTCGGCTACGTCGGATATTGTGGTAGAAATCGAGCCGGGATTTGAAAAGGACCCCACGCTTTCTGTGCACAAAGACGCCGAAGTAGTCTGTCGTTTGATGCTCTTGCTCCAGTGTGAAGACGAAACCCAATTGAAGCAGCTGTGCTCGTTCGTACCCCCAAAGCTTGTGGCACTGCGTCCAGATTCGCTCTCGCCTCAGCAGTGGAGAGCATTGTGTTTCCTCGCTGACGCATCTGCTGATCTTCATGACTTTATGCTCCAGCATGCAGATCGGAAGGGAAAGGCCACTGGGCATGACTCGTGGACGGAGTTACTTAAGATTTGCAGCAGCTCGAATTCACCAAATCCCAGTCCTCCGCTGAATCCGTTGAGCGAAGTCGTCCGACTTTGCGCCGTTTGTGCCATGCACAAAGATCTCACACTGCGTGAGATCGAGAGATTTGTAGCTTTTGAACTCACGACGTGCTTACATCCGGAAGTCGCTCCCGTGTCGCCAGACCCAAAGCTATCAATGCGAACGCTGGATGGCGCTGCGTTTCCGTTACTGGCGCATCCCGGTTTTGGTTCATTGAAAGCGAACTCCTTCAACTCACTCTACGAACTATGGCGTACGTTTTCCAGCTCGCGCACACCGATCGTTGTGAACTGTGCCCCGGGATTTGACTTTGTGAGTCGCGTCGCTGACGTCGCGCTCAGGGCCAAGATGACCATGAATCCGAGTCTCTACGAGACGTTGATCAGAGATGACGCATTTGAGCGCAATCTGCGCGCTGCAATGCAGAAGGGTCACTGGGTTGTTGCGCCAAACCTTCACGCGATGCCCCAACGGTTGGCGCGAGTACAAAAGCTCTACCAGACTCTCGAGGAGCGAGATCTCCATTCCGACTTTCGACTGTGGGTGTCGTCCCATGTCCAATGGGCTGATATATTTGTTGATAAATGGGCGATTCGCAAGCTACAAGGTGGAATGTTTGCGCTGAAACGCAGCTTGATACACGCCTTCACGGTGATGAAGGACAATACCACATGCCAGACGCTTGAAGCCAACTACGAAAAAGTATTAAAGCGTGTTGGGCTGTTGCATGCCGTGCTTACGACCCAGAGCCATTTCGGATTCGCGTTTTGGAAGTCTGAGTTTGCATTTGACGATGGTGATCTGCAAGCTGTGATCGGTACACTGAGCAAACTGGATCCGCAGGCAGAAGTCACCGCCACTGAGGCGGATCAGCTGCGGGACACCGTTCGCGGCGCTGCGTCGAGCATTTACGGATCGAGCATGCGCTCCGCTCATGATAAATTGTTACTCAGGCATTGCATAGATCTGATTTTCCAACCGCCATACTCCAAGGAAGGTAGAAGCACAGCCGGTGGCGACGATGCGATGCTAGTCGCCGCGCAGCACACGATCCCGGAAGTTGTGTTCATGCTCCAGACACTCGAGAAGCTACCTTGGAAGCGCATTACTGAGCAGAGTTGGTGCGAAGAAGAAAGCGAGCATGACGCGCCAAGTCGGATCAAAAGTTGGGATTCGATTTGTCTGCACGCTCGCCGTCGCCAAGGAGTGGTGCAAACACTGTGCCACCTCCTTGACAGTGGAGGTCGTGCAACGCTCTCTACGAGAACGAGACTCGCAGCAGCAGCACTCCAAGGGCAGCCCTTCATAGAATCCCCAATGGAATCCATTATGAAATTTGCCATGGAACTGGAGAGTCTTGTGATCCACAAAGAAGCAGGGAGATCGGCCAGTGACGTTGCTCAGGAGTACAAGAAACCATTCCTTCAGCTGGTCCGTCATGAGATCGCGTTGCTCGATGGCGCCAAAGTCGCACTTGTCAAGGATATTCGACGATTCCAAGCGGTACGGCCCTGAACAATGATTTGCCAATTCTCGTGCGTGCATGTATTTTCTAAAATGCGAATAAACTAAACGTAACCTGCGGTGTGTATGTTCCTAGATCCATGGTGGAGCACAACAACTGGATGCAGCCACGTGGATCCAGTTTTGTGAGATTCGCCGCGGATGTGCGCCAAGATCGTGGATGAAGCTGCTCGCTCCACTGCTCGACATCGACGCAGGCGACGAGTGTTCGCTCGCCCACTTCCAGTTTGTTCTCACGGAGCGCATCAAATTCTTCACGTCTTCGTTAGTGGATGGTGGCGACATGCCGGCCAATATCCCGATCGACCTGTTTCATTCTTCCGAGGTACGAGATGTCTTTAGCTCTTCATTCTTGAGGTTTTTTCGTGAGCAAAATTCACCACATCTCACCTTGTGTGCTCTGTGTTGGACGGATTCATTCTGCAGTGCCTCTTCGAAACCATCCACCAGTACTTCATCCGCAACCACGTCGGCAATACGCTGTGCGACCCGAACTGCCTGCGCGTGATCAATATCCTTGAAGACCGCGGCGAGATGCACGCTTTAGTGAGCAAGAACGGCGATTCGCTCTTTCTCCACGGACTTCGGTTGATGGGTCGACTGCAGCTCCAGGTAGTGCGACCGAGAGCACCACAGCCGTCATCGTCCCCAAATGAGCGAGCTCCTGCCAGAAAAAGCGTACTGATCGACCCCATTTCTCTCCAACCGCCCGAGCTCCACCCAGAGGGCATTGCAGTCGTTCTCGAAGTGACCAGTGCGTGCATGGCGACACTCACGACGCCTTCCTCAGCAGTAAAGCTGGCTCGGTTTCCCACATTGAACGACTTGAAGCGTGCAAGCTCCAAGCAGCTCTTGCTCCAAGCACCACAGGAGAAACCTCCGCCCGCCACCTTGGCCGAGTATCTGTGTCCCATCTACCGTTCCGATGCTGCACCTGGTCTCCCCAAGCACCCTGAGACGAGTCTGTGCGTCATGACCGCGCTGCCCGAAGCAGAGCTTTGCTTCAGTGGCTCCAGTTTCATCATTCGCACGTTCAAAAGCGAATAAAAAAGGCAACTGACGATCATGCTCATAGAGAAAGATGAATGACGATATAATGGCAACTATAATAAGGCGAATCTGTCTGTGAGTACGTTCTTTTACATCAGGTACCCATCGCTCTGCGCGAGCGCCTGCGCCGATCGCTTCGCGTCGCTAAACAGGTCGTTGATCTCTTCCACGTCATCCACAGAGACGGACGTGCGGCCCTGCGTCTCAGCAAGGATGCGTGCGGGCGTCAACAGCTGCACCGAGTACCGCAACGAGGTCTGCGCGCCGATCTCGCCGAGCCGCGTCGTGGCGTCCTCCTCCATCTTGATGCTCTCGGCCTCGGCGCGGATCCTGAGGATCTGCACCATCTCCTCCACCGAGTACGGCATCGTGCGCACGATGAGCATACGGTCGAGCAGGTCGAGCGGCACGCCGTGCGGCGACGAGATGTCCGTGCCGCGGATCGTGCACACGCCTCGGTTCGTCGCGAAGATCACGATCGGCGCGAGCGTCGACTCGAGCGCGCGGTTCAAGTACGTGAAGCACTCAATATCGAGCATGTGCACTTCGTCCACAAAGAGCACGCCAGGCACCAGCTCAGCCACACCCTGATCAATGTATCGATTCACGACCTTGTTGATCTCCGTGCGCAGCTTCTCCGTGATCTCCGTCTTCTTGGGCTTCATCATCTGCCCCATCATCGACATGATGTCCTGGCCGCCCTGGGGCCGCGCGTTCGCGACGTCGAGGTCGTGCAGCGTCACGTCCTGGATCAACTCCTTCTTCTTGTGCACGTCGCCCTTGGGGATCGGCACGTACTCCTCGGCCTCCAGGTCGTATTCGGTCGCGTACGCGTCCGAGCGCCCGACGCGCTTCACTGAGCCGTTGTTAGCCTCAATGTAGATCACGTCGCCCACCGACACCTTCTCCTTCTGCAGCGATTCGTAGATGCTCGGGTCCAGACGCAGCTGCTTGGAGCCCTTCGTGGTCTTGAGCCCGACGATCACGTGCGAGATCGTCTTGCCGTACCCGCCGAGCGGGTTCTCGGTCTCCTCGGGCGTCATCTCCGTCACCTCGCCCTCGTACACCTCCTTGTTCTCCTTGATGCGCAGACCAATCGCGCGGCGAAAGTGCTCCATGAGAATCTCGGTCTTCTTGACTTCGGACGAGTACACCTCCGAGCCGACCATGGGGCAAAACGGCACCTTCGGGCCCAGCTCTTGCGAAATACCCAGCGCCAGCGCGGTCTTGCCCGTGCCCGGTGCACCGGCCAGGAGCAGCGCGCGACCGGCCATTTTCTTCGATTTGATCAGCTCCACGACGATACCAGCCGCCTACAAAGGGCGCATCACAGCAAACGGTCATGATCTGTTTGTACCATGCGCAAACAAAGCGCGCGGCAAAGCCACACGCTGTATAACCACAAAGCACTTACTTCACGCGCTCGCTCCTGACCGACGAGCCCCGAGCCGATCGGCAGCGCGGCGCCGTCGCTGTCCAGGCCGAGCCCCTTGATGTGCGTGTGCGACGCGATGCGTTGCGTCTTGGTCGTCGACTGCACTTCTTCGATCTGCCCACCATAGACACACATGCATCAGCGCCATACATTAGCATCACTACAATACACGCGCATACACATTCCACATCTATGTACATGCACGGACCTTCATCTTCCTTCGCTGGTGGTGGGCTCTTGCGCTGTGCTGCAGCCGCCCAAAAGGATACGCTTCTGTTTATCGTGTGGGAGCTTCCTTTTTACGAGGCGTCGCGCCACCAGTCAGTCGTAATTACCAAAGTTTCCACTTTCCAGAAATGAACTGGCCCAGAATAAAAAATATCAACTTCCAAAAAGATTGTTGTCCTATTTCTAACGTCTTAACCAAAGGACAGTTGCTGGGGGGCACAATTAAGAAAAAAGAAAGGTTTTATTTCTGATGAGGTTTTTTTGCAGCGAAAAATGGATGCTTTCTGTGGCTCAAGACTAGAAGAGAAGAGCTGACAGAATGACAGGCAGCACCATGACGCGCGCGCTGTTCGGCGGCGCGCTCTCGTGCGCCATCCCCGAGGGCTTTGCCGACGTCAGGTACGCACGCGCCACTGCGCGCAGCACGCTCGTATTTTGCATACGGGCTGCGTCTACGAACCAAGCGAGTCTCCATTCCCAAAAGGTATCTTTCGTGTCGGTTCTAATGAGAATGGGTTGAATTGCTGCTTGTGCATATGGACAGCTCGTTTCGCCAGGTGCCCGATAACCAGGAGGTGTTTGCGAATGCGCAGACGGACCAGTGCGTGATCGTGGAGCTGCTGCAGTACGAGAGCGATGTGTGCGACGACGAGAGCGCGCGCTTCTTCTTCAATGAGATCGCGGCGTCCAACGGGTGCAGCCCCGACGACGTGTCGATCCTGCACTCGGAGCTCTTGGCCGCGAATGACGGGCCTGCGATCGCGGCCGCACACACGAACAGCATCCTGGTCGGCGACCAGCGCGTCGCAAAGTTCAAGGAGGACGAGAGCGCGAAGAACGTCGTGCGCGTGTACTTGGGCAATATCAGGTGCGACTCGCGTTGCGTAGGCTGCTCTGCGCTTAGAAGAATGGCCGTGCTGATTGTGTGGATGGGTCATTGTTTTATTGAAAATGCATTAGACTACCGAGCGTGACGACGGACGTCGTGATCTCGGTCTCGGTGCCGCTGCAGATCAGCGCGGCGAGCAGTAGCGCCGGCAGCTTCCAGCTCGAAAACAGCGCGGAGATCGGCGCGGCGTTATTTATGCAAGTCGTGAAGTCGTTTACCGTCCACGATTGGTCGCTCTTTGGGTAAAGCTGTCGATGGCATCTCTGTTTTTTATAACAACAAAGAATATATGGCAGTCATCCATTGTATGAACGTCCTCCTCACGATCGTTGCTGGCACTCGATCCAAGGAGAAATTGTGGCCTCCAATGGGCTGACTGAACACCACGTGACGCAAAGAAGGGCATGCTAGTAGCAATGGTGGCGCCTTCCGTGTTCAACGAGTACTATGCATTGACGATATGGAGAGAGAGCAATAGCGTGTACACAGTTGGCGGCCTCTGCACGGTCTCAACAAGCGGCAATCGCGACCGATGGACACCAGCGCACGAACTCTGAGCAGCATGTTTCGCTTCAACGAAGCGTAACGGCATATGAGACCGTGTGTGCGCCATCTGTTTGAACAGCAACCGCACCCCAATCCCCATATTCTAAAAGATGAGACGGACAAGCACACAGCGTTGGCTCCGATAACGAGGAGCTCCAATGAACCAACTTACTATGGAGGGAGGGAGGGGGAGAGGATGCAAGAGCGCTGTCAACGAAGACACTGCGGCATGAGCCCAGAAATGAGGCTTTGCGGAACTGCAGTAGCTCCCCACCCAGTCGTCTGCAATCAGGCAATCGTATGCGCAGTGGATCCTCCTACCTTTGCGGTTAAAAGGTTAAAGCGATGGAGTGCGTGCAGTGTACCGGTATAATTGCCAAGGTCTTGGCTACGATGACGAGAGTTGGCGGGTGGCTAAGCAGTAGTATGAGGACGAAGTGTCGAGTCAGTCCGCGTGTGGGGGATTTACCACCAAGGATCCAGTTGGGCTCGAAAATTTGCCATCCCGTCTGCGTTCTTTTTCCTAATGTGTTTGCTCGTGGGTTGCTTTTGCTGGTGCCATCAACATCGCTTCCCCTGGTTATCACTCCCTGATACATATTATATTCAAAAGCAGACGGAGTTTCATACACTGTACCATAAATATATTGTAGGTGTTTGCACTGCATTACTTAATGAGGCACACAACCACTTGATTGAGGGAATTGTGGGCGTTGAACGGAGGTTTCCTCTGAGACGACAGGCTGAGTTGGATGCGCAGGATTGACGAGTCAACTGTAGTTATAGTCTGCCCTTTTTCGTGTGATGCCACAAGCGGACGACTCACTGATTCGCCAGTCAGCTGACCCCCTTTCCTTTTGCCTATTGGATCCGATATGTGACATATGGATGCATGATAAGACTCCTAGTAGAACATTTTATTCATTTCAAACAGCCATCCGTATGTTAAAAAGGTCAAAATAGCTAAGTTTTGAATTTTGGTGTGGATAATTCAAACTCTCGCCTCAAGTATTATTTTTAAAAGTGTCTCTGAGCTACATGTGATTATTATGAGATAATACAAGAACATCGTACAAATATCAATTATTATATATAGAAGGATCCGTATTGCAATACGCAGCCTTTATGTGCAAGCAACCCACGAAGACGGACCACTGTAATGTTGCCCCATCTGGCAGTGCGGATCGCGTGCGTGTCCGCTTTCTGTGCCGCGCCCATGTGCTGAGTGCGCTGTTGTGGGTGTGCTCCATGTGTCCACACTGGACGTATTATATGGACGCGCTGTTTACGTGGTGCGCGCACACCCACACACACGTGTTGTCGTCCATCCTGGTCCTTCTGCCGCCGCTCATTCCGCCATCATGTCGGTCGAGAGCAGCCTCACGACGACGCCGGACCGCGACAGCATCACGATCCTCGGGCCGTCGGCGTCCACGCCTAACGCCAACGACAAACCCTTCCACAAGCTGCAGCGCTATGCGCTCGACGACATGTTCGAAGGCGGTGCCCTGCGTGACGGTGGCGCGCCGCAGCTCTTATCCAGGGATTACATCGGCCTCGTGGCGCAGTACGCGGCCGTCGGCCTCATCGACGGCATCCTGCCCAACGTGATCTACCCGTTCATGCAAAACTACCTGAACCTCGACGGCAAGCAGACCACGACGGCCGCGACGCTCGTGCAACTCGCGTGGTCCTTCAAGATCTTCTATGGCATGCTCTCGGACTGCTTCCCGATCTGCGGCTACCGGCGGCGGCCGTACATGCTCATTGGCTGGACCATGACGCTCGCGATGCTACTCGTCATGGCGTCGACGCCCGTCGGCAAGCCCTACTTCACGGACCCGTCCATCCGCAACATCAAGCCCAAGGACTACACGCCCGAGATGATCGCGACGATCAACTACAGCGCCGCCGACTCGGGCAGCAAGTACATCATCCCGATGATGCTCTGCGCCTTCGGGTACCTGCTCGCCGACGTGTGCGCCGACGGCATCGTCGTGGAGCTCGCGCAGCGCGAACCGCTGGCTGTGCGCGGCACGACACAGAGTACGATCTACACGACGCGGACCGTGTTCAACATCCTGTCGCTCGTGATCATCGCGTTCGGGTTCAACGGCCACGAGTACGGCGGTGACTTCTCCTTCTCGATCTCGTTCCCGATCCTCATGCTCATCGTGCTCGTGATCATGGCGCCAATCCTCCCAATCACGTGGCTCTGCATCCGCGAGGAGCAGGCGCCTCGCGTCGACTTTGGCGGCTACATCCAAGTGCTCTGGGAGGTCATCCAGACGCGCGCCGTGTACCAGGTCATCGCGTACACGTTCTTCTCGAACGTGTTTGCGCGCCTGACGTACGTGTCGCGCAACCCAATCCAAGTGCACTGGGCCGACGTCACGCCCTTGAACGAGAAGATCGGCGGCCTCGCGAACAACGCCGTGTTCGCCGGCGCGATCTGGTTCACGGGTAAGTACGGCCTCCATTACGACTGGCGCAAAGTGCATCTTTACACGATGATCGCGTTCGTCGCGCTCGACTCGGTGTGCACGCTGCTGACGATCTGGGACGTGTACCGCGCGCAGTGGTTCTGGCTCGCGATACCCGTCATTGAGCAGTTCCCCGCAGGCATCAGCTTCATCGTGGCGTCGTTCGTCGTCGTCGAGCTCTCGCGCGAGGGCCACGAGGGCGCCATGTACGGCCTGCTCACAACCGTGAGCAATCTCACGACGCCCTTTGCCACGGCCATCACGCGCAACGTCAACTCGGTCTTCGATCTGTCCACGGAGCGCATCCAGGACGACTCGCGCGAGGTGCGTCGCGACATCACGATCACCGTGCTCATCATGTACGCCGTTAACCTGCTCTCGCTGCTCTGGCTCGCGATCCTGCCGCGCCAGAAGGAAGAGACGCAGATGCTCAAGCGCCTCGGCGGCTCGAGCCGCTTCATGGGCCTCTTCACGGTCTGCTACCTGACGTTCGCGCTGCTCTGGTCCGTCGCGACCAACATCATGAGTATTTATCCATCCACCTTGTGCCTCAAGATCGTCGGCGGCCCGGGCTGCGACAAGAAGCCACCCGAGTTGCCATAAGCGCATGAGCACAGTAAAGTTTCCCATTAACAATGTAGTTCTTCGAAGAATGAACCGTTCCTTAATATTGCCCCTCATATATGCTTGTCAAGCCCACATCTGCTATTTCTTCGGCAGTACTACCCTCTCTGTCATCGCAAAGCACACAATAATTGCATTGTGAAAACGATATCTACCCTCAATATTATGCAATGGAAAATGTCGCCAAAAATGGGGGTGCTTCATTATTAACGTGGTCCACATTATGTTTGCACCACGCCTTTTCCACACAACCGACAAAGCATAAGAAGCGGAGGAAATGGACCCAGCGCACGCCCCCAAGGAGCTCGCGATGGACGCGGCGCTGCACGCGCGCTGTGTGTACTTCCACGAGCGGCTGACGGCGCACCCGCTATCGTTCCCGTTCCTGGCCCCCGTGGATCCCGTGGCCATGAACCTGCCGACGTACCTCGACATTATCTCGTCGCCCATGGACCTGAGCACGATGTGGACCAAGCTCCAGGCGCACGAGTACGACTCGCCCGACGCGTACCGGCGCGACATGGTGCTCATGTTTGAAAACGCCATCGAGTTCAACAAGGCCGACACGCACGAGGACTCGGTCGGGTGTGAATGCATCATAAAGAGCACTTTCTGTGTGCGGTTGTGCGCGTAGCTCTTGACGCCTGTGCCTCCAATGTTGTTGTAGGGAAATGGCCAAGAAACTGCTTGCACTGAGCCTGGACGAATGGGAGAAAACGTTTTCAGAGGTGCGCACTCTCTATTATGCAAGTATACAGCATGTGTGTGTGCAAGTGGCTGAGGTGCTAGATGGTGTCGCCTTTTACATATGTCAAAATGCAGGAGGCGACGACGGACTGGAAACAAGTAACCGAGTCCCAGCTGCAGGCGCAGGTGATTCAGCGCGCCAGGGACGCACAAATGGTGCTGCGGTGGAAGAACGAGTCGTTTGTCGCGCGCTTCAATCGCGACAAGCTCGAACAGCGGAATCTGTTCGCAGCGGCCCAGGAAACTGCATGAGACCTGCGCGGCATCGCATATCTATTCGTTTATGCATTCCCAATGGACGTTCCCGATACAATATGACTGCTCATTGGCTTGAAAGGAAGCAGAGAGCGCAGCCGGCGCTGATGTTTTGTGTGTCCACATGGTATGATGCGGATGAGTTTTAGTTGTGGTCCCATCGTGTTGAAAGATCCATTTGGGCGTAGGGAAAGGTGTCGCGAATGCGCTCTTCTGATGTGCATCGTTGCAACAATCAGAGTTGCGCACATGTATGTATCCCTGTCCTGTCAGTGTAGGTATCCTGGTGACGGGTTCCTGGAAATAAAAAAATGGTATGACGGTATGACCACTCTTCGTGGTACAGCCATTTCCATAGGTCTCCGCGTGTCCAGTGAGTGAGGAGCGCGTGGAGTGATCGCATTCTGTTTCCGATCGTCGGTATCTGGCGGTTGTCATGGAGCACATTGTGAATCCAAACTTCCAGAGTCCTACTGCATTCCCACATTTTAATGTGTCCACAGTGTGCGTACATTAAAAAATTGACGGGAACCTCCATAACGCAATATCGTCGCGCAATCTATTCCGTATATTACGGTAATATATGAAATAAATCCCAACAAAAGGCCGCAAGAGGCCACATTTTTCAGCACAGACATATCTCGAGCTGTAGAAAACAGACATATCTACGAGAGCAGGAGAATGCGTTTGCAAAAGCGTCAGGCAGTGTGTGGATTCCATACACTGCAGGTAATCAAATCGATTAAAGCGAGATTAAGGACACGTCAGATCAGTTGCAGAGACCGAAATGGATACGACTTCACTGAGAAGGGTCACCTGATCTAGTATTGTATACTGTAACTGCCCCTATCTTCCCGATGAAACTGTTTTCTCCGCAACCAATCAATCTGATGTCCTCAGTTGCCTTTCATCGAAAATGAAACTATTTTCCAGTTTCACCGTTTTGTTTTAATCGATTGCAGAAGTTAATTTGGTGTAACCGATCGCTTCATTGACTGCCGAACCGTTTCGGTCTCCGCACTCGGGCGAATTCAAGTCACTTTAAGCGATTTAATCGCTTTTAATCGCTAGCGTGCTGTGTGGACACTTCTAAATTCGGAAAAAGCGTAGGTTTTGGATTCAAAAATAGTAAGCGGCGCTTGGTGTGATAGTCGTTTCCTTTTCTACTTTTTGCATCGAGTTTCTCCCCCCTCCCGACCTTTCAGCGCCCGCAGCAGCCGGCGCTTCGCTTCATTCGTTTGTAGTCGGCGATCCAGGCAGCTCTTCAAGCCTGGCAATTAAAGCTGTGCTTCCGTCCGAATGGAGTCTTCTAACGCAAGACGCAAGCCGCAGGTGCCGCTGCGAGATGGTGCCGTAAAGATCAAAGACAGAGACAAGGACGACAGATCGGTGTCTCGATCCGTCGCGGGCCACGCGATCTACGATCTCGCGATCGATCAGACGTTTGAGTTCGACGGCGGCTCTGGCTTCGGCGTGACGCTCGCGTCCAACCGTCCGTTGCCCGCGAGCCCCATGCATGCTGACGTTGGTGGCAGTCATGCATCGTCGCTGCTTCATTTCCAGTCGTCTACACACAAAGCACCGTCGGCTTCAGCGGCCACCCACAAGTTTGCGTTCACCAGTGCAGGCGAGTACACGTCCCCGAAGAAAATTCCTGTCTTCCCCGGCACACAGAGCAGCCCTGAAAAAAAGAAAAGTGTCACCGGGCATCGGAGTCCCTGCCACACCAAACAGCAAAATGCGTCAGTCCCATCACCGCTAATGGGAGCAGCAGCGTCGCCGTTCCTCAGCCCAAACGAGCATAAGAGCGTGTCCGTCCCGAGCGTCAGTGAGAGACCCAAACGCGAAGCGTCTCCGCGGAAGTTTCTCCGCGAATCCCTCGCTTCGCAGGCGCCATCAATGGGTGGCCACGATGATGAACATGATGATGACGACTATGGCAACCACGCGCAGCATCCGTCCACACCATCGCGACGCTCACAAATGTACCATAACCAGCACCGCACGAGCACCACGAACCAAGATCGATCGTCTTCAACGTTGTTCATGGCGCATCACGACCCGGCGACGCAGACCAGCAATGTTGCGACTGCGGACGCCGAAGCTGAAGCCGCCGCAGCCTCAGCTACGTCGTTTTTGACGACGGGCGAAGACGCGATCGCGTTTTTCGCGCGCAATGGCTCGGACAGCGAGGTCAAGTTCGTGCATCTGAACCGCGCACACATAGGCATCGCATTTCGTCCGTACGACCTCGTGGTCGTGACCCAGGATGACATCGCGAGCGAGCACTTCACCATGTCATCGAGCGGCCTCGTGCACATGAGTCCGGGGAATCCGTCCGAGTTCATCGCGCTGGCCGAGTGGATGCGCCAATCAACGCTGTTCAACGTACTCACGTCCTTCCGGTTCTTCAAGTACTACCTCGTGAGCAAGGCGTTCTCGCGCTGGGGAGCAAACGTGCGCTTCAAATTGTACTGTCGACAGCGCAAAAAGCTGCAGCAGAAGCTGTTTTTCGCGAAAGCGAGCTTCTGTCAGCCACTGTTGAACGTGAAGAAAGTGATGAGCACCGAGGTTCTGAGCGTCGTGCTGTTGGATCTGCGCGCGCAAAAGACGTACGAGAGCACGGCGTTCGTCGAGTATCAGGCGACGAAGCGCGCCGACGCTGCCAAGCAGTTTGAGGCGTGCATTGAAAAACTGCAGGCGATCGTGCAAAAAGTGTGCGTCGACGTGAAAAACCTGACGAAGCTCGCGGCGTCGGATCCGCAAGACGAATTTCTCTCGAACGAGACGAATGCGGCATCCAGTGGCGGTCATGGTGGCAGTTTCATGCAGAGCGAGAAAACGAAGTCGATCGTGGCCGTGAAGTCCGAGCAGCAGCAGCGCCGCAAACTGTTCAAGCGTGCAGCCGAGGAAGCCGGAATGATTGCCGACCTGATCCGCCTCATCGACTACGTCGCCGTCGAGAGTTTCGTTGTCCTGGCGATCCAGAGCTGCCGCGAATTCCTCCAGGAACTCAACAAGGTTCCACGCAAAACCGGACTCTTTGAGACCACGATCTTTTTCGGCGAAGAAAGCACGATCTTCGCGCCAACGAGCGAGCAGATCCAGCACATCGTCGTCGCGATGACGGACGACATCGTCAACACCGTCAACTCGGTCTCACGTGTGCTCTACCTGCGTCCGTTTGCGCCCTACGTTGCGAACACCATCGCCGATGCACCACATGTCGGGCTCACGATCAGTACGAGCGTCGACTTCCAGCAGATCCGCAAGGACTTGGTCGCCAAGATCATCACGGACTACGGCGAGGCCGCCGAGTACGTCAAGATCTTCGACAACGTCCGCCCGATCTACGAGTACGACAAAGTCTGGGACTTCGATGAGTACGCTCAGCGCGCGCACACAGTCGCGACACTGAAGACTGACATGCTCCAGATCAGCACGTGGGAGAAAGAGCTCGAGAAAATGCGTGCTGGTCAGACAATCGGCATTCTTCACGTTGAGAGTCGCAAGCTCAAGCAGACGCTAATCCCGATGACGACCGCGAAACTGGATTCCATGAAAGGGCTCGTCAAGGACTTGGCTCGCGCGAAGTGCAAGAACCAACTAATCGAGTACAAGCAGCGCATCCAGGCGTTGCTGCAGCGTCCGCAGCACCTGAAGGAGTTTGCGAGCCATGTTGAGCGCGTGCAGTCACTCAAGGCCAAGCAGAAAGCGCTCTCGAAGAACACGAACGTCGTCGACGAACTCTATCGTCTGCTCGGAAACTACGGTGTGCGCATTTCGTCCGAGGATATGGTGCAACTCGACGACCTGCGCAGCGTCCAAGAGAACTACAAGGAAGAGACCGACGCCGTCGACTCGTTCGTGCAGAGCCGGATCGCCGATATGACCCAGCAATTAGATGCGAACATCCAACGGCTCGACGAGCAAGTACTACAGCTCAACAGCCAACTACAGACCGGTCTGTTCATTGACCCGGACCAGTTCGAGGACTCCACGCTCGTGAAAAACGAGCTCGAGAGCACCAAGCAGCGTCTGACGCAACTCGACGAGCTCTCGAAGCAGTACACCGAGTACCAGGTACTGTTCAATCAGACGCCGTTCAAGTATCTCAACCTGCAGGCGACGCAAGAGTTCTTTGGCACTGTCGATACGCTGTGGTGCGTAGTCGAGAAGTGGAATGCAACATACCATGCTGCGATGACGAACTCGTTTGTCGAAGTCAACGTCGAGGATCTCTCCAAGGAGATCGCGGTCGCGTTCAAGGACGCGTACGCGATGCACAAGAAGCTCAGCAACGACGTCACAACACTCTTCAAGGACCGCACAGCCGAGTTCAAGCTCAAGATGCCGACGATCTTGGAACTGGGCAACCCCGCAATGAAAGACCGCCACTGGGAGAAGATCTTCAAGGCGCTGCGGCAGCCGTGGTACCCTGGTATCATGTTCACGCTCGAGAACCTCATCGCGTACGACGTGCTGGACATGAAGGAGTTCATCGGCGAAGTGTCGTCCACAGCGTCGGGCGAAGCGCAGATCGAGGCGTCCCTACTGAAGATCAAGCACGGCTGGGATCAGATGCAGTTCACGTGCATCAGCCACCGTGAGCAGAAGGACGTGTTCATCCTCGGGAGCCTCGAGGACATCCTGACGTTGCTGGAGGACAACCAGGTGACGCTGCAGACGATGATGGGGTCGCGCTTCATCATGGGCGTCAAGGACGAGGTCGATCGATGGAACAAGAAGCTTTCGCTGCTCTCGGACTCGCTAGACGAGTGGATCACGTGCCAGCGCAGTTGGATGTATCTGGAGACGATTTTTTGCGCCGAAGACATTCAAAAGCAGCTGCCAGTGGAAGCCCAGAAGTTTACACTTGTCGACAAGAACTGGAAGACCGTCATGCTGCGCACGAACAGTGATCCGAGCGTGATCAGGTCCATCGAGTCCGGATCCGATCTCCTCGAGCAGTTCCGTATGTCGAACCAGATCCTCGAAGAGATCCAAAAGTCGCTCGAAGACTACCTCGAGACCAAACGCATGGGGTTCCCACGCTTTTACTTTCTGTCAAACGACGAATTGCTCGAGATCCTGTCGCAGACGCGGGATCCGCGCGCCGTGCAACCGCATCTCGGGAAATGCTTTGACGCGATGAAAAGCATTCGTTTTGTTGAGAACGACAGCGCCGTAACGAGCTCCGCAAAGCACCCGAACAACCTCGTGAACGCGATGATCAGTGGCGAAGGCGAGGTCGTCGAGTTCCCGTCGCTGGTCACGGCCGCGGGGCCTGTTGAGACGTGGCTCGTTGGCGTCGAGAAAGCGATGCGCGCAAGTCTGTATGAAGACGGCGTGAAGGCGCTGACGAACTACCCGATCGAGGACGCGATTGATCGCAAGGAGTGGCTCTTTGGGTACTCGGCGCAAGTCGTGATCCTCGTCGACCAAGTGTTTTGGACGCGCAATGTGACTGAAGCGATCGCGCAAGTCGAGAACGGGAACGACGCGAACGCGATCCGCGGCTTCCTGCAGTTCAGCTTGAAGCAAATCGACGGCATGGTACAGCTCGTGCGTGGCTCGCTCTCCAAGTTGCAGCGCATCCTCATGGGCGCGATCATCACGATCGATGTCCATGCCCGCGACGTCGTGCGTGCGCTCGACGAGAGCAACGTCGCGTCACTGAGCGACTTTGAGTGGACACGGCAGCTTCGGTACTACTGGGAAGATGACGTGCAGAACTTTGTCGCGCGACAAACGAACACGCGGTTCATCTACGGGTACGAGTACCTGGGCAACTCGCCGCGGTTGGTCATCACGCCGCTCACGGATATCTGCTACATGACGCTCACGGGCGCGCTGCACTTGCGTCTCGGTGGTGCGCCTGCGGGTCCCGCAGGCACGGGCAAGACGGAGACCACGAAGGATTTGGCCAAGGCGCTCGCGGTCCAGTGCGTCGTGTTCAACTGCTCCGACGGCCTGGACTACAAGATCATGGGGCGGTTCTTCTCGGGACTCGCGCAGGCGGGCGCCTGGGCGTGCTTTGACGAGTTCAATCGCATCGACATCGAAGTGCTCTCGGTGATTGCGCAGCAGGTGCTCTGCATCCAGCAGGCGATCATCGCCGACGTCGATCAGTTCGAGTTCGAAGGCAAGATGATCCGCCTCAATACGGGCTTTGGCGTGTTCATCACCATGAATCCAGGCTACGCCGGCCGCACGGAGCTTCCCGACAATCTCAAGGCGCTCTTTCGTCCCGTAGCGATGATGGTCCCGGATTATCGCTTGATCGCCGAGATCGTGCTTTTCTCCGAGGGGTTTGCGAACGCACTCCCGCTTTCCCACAAGATGACGCAGTTGTACTCGCTCTCGAGTGAGCAATTGTCGAAACAGGACCACTACGACTTTGGCATGCGTGCCGTGAAGTCCGTGCTCGTCGCGGCGGGACAGTTGAAGCGCAAGGAACCCGAGATGCACGAGGATTTACTGCTGATCCGCGCCATGCGCGACAGTAACGTGCCCAAATTTCTCGAGCAGGATCTGCCATTGTTCCGAGGCATCATTGCCGATTTGTTTCCTAGCGTCGTCGTGCCGTTCGTCGACTACGGATTGCTACAGAAGGCGATCGAGAAGCAACTGGAGCTGCTGCATCTGCAGCAGGTGCCGTCGTTCATCATGAAGGCGATCCAAGTCCACGAGACGCAACTTGTGCGCCACGGCATGATGCTTGTGGGCGAAGCCGGCAGCGGGAAAAGCACCAACTGCTACGTGCTCGCGCGCGCGCTGACGCAGCTCTTTGAGGACGGCGTCGTGGATCGCGACGGGTTCTACAAAGTCGTGCAGCGTCTCATCCTGAACCCGAAGTCGATCTCAGCGGGCCAGCTCTACGGCGAGTTCAACCTACTCACGAACGAATGGACCGACGGGCTTGTGCCGAAGCTCGTGCGCCAGTGCGTGCAGGACGCCGCCGAGTCTGATGCGCGCGACTGGGTTATCTTCGACGGCCCCGTCGACGCCGTCTGGATCGAGAACATGAACACCGTGCTCGACGACAACAAGACGCTCTGTCTGTCCAACAGCGAGCGCATCAAGCTCCCGCACACACTGCACATGATGTTTGAGGTCCAGGACCTCCGCGTGGCGTCGCCGGCGACCGTGAGCCGCTGCGGTATGGTGTACATGGAGCAAGTGCACGTCGGCATGAGTTCGCTGGCGCGCACGTGGAAGGTGACGACGCTCGAGTCGATGCTGTCGTCGCCGGAGCTCTGCAACATGGTACTCGCGCTCATCGAGACCCACGTGCCGATCGCGATCGCGTTCGTACGCGACCACTGCCGCGAGAAGATCGCGAGCAACAATGCGAACCTTATGACCGCATGCCTCAACTTGCTCGCGTCGTGTCTGACGAATGGCGTCGCGCAGGCTGACAGCAACGTCACGAACCTCGCGGCGCTGCTGCGCATGTACTTTGTGTTTGCCGTGACGTGGTCGATCGGCGCCAACATCGACGACGCGTCGCGGCCCAAGTTTAACGATTTCTGCATGGGCCAGTTCCGCGCGCTGATCAACGGCGACAGCAACAACTCCAGCAGCACGAGCGCTAAGATGGTCGACAACGTGTACGATGTGGTGGTCGATGAGAGCACGAGCCAGTGGGTGTCCTGGGTCGAGAAGACGCCGCGGTTCACGTTCCAGTCGGGTGCGTCGTACTTTAGCATGGTTGTGCCGACCCAGGACACGACGCGGTTCCGGTACCTTCTCGAGAAGCTGCTGCTTGCAGACCACCACGTGCTCTACAGCGGCGAGACGGGCGTGGGCAAGTCCGTGATCATCCAGTCGTTCCTCGATGAAATGGCCAAGACCGACTCGTGCATCTCAGCGACCATGAGTTACTCGGCGCAGACCAAACCGCGGAATCTGTACGAACAGTTTGAGTTGCGACTCGAGAAGAAGCGCAAGAACCTGCTCGGACCACCGACGGGCAAGCGGATGCTGTTCTTTGTCGACGACCTCAACATGCCGGCGCTCGAGATCTACGGCGCGCAGCCACCGAACGAACTCCTACGGCAGATCATCGATCAGGGCGGATTCTACGACACATCAAAAATGTTCTTCAAGAACATCAAGGACGTCGTGTTCACGGCCGCGTGTGCGCCACCCGGAGGTGGTCGCAGCGAGGTCTCGCCGAGACTCTTGCGGCATTTCCACATGGTCTGGATCCCGAATCTATCGAGCGAGGCTATGAAGCGCATCTTCTCGTCCATTCTCGGGGGGTTTCTCACGTTTGAGCTCCCGCTGTTGATCCAGATGGCGACACCGATCGTGAATGCGTCGATGCAATTGTACCAGCGCGTGGAGCTCGAGATGCTTCCGACACCATCCAAGTCGCACTACACGTTCAACCTGCGTGACTTGTCCAAGGTGTTCCAGGGCATGCTCATGATCAAGAAGGACAGCGTCACAAACGAGGAAGGACTGTTCAAGGTGTGGCTCCACGAGGAAGCGCGCGTGTTCCGCGATCGCCTCGTCGATGCCGACGACCGGCGCTGGTTCAATGGTGCGTGCTCGGAACTGCTGCAGGAACACGTCAATGTCTCTTGGACCCCTGCGTCATTCGAGAATCTGCTGTATGGCGATTACCTGACGCGAGAGAACCGATCGTATCGGCCCGTGGATGACCTCACGCGGCTCCATACGCTGCTCATGGAGTATCTCGAGGAGTACAACATCACATTCCCGAGCCAGATGCATCTGGTGTTCTTCAACGACGCCGTGCATCACATCTCGCGGATCTGTCGCGTGCTTCGGCAACCGCGCGGCAATGCGCTGCTCGTCGGTGTCGGGGGCTCCGGCCGACAGAGTCTGACGCGGCTGGCGGCGTTCATGGCCGAGTACAAGTGTTTCTCAATCGAGATCACACGTGGCTACGGCGCGAACGAGTTCCACGAAGACCTAAAGAAAGTGCTCATGACCGCCGGCGCCGAGAACAAACCGGTCGTGTTCTTGTTCTCGGACGCGCAGATCGTGCACGAATCGTTTCTCGAAGACATCAACAACGTGCTCAACACGGGCGAAGTCCCAAACCTGTACGCGAGCGACGAGATCGAGAAGATCGTCAACATGGTGCGTCCGATCGCGGCCCAAGTCGGCAAAGTCACGCGTGAGGACATCCTGCAATACTACGTCACGCTCGTGCGGGAGAACCTGCACATCGTGCTCGCAGTGTCGCCCATCGGCGCGGGCTTCCGGAACCGATGCCGTATGTTTCCGTCACTCGTGAACTGCTGCACGATCGACTGGTTCAACGCGTGGCCCGAAGACGCGCTGCACTCGGTCGCGAAGCGCTTTTTCGCGACGAGTGCCGAGGAATTGGGCATTGAGAGCCACGTCGACACGCTCTGCAAGATGGCGGTCACGATTCACCGCAGCGTTGAAGAGGCCACGGCCACGTTCTACCACCAGCTCAAGCGCCACAACTACACGACGCCCACAAGTTACCTTGAGCTCATCAAGCTGTACGTCGACATGCTGCGCAGCCATCGACACTTGGTGCGAGCGAAAGAAGCGCGATACCGCGGCGGCCTGAAGAAACTGTTCGAAACCGAGGAAATCGTGGGTAACCTGAAGAAATCGTTGACGGATCTGCAGCCTGTGCTGGTGAAGGCGCAGGAAGACACGTCCGTGCTGCTCATACAGGTCGCGAAAGACCAGGCTGAAGCCGATACGCAGCAGCGGTTCATCCAGGGCGACGTCGAAGCCGCCAACAAGATCGCGGACGAAGTGAAGGCGATCAAGGACGACTGCCAAAAGGATCTGGACGAAGCCATGCCGGCGTACTATGCATCGATCAAAGCGCTGTCGCAGCTCAAGAAGGACGATATCACGGTGCTCAAGACGTTCACGAACCCACCGCGGCTGGTCGGCGTCACGATGAACGCCGTGTGCCTGCTCTTTGGCGTGAAACAGGAGTGGAACGAAGCCAAGAAGCTGCTGAACGATATGAAATTTCTCGACAAACTCAAGGAGTACGACAAAGACAACATCCCGCCGAAGACGATCCGCGCGCTCGCCAAGTTCATGGCCGACGAAGAATTCACGCCCGAGACGCTGAGTAGCATCTCGACGGCCGCCACGTCGCTGTGCATGTGGGCGCGCGCCATGTACACGTACGACACGGTCGCGAAGAACATTGCCCCAAAAAAGGAGAACCTCAAGCAAGCCGAAGAGCGGCTCGAGCGTGAGCAGCAGCAGCTGCAGGTCAAGCAGTCTGGACTCAACGCCGTGCTCAAGAAAGTTGCCGATCTCAAACGCACACTCGAGGACGCGCAGCAGAAGAAGATTGACCTCGAAAAGCAGACGCAGACCACGCAGGCGCAACTTGTGCGTGCCGAGCGGCTCATTGACTCTCTTGGAGAGGAGCAGGGTCGCTGGAAGGAATGCGCCGAGGGCCTCGCGATCGACATGGTGAATCTCGTCGGCGACATGATCTTGTCGGCCGGTTGCATTGCGTACTTGGGGCCCTTCACCGCGGAGTTTCGCCACGACTTGCAGCAGAAATGGGTCGCGTTTTGCAAACAGAGTGGACTCCCCGTGGACAGCCACTTTTCGTTTCAGCGCGTGCTCGCAGACCCGGTTGTCGTGCGCGAATGGAACATCATGGGACTGCCCGCGGACACATTTTCGATCGAGAATGGGTTGTTTACGACGCTCGGGCGCCGCTGGCCGCTCATGATCGACCCACAGGGGCAGGCCAACAAGTGGATCAAGAACATGTACAAGGCGAGCAACGCGCTGCAGATCATCAAGCTCACGCAAAAGGATTTTCTGCGCACGCTCGAGAACGCGATCCGCTACGGGGCGCCTGTGTTGCTCGAGAACGTCGAAGAAGACCTCGATCCGTCGCTCGAGCCCGTGTTACTCAAGCAGGTGTTCAAGCGCGGCGGACAGTTCCTGCTACACTTGGGAGATAGCGACGTGCCGTACAGCGAGAATTTCCGGTTTTACATCACGACCAAGCTCGCAAACCCGCACTACATGCCCGAGATCTGCATCAAAGTGACGATCATCAACTTCACGGTCACGCGCACGGGGCTTGAAGACCAGCTCTTGGTGGACGTCGTGCGCAGCGAGCGGCCGGACCTCGAGCAGAAGAAGAACGAGCTTACGGTCAACATCGCGGCCGACAAGAAGCAGCTCAAGGAGATCGAGGACAAGATCCTGTACATGCTCGAGAACTCGCAGGGCAACATCCTGGACGACGAAGAGCTCATCGACACGCTCGCACACAGTAAAGTGACGTCGTCGGCGATCAAAACGCGCATGGCTGAGGCCGAGACGACGTCGCTCGAGATCGACCAGACGCGCGAAGGGTACCGTTGCGTTGCGATTCGCGGCTCAATCATCTACTTTGCAATTGCGAGCCTTGCGCTCGTGGACCCGATGTACCAGTACTCGCTCCAGTTTTACCAGAAACTCTTTGTGATGCGTCTGGAGAACTCGACAAAATCTGACGTGCTCGATGAGCGACTCGAAATCTTGATGAGCGACATCACCATGTCGATGTTCGTGAACGTCTGTCGCGGTCTCTTTGAGAAAGACAAGATCGTGTTCGCGTTCATGGTCGCGTCCAGCATCTTATTGCAGCGCGGCGCGATCCACGCGCAGGAATGGAATTTCTATCTGGTCGGCGACAAACGAAGCCCTGCAGCGCAGATCGCGTTGGCAGCGTCGAGCGGTCTCATGCGTCCGTTGTGGCTCTCGGACCGCGTCTGGAAAGTGCTGCTCGGACTCAAGGAGATCTCGCCAGCGTTCGACCAAATCCCGGAATCCGTGATTCGTGATGCCAATGGCTGGAAAAAGGCGATGGTACTCTCGGATCTCCCGCACGCCGAGCCGTTGCCTGCTCCGTGGGACACCAAGCTGATGAACTTCCAAAAGCTGCTGATTCTGCGCGTGTTTCGCGAAGAGATGCTCGTGTTCGGCACACGCGAGTTTGTCGGTCGCGAGCTCGGCACATTCTTCACGGAGTCGCCTCCGTTCGACTTGAATGGCTGCTACCGGGATTCCAAACCGGAGACGCCGCTGATCTTTGTGCTGTCCCCTGGTGCCGACATCAGCGATTACCTGCTCGAGCTCGCCAAGCAAGAGGGGAAAGAAGGTTCGGGGCTCAAGATCATTTCGCTGGGCCAAGGCCAAGGCCCGATCGCTGAAGCCCTGATGAAGCAATCCAAGGAAACGGGCGACTGGGTGTGTCTGCAGAACTGCCACCTCGCGGTCTCGTGGCTCGGACGACTGGAGCAGATCCTCGAGCAATCGCAGAGCGAAGACATCCATCCGGAGTTCCGGCTGTGGCTCACGAGCATGCCGAGCGCACGATTCCCTGTGCCGATCCTGCAAAACGGCATCAAGATCACCAATGAGCCACCCAAGGGTATCCGTGCGAACCTCGGCCGCACGTTCCTCGATATGAAGGAGTCCGATTACGAAGGGTGCACGAAGCAGCGCGAGTTCAAGAAGCTCGTGTTCGCGCTCGCATTCTACAATGCAGTTTGCTTGGAGCGACGTAAGTTCGGGGCCGTGGGCTGGAATATTCCGTATGAATGGATGAACAGCGACCTGAAGACGGGCATGCAGCAAGTGCGACTGTACCTGGAAGAGCAGGACACTGTGCCGTACGTGACGCTCAACGTCATGGTCGCCGACGTGTCCTACGGCGGCCGCATCACCGATCGCTGGGACAAGCGCACGAACTCGAGCATCATGCGCAAACTGTTTTGCAAGAATGTGATGGACGATGCGTACCGGTTCACGACGTCTAACACATACTTTGCGCCACCCGAGGGTAGTCTCCAGTCTGTGCGCGAGTACGTGAGCTCATTGCCGACTGCAGACGCGCCCGACATCTTCGGTCTTCACGCGAACGCCGACATCACGTTTCAGCAGAAAGAGACCGGGCAGTTGCTGGGTACGATCCTGAGAATGCTCGGAGGAGGAGGTGGAGGAGGCGACAGCGGAGGATCGTCGGCCGCCCAGAGCAACGACAGCATCGTCATGGAGATGGTTGTGTCGATTCAGGAGCGAATGCCCGATCTGTTTGCCGAGAGCAGAGCGCACGCGTCGACGTTCAAAGAAGTGCTCGGTGGATCCCGCAACTCGCTGGGCGTGTTCCTCTCACAAGAGATGATTCGCTTTAATTTCTTGATCCGCGTCATGAAGAGCACGCTCGAGATGCTCAAGCGTGCGATCAAAGGGCTCGTGGTCATGTCGGGCGCGCTCGAGAAGATGTACAACGGGTTCCTCATCCAGCAGATCCCGAAGGAATGGGAGGACGCCGGGTATCCATGTCTCAAGCCGCTCGCGGCCTGGATCGAGGACTTCTTTGCACGCATCGCGTTCACGCACGACTGGCTCGTGAACGGCCCACCCATGACGTTTTGGCTCTCGGGCTTCTTCTTCCCGCAGGGCTTCATGACGGCCGTCAAGCAGTCGTTCTCGCGCGAGCGGCAGATCGCGATCGACGCGCTCGTGGTATCGTGCGAGACCATGGGTAAGGACAAGGAGGCGTGCCACGTGCCGCCGCCCTTCGGCGTCTACATCTACGGGCTCTTCATGGAGGGCGCGCGGTACGACCGCAACGCGATGATGATGGCCGAGTCGATCCCGAACGAACTCTTCGACCGCATGCCCGTTATCTGGCTCAAGCCCATGCGCAAGGAGGGGTACAAGCCCGTGGACGTGTACGAGTGTCCGCTGTACAAAACGTCGATCCGCGCGGGCACGCTCTCAACGACGGGCCACTCGACCAACTTTGTCGTTGCGCTGGACATCCCCACGGACAAGAGCCCTGACCACTGGATCCGACGCGGCTGCGCCATGCTCTGCATGCTGGACACATAAGAAAGAAGCAACCACAGCGTAATGTCCTTGCAACGACATACAAAAAACCTGGGAAAGCGTAGTTTTCTGCCCGTTTGATAGTTTGATATTCCAGTTTCAATAGATATATAGAGAGAGCTACAAACCAGTTTCCATTGCAGCACGTCTCCGCTTCTAGCCGCTGCTTTGCCGTCTTGCGTTCTCTCGAGCCTGGACTAGCTCTGCGATCTCGGAGTTGGCTCTCACGCGGTCCTCCGACGTCAAACTATAGTACGACAAACTGTTTTGCTTCTCCCACTGCGGCGCATCAAGTCAGACAAACACAAATGAGTCACACAACCACATGCTCATCACTACAGCACACTTCTTACCATTCGCACATCCCGCACGGAGTGCTGCGGCGGCTGGTACGTGTGCGTGGCTTTGAATTTCTTGTTGTGCCGCGCCAAGAGCTCCTGGAGCTCCTGGAGGTCACTGCCTTGCCTGGATGCTCCGGCCTTTTTATTCAGTGCTGCTGTACTTTTTGCCTTGACGCTCGACGTCGCCGCCCCTCGTTGAGAAACAGATGACTGCTTGGCTTCGTCGTTCGATACACCTGAAGGGGTATGCTGCATCGCCATGCGGCTGCTCGCTGTCGAGGCCATGAAGCGAGCACGTGCGCCATGATTCGGAGCTGCTGCACGCTTTTGCGGAACAGATGGCTCCCTTGCGATCTCTCTTTTCCTTGCTGCCGCGTCAGTATTTGCAGCAGAGTAGATCGTGGTCTTGATCTGCGCCTTCACGCGCACGACGCTATTGGATGCTTCTCCGCCACCTGCATGCGGCGTCTCCTCACTTGCCGCGCCAAGTCCAGATCGCCTCCGCAGTCTCGCTGGCGGTCTAAACACAAACAGAGTTCAACACCGCCCATACATATCAATACATAGCAGCTTACCATACACGTATGTAGCTGCTTATGACGCACCCGCTCACATGGGCCGTTCCTGCTGTCGTCGTTGTTGTTGCCGCTGTTGGGGTAGAACCTGCGCCTCGTGCCGGTTGCAGACGATTGGCACTTTTCGCACTGCTGCCGTTCTCACTGCTGTGCAAGTCACCGCGTGCGCTTCCCCCGAGTCCCGTCGCGACATTCGAGCGACGCGGACGCTCCACGCTGCGGTTTTCCTTTTCGAGCGCTGCTGTCGGGTTCAACACGTTAGCTTTTGGCCGGAACCCAGCCCCCAAACGGTTGCTGGTGGAGCCATTACTCGTACTAGCAGCTACAGACGCGTTGGGTGCATGTATCGTACTGCTGCTGTTGTGGTCGACATGTTGTTGTTGTTGTTGTTGTTGCTTGAGCTGGAGCTGCCGCTGGAGTTCGGCTTCCTCCTGCGCGAGCTCGGCGCTCGGGCGGCTGTGGTCCGGGTGCACGATGGTGAACCACGGGTCGATCTCGTCCTCGGTGTCGTACTTAGGCGGTAGCGACAGGTCGAAGAACGCGCGCGGCGCGCCCTCGAACTCGTACAGCGGGTCCACATATCGTGAGCCACTGCTGCTGGCGTCCGCGGCGCCGACGATGCTAAGCCGCTTCGCCATGCTGCTTTGCTTCGCTTTTTCAATTGCGCGCCATTTTTAAACCGCTACCGGCAACCTTCGCGTCACCTTCGCACAAGTTGGAAGTAACATCTAGGGGACTGTAACAAGCATTTATCCACGAAAATTGCTCATGTGGTAAATAACATATTGACCACATCGTAGGGTTTAAAGTAGTCAGAGTAACATATCCCCTACAACAAACGTCACATGTTGAACTTTTAGCCGCATTGTCTGAAAATGCGGGCGAACACGCACCATGGCTGCGCTATATTTACGCATGCTGGGCGCCATTCCGGGACGAGCGTGTCCATTTCCTAATCTGCACGCATACACACACAGGCGGTCGTCGCGTGACTGCGCGGTGCCATGGACGACATCTTGGAGCGGCTCTGGGCGCTCGCGCCCAACGATCCCGACGACAGCAACACCAGTGGAAGCGGCAGTCGCCTCGACCACGCGCTCACTGCAGCGAACGACGAGCGCATCACGGAAGCGCAGGCGCTGTGGCGGACGCTTGAGACGCTGTTGATGGCAGCGAAACCCCAGGAGCTCAGTGTGGGCGACGCGACGTTCACGAGGCTGCTGTCGTGTGCCCGCACGGTGCTGAACGACCCCGCGTGTTGGTGTGCGCACGCGATGGACAAGCACGACAAGGGGGTCTACGTGTACGTGAATCGAGTGAGTCCCTCTGCGTGCGAATGGACGTTTGCTGTTGCTACTGTTGGCTGTGTACATGCATTTGTGATATTGACACAAACTGACCGTGGTGGTGGCGACCGCTGTAGGTTCTCGTAAAGCTTGGGTGCCGCGGCAAACGCGAGCGGGATGCCCTCGTTCGCGATGGTGTCGCTGAACTTCTGGTCGCGTCCATGCAGCATCAAAGCGACTCGACCATCGCATCCGGGTCCGTGCTGCACGTGCTGCAGACGCTGGCGTTTGATGCGAAGAACCGCCAGGCGCTCGTTCTCGCCGAGACGCTGCCCTTCTGCCTCTCGCTCATGAAACGCCATCCACGCGACCTGCACGTCCAGCGCTTTGGTTGCAAGTTCCTGCAGCTCATGGTGTACGAAGAAGAGTGCAAGGACAAGATGATGCGCTATGGCGTCATCTATGCGGTGCTGGATGCACTGCGCAGGTTCCCCAGCGACGCCCAGATGGGCGTCAGTGCGCTCGAGCTGATCTACTTTCTGAGCATGGAGCTCGAGACTGCGATGCCGACGGAGCAGCAGTTTGTATCGATGATGGAGGATATCGTCGATTGCGTGATGGCCGCCATGCGGCTGCACATGCAACAGGAACAGGTGCAAACCAACGGCATTGGGATCTTGAACGGTTTTGTCACCCACGCCCATGCAAAGCGCTTAGTATGCGCGAAACCCGTTTGGGAGGTCGTGCTGAGCGCGCTGCTTTCGTCCGGGAATGAAAGCGAGTCGACAAGCGAGGCGATTGAGTTTCTCGAAGCACTGCTGTCTGATCCGATCACATTTGATACCATCGAATACACGCTGAAGGCTCCGTCGATCAACGAATGCACGAAAGTGGGGTGAGTAGTGTCTTAAATTGTGATCTATGCCCTGATATGTGCACACTGTACCGATCCGTACGCTGCTATCTATGTTGAGTTAGGACGATTCAGCAATTGAAAGCTCTACGAACGGAGCTGAAATCGCTATCAAGAATGGAAAAGAAAGCAAGTGAAGTAAGCTTCATCGTAAGCCGACTACAGCTCCTTATCGATCTTCAACAATCAAGTAGTAGTAGTACTATTGCTACGGCTACGAGCAATATTGCGACTCCCGCTGCTGTGAACGTAGTGGAGACAGAGATCGGAAATCTGCAGTCACACTTAAATCGGCTGCTGCTTCCACCAGAAACCGATGATGGAGGGAATCACCAAGTAGCAAATGCACAGAGCAAACCAACATATGGAGAGCATGACGACGACGGTGAGATCCCGGTCGCTGCTGCCAAGACCCACTATTCAGCTGGCGAGAAGGAGAGTCGATCATATCACGAAAGTCTGTGTTTATCAGTATCGTCTGTTTGTCAGGATCTAAATGAACTCGCTGAGGTCCTCGATGGAGAGCATCAAGACGCCCAGCATGAACTAGTATACACTTCGGAGATGAGCTCGTCACAGTTCTTGGAAGACCTCGCTTTGGACTCAGACTCTGTCGGGTACTTTGAGCAGTTTCTTCGCGACGTTGACAGTCGATTCAAGCCTTCTGCACTACGCGAACCGAGCCTTGGCGCAGAAGCCCCGGCTGAAACTCGGCAAGTATTTCAGTATACACCAGTGGAACCGTCTGTAGCAATGGCAAATGCGACGACGAAAAATGCAGACAGGCTGTCTCAAGTGTCAAACACCGTCGATCTGCATCAACACGCTATTCCTAATATTGATTCATTGCCGCTTCCAGCTGGAGGAATGGAAAACAATTCTGTTCGTGATCTTCAACGTGGCGACAGCAACAATAATGGAAGTGACACGTGGCGTGAATTGTATGAAGCATGTGCAGAAGAAGTGAAGGCGCTGAAAGGTGAATATCACAATTTGCAGGAGAATTACAAGATTCTGAACCGACGAGCACAAGAGCAGACGAAGCTCCTTAACTTGCAAAACAGTCGCATCAGAAATCACATGGAAGTGCACGAGCACGTCCTGGGGCAAGTAAAACAGTTGAAGGAAACTTTACAAGAAGCAACGCGTAAGCACCAAGTCGAGCGGGAGTTACGGTTGGCAGAAGTTGCACAATCGGAAAAGATATCGATGTCTCTACACGAAACGATGAAGGAAATCAAAGCACTGAGCTCACAGAACTCGAGTGCATCGCGAGAACTCATGCACAAAGAGAAACTCCGTATCGACTACCAGCAAAAGGCGTCCGAAGTCAAGCACATGAAACAGAAGCTAGAGCTCGAACGCGATGACGCTATGATTCAAGCTCAAGCAATGAAGTTTGAACAGGTATTCTATCTAAACTCATACACTTTTCTTATTCTGCCATTCGTAGCTGAATCTTTTTGCCGGAATAAATAGGTCGAACTTTACAAACAGCTCGAAGACTGCCGAAGAGAAGGGGTGGAAGCGCTCTTGATGCGAGAAGAGGACGTTAATGCTCCAAAGCCACGAATATTTTCCTCAATAGGACGTTCAACAAATGGATCGCCGTTCAAGAACTCTCGAGGGAGTATGGCGACTTCCTGGGCTACGAAGCGAAGTAGTGCTTTCGAATCGACTTTGCACCGAAACTCAAGCTGTGGGCCATTTGCTGTTCAACCGATTGACACGTCAGCCCCGCGTTCGTTCAGAACGTACGGAGAGCGTCATAGTCCAAGCAAAGCGGCTTTCGACAGATTAGAGATTGACGCCGTGAAAGACCCCGAAACGATTGATCGCGACGAAATCGGTACAAAAAACACACTTGCTTGTTCACAAAATGATATCTCGGACTTTGTAACAATGTGATACTCTCTGTGCGCGTTATAGAGATGAGTCTGAGGACGATATATCAGTCCCTTGACACCTCCTTAGAAGGCAAGGGCGTTCACATTGCGACGGTCCGAAGGTTTTTCCTCGAAAGCGGAATCGTCCAGCCGCCAGTTGTCGCAGGTGATGTTGATGTGATTCTAGTAAAAGTGCTGACGCAAGCGCAAGAACATCGGCGGAAAGCCACAGTGCGAAAAGATTACGCGTTTGCACAGACGGCTCCGGTGTCACAAGCCAATGAAGCAAAGAAGTTTCGCTATTTTGACGAAGACACGTTCAATGAAGCTGTCACACTTGTGGGGATGAAGCGGTTTCCGCGATACGAGATCAAGCGTGTACTTCAAACAATCGTCGCTGACTACCTGTACCCGATCCAAAGGCAGATGCGAGCAAACAGCATGTTGGTGAATATCTGCAGCCATAATAATGGCTCCACAGCATCGTTTTCGAGCAATACTGCTTCAAGATATCGCAGTTCAGTTTCCATTGGCGCAAACGGTGCGTCTTTCTGCGGCAGCCCCGGTGCCAGTTCACCTTCGTCGATATGCATAGGAGTCATGCGTGCGATTCTGAATGGTCTCGCTCTCCATATTAGCCGAGAAAGTGAGTATCCGCGACTCACAGGTAACGAAGAGGAGCTGGGGACCCAAATGCACACTTCGGCTGGACCAACAACAGACCGAACACGCAAGCATAAGCGCGAAGAAGTGGTCTACTCGATACTGGAGATGCACAGCATCCTGGCTCGCGAACAGAAACCGCTTGGTACCATCTGCGAGTTCTACAGTGCGATCCATCACCAGAGCGCCGCGAAAGACGAGCTTTTGGGGCTTAGCTTTGAGCTGTTGCTAAACTTCGCGATGGATTTCGAGATTATCCCGTCGTTTATGGATCGTGTGAGTTTGAAGCATCTGTACTCTGAAGTCGCTGGCTTCATCAAATCGTACCTCGCGTTGCACAAGAAATTCCCACACGCGACCGATCTGGAGACGCTCAAGAAAGTGGCTTTCTCCATGGTGCTCGCACGCGTCGCGATCGAGCTTTTCAGCACTAAAGTAGACTATGAGACCCCAGAGAAGCAGATCACGGGGTTACTTCAATGGATCGACAATTCGGTGGGGCGAGAAAAGATCATGCGCAAGGCCATGCTGCCACTCGTGATCAAGTTCTCGCGGAAACTCTACGCTCTGAAGGTATCATAACCGTAACAGCTCAGGCCTTGTCAATAACATATGTCACAGAGGGCGAAGCCCCGCAATGGCTCTCGAGAAACAAGCATTCTGCTCTGTAAGTTGCTAATCCCCATGGCACCCTAGAATATGACGGTAGCTCTAATTTTCTCGCTCCTAATACAACACGAAGCAGTCTCCACTACCCGATTTTTAACAAACTCTCTATTAAAGGGTTGCAGCTGTATGACGGTTTATCGTTATTTGTAAACCGGTTCACGTTGCGTGGCTGAACCGCGAAACGCCTATCGGATTCGGACCGCCGGGAAGGGGGCAATAACCAACACCTACCGTGTGGTGAGAAAGCAGTTGAGAGTAGCAAGCAGCAGCATGAGTTGGCGCGCGCAGATCTCCCGCAGCATCCAGGAGCTGCGCTTCGTGGCCTGCGAGACGTCGCAGAGCAGCAAGGGCCTGCGGTGCGTGCTGCGGCTCTCTTTTTTTATAATGTTTGATGGCGCTGTGGCTGTGTGATGGGACTCTGGAAGGTGAAGATCAGGCGCTCATGCTGACGATTGGGTGATGTGTGTGTGTAGCACGTTTTTCCGCAAGAACTATGGCGAGCTGAAGATGCTGAACCCGCGCACGCCGTTCGTGTACCGAGAGGCGGAGGAAATGGAGCCGTTCGTGTACGCGCGATACGGTACGCGCTCATTTTTGTCTGCTGAGATGTATATATAGAGAGAGGGCTGGCTTGGTCGAACGTGGTGGGTGATCGATATGAGCGAATTTTGAGACTGATGCTGTATATGATGCTTGCATTGGATTGCTGTAGACTGGGGTGTGGAGAAGCAGGTGTTTGTGCAAAACAAGACGGACAAGGAGATCCTGGACATCGTCAAGGGCCTCGTGGAGCACGGCTTCACGTTGCCAAAGTCCCCAGAGAGCGACATCCTCGTGGCAGCGCCTATTATTGAAGCGGACAAGGGTGAAGAAGCGTACGAACCTCTCAACTTGACGTGGGATGGCGTCACTTTGCGCCGAAACCCAGATTTCGACATCCCGTTGGAGGAAGCCGTGAAGGAAGACGCGCACCCATAAAGCCGCTAACGCCAGGAACAGATCCAGCACACACACAGAAAAGAGAGAGGAATGAGAGAAAGAAAAAAACGAAGGAATGGGTGAGAGGCGACGCATTGAGAGCCGCATCTTGTACGTTTTGGCGCTGGTCTTGCTCTTCATCTTGCTTTTTATTGTAGGATCCATTTGCTCGTAACGCACAGGTATATCATTGTCGAAGGAGGTTGGGGAGATCAAAAGTGACGAAAATGAAAAAAAGAAACATGAAATAAAGACACAGAACAACATCAGCCGCAGCAGCACATGCCATAGCTCGAACCCGACGTGAAAAGTAAGTGGTTCGGTCCATTAAGCAGGTGTGAGTGTGTATACAACAACATCAGGCGAGTCGATACCGTTCTCAGCAAGCGAGTTGGACGCTCCCTTGACGACTGCGCCGGCAGGAGATTCAAAACGATTTGGCTCGTATTCACACTGCTAATCTGCAGCAACAATTGAGAGGCCTGGGGAAAGCGACATTCACAGCCGTTCGCTCACTCGTCTTGCGCGACAGCTTCCAGGATCATCGCCTCCTTGGCTGCGAGCGCGTCCTTCTCGCGCTGGATAGCGGCGAGCACGCGCTCCTGTTCGTCCATGTGGTGTTCTAAGTCGTCGAGGTAGAGACTGTAGGTTTCGATGAGTCCTTGGCGAATGCGGAACGGTAAGTAGCTCGCGATCGGCTCGGTCAGCAGCATCGCATCCAGTTCCAGCGGCACACTCTCCTGTGGGCAACGAACAAGTGACACATGGTCCAGTCAGCGTATTGCATCCACATTGCGTCGCTCTATTACATGTAGTCGTACCAGGAAGGACGCTGTGGCCGTCAGCCAGATGATCAGTGCGATCGACGCATGGGAAATGGTTCCGATGACGCTTCCCCATGAGAGTTCCATCACGTGGCGGAACCGCAGGATGTAATAAATATATTTCGCGGTGCCCACGCCGATGTACCCAAAGCCCAGCAGCAGCAGCCCGGCGCCGCTCAGTTGCGCGCCGCGATGGTGCTCCTGCGCATACATTGCGACTCCAACGCCGGACGACAGCACGCCGTTTCTCGCCCAGTTGAGGTACGAGTTCTCATTGCTGAAGCGCAGCACCTGGAATGTAAAAGAGAGCATAATCTTGGCATTTCTGGACAGAGCATCCCTCAAGATAGCGGCCGCAACGCACGCACCAGCGAGTTGCGGGACAAGCCCAAGCGGCTGTTGAGCGCGTGGGTGCGGTCCGAGGCCACAATGGCTTCCACTGCGGCCGCGTCGAGTTTCTTCACTCCACCAGCAGTCGAGCCAGCCGTCTCAGACGATTCAGCTTCAGCTAGTGCACGTACGTACACACATGCACGATCGTTATCAGCATGCAAATTCGACCATCGTATGGAGACCGCAAGAGAGACAAATGGAATCATGCGTACCCTTGGCTCGTGTCTGCTTTGGTCTGGAGCGCATGATCTTTTGCTGGGCGCGACGGCGCGCCGTCGGTCCGAGCCCCACAGCGCGCAGCGCCTTCGCGGCTGTCGCAGCTAGCATGCTCGAGGGCGACGCAGTCGTACTGGACGTACTCTGGTGCGCGCCGGTGTTGCGCAGCCCGGAGCTCTTGAAGCGTGCGGACGTCAGCGGGAGCGACGAAGCGCGGCTCACGGCCGCCATTCGGGCCACCGTCGGCCGCACGAGCGCCCCGCAGCCGCGAGTCATCGCCATCATGCTCATCATGCACTACCCTGGGGATCGAGCGCAGGGAAAGGGAGGGGGGAAGAGGGAGGAGGGGAGGAAGGGAGCAAGCGCAGGAAGCCACGCGAATATGCAGGTGGCGTGCTTGGGGATGATCAGCACCTGTGCAAACAAGCCATTGGAATTTCCCGCTAAGTACGGTTTTCAGCGGCACACGCCATTTCGACACGTTTTAAGGTGATGACATCGAAAATAGTGTGGTTGGAAATGACGCATATAGTGTGGTCCACGTTTGGTTTTGCATAACGTGTGTACCCGCCTACAATACTAAACTCCTCCTTTAATGCAATTATCTACTCGAATTCTGCTAAATATATACGTAGTATAATCAAAGATGGACGCCTTTAAAACCTCTTTATGGAGGGTGTTACTGCTGGCAGAAGACGAGGTTTGAAAAAAAAGTACCGCAGTGCGTCTGGCATTATTGGCGGGAAGCATCCAAAGTCGCTGTCGCTGCTCTGTTTGTGTGTCTGCGTACGTGCGTCTCTCCTTCCTCTTTCATGCGCGCGCTGACGGACTTCCTGCTGCGCGAGCTGCTGGCGCTTCTCTCGGATGTGCCGCTCGTGGACACGTACGCGAGCGAAGAAAGCGAGCCGCAGTCGCAATCGCAGAGCCAATCGCAGTCGCAGCAAAACCACGTGAACGCGATCCTGGCGCTGCAGCCGCGCGTCATGATGGTGCGCAACGTCACGGCCGCCGAACAGATGCTCTCGGTCGTGGACCGCCACTTCACCATCGACGCGTTTCTCCCACAGCGAGCCGTGACGGACCTGGCGAAGAGTCGCGAGCTTGAAGGCGGTCGCAAGACGCTCGCGGGCTTGCGCGGGAGCACGATCCGCATCGACAAGTACCACTTCTCGATGCCTGAGCGCTGTTTCGCGATGGACAACGTCGTGCGCGCCAAGCGGTCGTTTTCACTCGCGTCAACGGCGAAAGCGTATGGACGGATCTGCCTCTGGGTACGTTCAATGATGCTGGGACCGTAGAGAACTTGCATAGAGTGACCTGTTGCTTTTTTTCCTTCCTTCTTCTGAAATGCGTAGGTGGACGAAGTGACCGTAATTCATGCCAGTGAGCTCGCTGTGAACCCTTGCGCGGATGTTAACGAGCACGCGCAGATCGCAGAAATACTTCGTGGACTCACCGACGACCAGCTCCACTCGCGTCTCATGATTCGTCAGGGACTTCCACTTACGCCAACAGATCCCAAGGACTCTATTGCAGAGCAGTTCGATAATGACCATCCGTTGCTGGACGAAGATTGCAGGATCCCAGAAGACCAGGAAGACCAGTTGGACGCGCAGGAAGGCTGGGGCGCGCCGCATACCGACAGGCAGACCAGTGATTCCCAGTTGATTGCAGAGAACGGATCTGAGCCGTGGAGTCAGTCGCAGAGTTCGCTGGATGCCGAGCTTGCGGCGCTGTCGCAATCTGATACTGGGAACCACCTGTCTGCTACTTTGTGGGGAGCAGCACCACGCCGAGTAGAAACCACAAAAGTGTCCCAAGAAGATGAGGAGGAAGATAGTGAGGCTGTGCCAGATTCCCAAGCGGGATTCCATTTCCAGAAGGAGAACATTCAGACCACATTCGTGCAATGCAGTGATTCTGAGAGCGAGTCAGAGTACAGCAGTGTTGACGAAGAGCCGAGAGCATCAAGCCAAGCAGACCCAGCTAATAGTGTTTCGGCAGTCAAGCCAAATGAGGCTGCAACGGGAGAGCCACCTGACGGCGGATACGTCACAAATCAAGGAAACCATGCAGATCACGGCAAGATTGAAATCATGGATCTCACTGGTGACGACGTCGAGGAATCGTCCTCACAGAGAATTGAGGATTCTCTTCATGATACTGGCGGTAATTCGATCATTGATCCAGATGAATCACTAACGCAGTTGTCTCAGGGTAATTCTCATGCGCAGGAGCGATCTCAAGTGGCAGGAAATGAAGCAAGTGGTGACGTTGGCAAAGTCATCGCTCTGGACGAATCGGACGACGGAGACGAAGACGAGTCGTCGACGCAGCTCCCAGACTCTTTTGATGGGAATCAGGTGTCCATACCGCGTCCTGAGAGTCCAAACACACAGACACAGGCGGGTGCTGAGGTCCACTCGCAGGCTACATATGGTCCAGTGGAGCCATGCACTCAGGCTCCAGATTCCTACCCGGATAGTCAAGAGAGTCATTCTGGATTTACTGGCGAGTCGCAGAGTCAGCAAAACGACGAGGATGAGTCTTGCCCAACAGCGATGGACGTCGATGAAATGTGGCACACACAGCCAGCCGATGACACCCGCATGTTGGATGACTCTCAAGCTGACAACATTGGTGATGAAGAAACCCAAGATCGAGGTGAACAACAGCCGACCGGAGACAGCAGTAGTATCGTCGAAGAAGAACCGATGTCAGCGCAGGAAGCTGCAGAAGCCAGCGTTGACTCTCAACCTGATGAGCCACCAGTCCCCGAGGAAACATCAGAACCACAGGTCGCAATGAAAGGCAACTCATCAGTGCGTCGCGCTCCCGAGTTGTCATCGAGTGTGCTATCGCCTGCTTTGAAGGAATCGCCGAGTCGCACCCCAAAACGTGACCAAAAGCGTCCTCTAGATGCATCGAATGAGAAAGTACAGAGAGCTCATCTTTCTCCACAGATCCCACAGATTGTGAGCCATCCGGACAGGCGCGCTGCTGACGTGAGTCAACGCAAGTCATTGGGATTTGTACCAGGAAGGAGGACATTACTAGACGAGTCCATCATTCCAGATACACCAGAGTCCCCACCAACATCACAGCATAAACAAGCAGCTGCCCCCGCAATTCCACTCTCCATTCAACGACGGACCCAAGAACAGCACATGAGTCATGAAGATACCAGCGAACCAATTGCAGCGAGGGCATCGACTGTGCTGTCCAATAGACTACACAACGTGTCAAGTTCGCGAAAGAGAAGGAGCGCAGCGCCATCGGCATCCGAATTCCGCGTCTCGAAGCGCTTTGCGCATTTGTTCCCACCGCTACACATGGAAAGTCTGAAGAAGCTGCTCGTCGAGCAAACGCAGAAGAGGAAAACCAAATAATCTCTACACGGCCAAAACACCTTGCCGTTGTGAAAACTTGAATGTAAGTTTCGTTCCAGTTCAAAAGGCTTTAGCCAGTGCTGATCCAGCAAGTCAACATGGACAACGAGGAGAGAATCACATGGAAGAACAAGGAGATGACAGCAACAAAAACAACGAGATTCAACAATACGCAGCGGAAGGAAAATAACAATACGCAACAACTATATTTCCTCGAATGAAACGAAGACGATGCTATCCCCAGTGGCCAATATCGAGTCTGCATCTAAACAAGTCAAGACCTCCAGATGGGCTCCGACACTAAACTGTCGACGCCAGATGATACGTCGCGGTCCTCAAGTCGTGCAACATCTCGCGTTGCGCACGCTGGAACGCAGTCAGCACCGCCATGTCCAGACACACAAATGCGATTTTTGTGGTGAAATCGCGTTCCAGCATCGTATCGCGGACTGCGCGCAGTGCGATCGTTGCGGCGCGTTTCACAGGGAAGCGCAGGATGCCTGTCGAAATGGACGCGAACGCGGCACACGTCACCATGGGATCGCTGTGAATGACTGCGAGCGCATTGCGGTACGTGTCGTAGAGAAGCGCGTCGCTCTCGTCCGGGTGATACCCTGCATACACTGGGCCAATGCAATGCACGAGCAGATGGACGCCCGATTCGAAACCGGGGGTGCTTAGCACACTGCCCACGTGACGCACCGACGGTACCGTCGTCTGCACGCACAGCATCGCATCAAGCTGAGATCCTGCGCGCTCGTGGACACGACTTGCGACGCCAACGCGGGGGTTGCGATACGTGCCCGACGTCGGGAACGCGAGGCAATCGATCGCGTGGTCGCCGACGCGGTCAATGACGCCGAGATCTCCATTGACGACGAACACGTTTTCTGTCAAATGGAGAATCTGGCTGTAAACGCTTACGTATGTCGTGACGGCACAGCAACCGAATGCGGGAATCGTATGGCGTACCGCGATCTCAAGTCGCTTTTGTTGTGACGTATCGTTTGGACGCTTGTCCATGACTTCAACGCCGCAATGCAACTTCAACAGCCGGTGCCAGTGCTCGTCATCCTCGACCACGGAGCAGAGCCACTTGTTGAAGCGCAGCGTCTCGCAGAGCGCGGCGATCGCGTCCGGATCGAGAAACGCCAGCAGTTCGTCCCCCAGTTCGATAAATTCAAGCATCAGCGCGCTCAACGCGTCGGTGACTGGTTTGGTTGTCGAAGAGCTACGTCGCCTGCTGTCCGAGGTCTTGCGCTCCACTTGCGGAGCCGCGGCGGTCGTCTTGACGTGCTTGCGGTGCTTGTGGCGACGATGCCGCGCGGTGGTCGATGGGGCCATCGTTTGCGTCTGGCTCCTGTCTGTAGTTGGTGGCGTTGTTGAAACGCTCAACTGGCGGTATCGCGTTCGTTCTTCTGCCTTCTCATCCCTCGTCCCCATCAATTGTCAAGCCATTTTAACTGGCGCATTGACGGAAAGAGTTGGAAATAAAACTATTTATTGTTGTAGCCCTCACCTCTCTTAATTACCGAAGAGTTTATTTTCAACCAATCCCCTCAATCCATTTCATAAATGATAGATTTTGATTTTGCTTTTTTTCAGCCAATATTTGCTTTTGTAGAGCATAACGGTATTAGTTTAATCCAATCATGGAAAGTTGAAGTGGTCTTTTCAGCCAATCCACACTTCGTAATCGGATCTTTTCCCACCTGCATGCTCACTCATCAAAAGCGTGAAGAGCGTTGCTGCCACTCCCATATTCGCAGCCGCCCCCATGAAGCACACGCATCGTGCCGCTCAGAGCGTCCACCCGTTTACTAGAATCGCAGCCATGCGCAGCACTGGAGCACGAGTCCTGGTGCTTGCGGCGGCGTGGGCCCTCATCACCTGCAGCAGCAGCTTCGGTGGCGCCGCCGCGACGGTCACGTTCCCCGCGCACGCCAAGCAGGGCGATCTCTGGAAGAGCATCCAGGCGCAGGACCAGATGCTCTTCCAGGTGAACGCACCCGAACTCTGGTTCACGCAGCAGATCGATCACTTCGCTGCGTCGACATCGTCGTCCAAGGTGGGGAACACGACGTACCAGCAGCGCTATTACGAGGACAACACGTTCTGGAAGCAGCCAAACGGCCCCGTGATCTTGTACATTGGCGGCGAAGGCGCACTGACGAATGTGCCCGCAGGTTTTGTGCAAGTGCTCGCACAGCGCTACGGTGCAAAGATCCTGGCGTTGGAGCACCGGTTTTACGGGAAAAGTATCCCGAACGGCAACCTCGAGACCGACAACTACATGTACCTGACGGTGCAGCAGGCGCTCGCGGATCTCAAGCATTTCAAGGAATCGTACCAGATGAACAACATTCCAGCAAATGGCAACAACAAGTGGATCGCGATCGGAGGCTCGTACCCGGGCGCGCTCTCGGCGTGGTTCCGCATCGCGTACCCAGACACGACGGTCGCGTCCTTGGCCTCGTCCGGTGTCGTCGACCCCGTGTACAAGTTTTACCAGTTTGATGAACAAGTCGCGCTCTCGGCGGGCGAGAAATGTGCCAACGTGCTGCGCAAGACGACGGCGAACTTCGAGGACCAGATCGCGAACGGCAATGCCACCAAGGTGAAGGGTTTGCTCGGCGCGCAGGACCTCTGCGACGCGGATTTCTTCTACATGATCGCGGATTCTGCGGCGATGGCTGTGCAGTACGGCCACAAAAACGTGCTGTGCGACCACATGATCGGTGCCTTTGAGAAGAAGCAGTCGCTGACGGAGCAGTTCGCGAACTTCACGATCCAGATGTACGGCAAAGAGTTTGGTAGCGGCTGCTTCTACGACACGAACTGCTTGGCGAACGACCGCAGCCGATGGGCCGACGTGCGCTCGTGGAGATGGCAAAAGTGCTATCAGCTCGCGTATTTCCAGATTGCACCCAAGAGCGACAGCTTGCGCGCCTCGATCGTGAACCTCGACTACCACGAGAAGCAGTGCCAAGCCGTGTTTGGCGACGTCGTGAACCCCAAGAAGGGCGTCGAAGTGATCACGAAGCTCTACGGCGGCAAGAACCCTCACGGCCACAAGATCTTCTTCTCGAACGGCGGTGACGATCCGTGGCAGCGTGCGTCGGTGCTCACGTCAATCGCAGACGATGAACCCGCGAACCTCGCGGTGTGCGATCTCTGTGGCCACTGCGGCGACCTACGCACACCTGGACCCGACACGCCGGCGCCATTGCAAAAGCAGCGCGAGGAGATCCTCGCGTATTTTGACAAGTGGTTGAATGCAGACGAAGCATCGACAGAGACTGTAGCTATTGCTGCTGCTCTAGCGAAGCAGCAAGAGAGCGACACGTCCATGGTCGTGGGTCGCAAGACCGCTACGACGCCGTTGGTGCTCGTTCCGATCGTGTTTGCGTTCCTGGCGCTGCTCGTGATCCTGCACGTCGACCTCGTGCGCGATTCGCCCTCCAGTTCTGGCTACGAACGTCTCGCTGGTGTGTGAAACTAAGCTGAAAGCGCATTTGAAGCGAAGAGCGCAGCATGCTAAAGAGAGAAGAAGAAACAATGGTGGTCATTTCATTCATTGATGTGTGTGGAGTGTAAATAATAGGATGTCAAAACGGCGCTTTTCGAACTATGACTGACTGGATGCATTGCTTGCGTTTTGCTCAGGCATGTTGCGGTCGGATCGGCACAGACGCGCGGTTCATCTCCTTGTTGGAGATGTACGCGTACGCGATGCCACCCACGGTAACCACAAAGATGCCGAGCATCTTCTGCGCCGTGATCACGTCGTGGTTGATCACAATCGAGAGCGTGATCACGAGGATCTGCTTCATGTTGCCGCATACGCAGAGCGTCACGGGCGACGTGACCTTGTTTGCGTAGAAGCTCGTGACGTTGAGCAGGAAGCTCACGACGCCTGTGATGAGGTACCACGTCGAGAGCGCCGGCAGCTGGTCCCAGTGCTTCATCAGGATCGCCCACTCGCCCGACATGAACATCGCCAGGAGGCACCACATCGCCGACAGCGGTGCTTGGTGCAGGATCAGGTCCACAGGGTGCAGCTTGAGGTCGCCGCTGAGGAACTTGTTCGAGAGCACGACCTTCAAGCCGGCAAAGATGACTGCAGCGAGCGTGATCAGCAGCCCCAGGAACGTGCAGGACTTGTCGCCCTGGCACGCCAGGTAGACGCCGCACGCAACGGGGATCAGACACAGTTTGCGCTCTCTGGTGTACGTCTTGCCCAGGATCATCATACTCAGGCCCACGACCACGCTGGGCACGAGCGCGCGCATCACCTGGTTAAACGTGATGGACACGAGCCCGAGACTCCAGTTGCCCGTGATGATGTTGCTCACGAAGATGAGCGAAAAGTACACCATGAGCGACTGCTGCCCGGCTTTCAGCGGCTTACGTTCGATGCCGCGGTACGCGTAAATGTACAACAGCGCGCCGATCGTGTTGCAGATCATGTGCACGAACGTGAGCTACATCAACAACAATACAAGAGAGCGTTAGGGCCGCAGTCAATAGTGGAACAGCTCTCTCAGGTAATGAACGCAGCAGCGTACCGTGACGGGGAGTCGAATCGTGTTGAGCGCTTTCTTGTTCCAGAAGGTGACGCCGATGTTCTGCACGAACCACATACTGAGCCAGAACACGACGGTCTGCGGCGCGACGTAACTGGTCTTCGAGGCTCCATCCTTCTCGCTCGCACTCTGGTCCACGCTGGCAGCGCGCTTCCCGGATACATCACCTTCCTCCAATAGGCGGCACTTGTCCGTCGCGTCATCGTTCATCGCCTGGTCGTCGCTCTGCTGCTTCTTGATCTTGAGCGCCGTGGCCGTGGCCTTGAGGCCCCCATCCGCACTCCCGCTCGCGGCGGTGTCGATCTCCATCACCACGTGGCTCGCGCTGCTCTGACCCATGGCTGTCTGCGTACTTGACTACTGTGTGCGGATGGAGCAATGTTGAGGAATGAATGACCGAGAGTCTGGATTTCCTGGGCAGAGTGAGCGTGTGTGCACGGGCGTGTACGGACACACACTATCAATAGCAGCAGTCACTCGAGCAGGTTTTGTTTCTAATAAAAGCGATCGATCTCCGTCCGATGGCGCACAATCGCGAATGGCGCAGATGCGCATTTTGCTTCGTGTGTTTGGAGCTCCATACAGTTGCAGCCTGCTTGATAGCAACAACATCGTGGCAAAAACGTCCCAGCAAAAAAAGCGCGAATAAACCCCCTTTTTAGTTTGCATGTACCTTCTTATGTCAGCATAGAGACAGGTTTTAGCAAAATAACTCCTATAATTATGGTAATTTGGAATGTTTTAACAAAGCCTGTTTATGTAGGGTACAGGTTGCGAAATGGCTGTTTGGACCATGTCTGAAGCGTTGTGGGGTCGCACAACACATCCGTGCTTCTTCTATCAGTGATCGAGGAGCCCTACCCTCGGAAAGAGCAATCACCCCCAAGTTGCAATGAAACCAACATACATGCCACAAAAAATTGCAAGCAGTTGCTGAAATAGAGTGGTTCCGATTTAATCTGATTGGCTAAATTGCAGTGGGACTCTAGCGAACAACTGCCTGTAGCATGCTGGTTGAACAGCGCAAGCAGTCACATAAAGATAAAACCTGAGTGTAATAGCTTTGACGGGTTGTTTATAGGACTAATACTATCAAACTCACCTGGTTTTTGTGGAAAAAGGCGTCATGTTGCGACAGTGGGAGGGGGTTGAGGGGAGGATATGAAAAGATGGACACGGAATGGAAAATCAGGAGCCGAACAAAATCCTGAAGGATCTCCACCTCCTCCTTCTCTTCGCGGCTGCTTGCGGCGAATGGGAGCAAAGGTACCACGCAATTGCTTAAGACTAACCGAAAGAGAGAGAGAGATGCAAGTTCGCATTTCTTCACCAAATTGGACATTGCACAGGAGTTTGTAATCCTGCTGTAGGCGCTCTATTGCTGTATTTTTAGTCTAACAAACGAACGTTGTGTTTTTTAGCCCAAACTTTATTAAAATTGAGACATGTACTTTTGTTTTAGCATCCCAAACTGGACTTGTTGAGGGCTCTCAAATGGAGGGAGCTCATCTTATTTTTACGTAGGGAGAAAGCAAAGCAGACAGTGACGGAGCACGCGCGAACGCCTGAGCACGCAATAATACCCAACATTGAGGAGGGCGCAAACTCGCATCCATCGCGTCCAGAAATGCCGTCATGTCGAAGCAGCAGCTTTCAGAAGACCCGAAGTGGAAGTACAGTCCTGGAAATAATGATAAAGACACCCTATTTTTCTGACTTTTTGCGAATAGTATTACGCCGTTTCAAATGAAATTACTGTGGATTATAGCCAATAACGTAAGCTTTCTATTGATGCCTTTTGCGCGCGAAACAACAGTGTATCGTGTAAATTACCAAAAACACATCAGGTGGGTGTCTAGAGACTGGAAATAATGATAAAGGCATTGAGTGTTATCTTCAAAATGCAAACGTATACAGCAGCTCTGAGACGTTCAAACTCGACATTAATAATCCGTAACAACTCCTTTACGCTCAATCACCTGGATGCACCTTTTATCCATTGTTTGCACCAACTGCTTCAGGTAATTGGGATCCAGGTCGTTCCAAGCATCTTCGATCACCTTTTTAAGTTCTTCCTTGGTACCATATTGCATGCCGTTGTCATAGACAGTGCGTACGAGCTTCCCCCAAACATTTTCAATGGGATTGAGGTCTGGAGACTTGGCTGGCCAGTCCACAACCGCGATTTGCTGGCTGTCCAACCACTCTTTCGTCCACTTGGCTCGGTGAATAGATGCACCATCTTGCTGAAACACATAGCCAGCTGGATGCACGATCTGCGCAAACGGTATCAGGCTGTTTTGCAGGGTTTGGATGTACTTACTGTAATGGGACGCTGTAATGGGACGCTGTTCACAACAGTTCCCAATACACGGCACACACGCTTGTGCAACGAGGAAGCGATCTCCCGACTTGGAGGGAGAGAAGACGACTTGAGGACTTGGAGGTAAAATTGCAACTGAATTAAAATGTGGTTATGGTTCCTGACACTACATATGAAACACCACTAGAGATCCTAGAGGTTTTACAACTAAAACCTACACATGCAGAAATAAAACCTATGAATCTGATATATAAAACCTTGGGTACACTGAGGTTGAACCCAGGGGATCTGCTGGGAACTTGAACTTGAAGTACCGCAGAGATTCCCTGCAAAGTGATTGGCGGGAGCCACTCACTTCAGAGGATAGAGACACGTCGGTCTCGTCACCAGTGTAGATTCCCAAGTCGGAACCATCACTCTGTACTTGATTAGTACATGGATACTTGTGACATCATCAGATGACGTCACACGTGCATGTGGGATCTGTTGTACCGTAATCCCTTTGTTATTTGCTACCACAATGCACGCTGAAGGTGGTGTGTCCAACACTAAAGTAGGGCACAGCCGCACCTTCATGTAATGGCTAGGTATAGCCCATTACATCATCCCCTCCTTAAAGTCAAAAGTACCTTGCGTACTTTTGCAGACCTTTCGGAGCAGTTCACTTCCCAATTGGCAATGAAGCGACCAAGTGACCAAGTGAACCGAGAAGAACTTCCGTCGTCCAAGCGACAGCGGACTGCTCCAGAACTCTTCGACATCTTACCCATTCTGAAGAAGAAGGGGGATGTAGAGTTCTACAAGGAGCGGTTCTTCAATTGGCGTCGGGTCAACAATCGTGACGACCCGGACCAACCTATCGCGGCCCAGAGAGACTCATGGCGAACGTTTGTTCGTCTTGAGAACGAGAACAAGATGGAGCGTCTTCTTCGTCGTGGCAATGCTCATGCCCAAAGAAGAACTCCCGCTGACGACAGAGTGAACCTCAGCTCTGGTCGTCGTAGTGCCGCCCCTGGCGACGCTACAAGCGGTTCTCGTAGCTGCGGACCACGTCAGGAACATCAGACTCCAATGTCTGACGAGGTTCCCACGTGTCCGAGCTCGGTGGGTATCCACGCCACCGAACTCTGTAGAAGCGCTGATGGTTCAACCGCTTCTTTCCATGACGACGAGTCGGTCGATCTTCATGATCAACAATCGACTCAACCACCCAGCGATGCTCTCCCTGAGAGTCTAACAGCGGGGGTGGGGCTGAACGCCAAAACGATCGAGCGACTCTGGAAGTGGAAGAGTGCTCATCGCGCTCAGATCGAGGCATTGGAAGTTCGCGACGCGATTCTTTCTGATCGGTGCGAAAGCCTCGAGGACCAAGTGAGGGAGCAAGAGTCGCGGATCGACTCGCTGTCCGATGGCCCCGCCCAGTATCTGGCTTTGGAGTCCCGTTTCGAGCAACGGTTCGAGCAAGTCCAGGGCGAACTTGAGCGACTCCAAAAGGCTGAGAAGGCCCGTGAGGTATATCACGAACGTCTACTGCGCTCTGTGGAAGAGGCAGGGACGGCTCTTGAGGTACTTCGGACGGAGTACCATTCTCGCCTTCTCTTGCTGGAAGTTGTGAAGGAGGAGTCCTTCGATGTGCTTCAGCGCCTTTATGCCGAGAAGAATCTCCAGAGCGATGAGCTGTTTGCTCTTCGCAATCAAGTGGAGAAACTTCATGATCAGTTTGATCATTTGCCAAAGGCTCAGTAGGATCTGCAGATCCACTCGGAAGGTAAGGCTTTAGTCTACCCACATAAAATGTAGGATGTAGACGCATGCGTGTAGGTATGTCTAGTGTGTAGGCATCATCATTGCATTTAACTACCCTGAACGGTCCAATATATCTTGGCAAAAGTTTCGAACTTCCCAAGTTGGACACTGCATGTTCAGGCAGATTAGCCGTGCTAAGCAATACAAGATCGTTGACCTTATATACTTGCTTGTTCTTCCTTCCACTCTTATCTGCTTGTTCCTTTTGCAGATCCTGAGCTTTTGCAATTGCGTCTCGAACAAACCTTACAATGGCTTGTCTTCTCACAATAAAGTCGTCGACTTGCTGTGCCTCACGACTTGTCATGTCGTTTAGAGGTTCATCGAGTCGAAATTGGCTTTCAACTCGGCAACAGCATTCAGGTCAGTGACTGACTGCGGCTTATTTCCAAGAGCCGTAGTCCCTCCCCCACTCAAGGTAGAGACCTCACCCATTATGGAAGCAGGCACTCGGGGATGAATGCCGTAGTTCACATAAAATGGAGAGTGACCTGTCGAGACATGCGTGGAGTTGTTCAACGCAAACTCAGCGAGAGGGAGAAACTCGCTCCACTCTCCGAAAGATGTTGCATAGCTGCGCAATACATCTTCCAGGACACGATTCACTCGTTCAGTTTGACCATCCGTTTCCGGGTGTGCTGCTGTTGACATGGACAACTTGGTGTCCAGAAGTCTGAACAGTGCACGCCAAAACTTGGATGTGAAACGAGTGTCACGGTCAGACACGATCTCGACTGGTAGGCCATGTAGACGGAAAACAACGTCTACAAAGACCTTGGCCGTCATTTCGGCTGAGATCTTGTCCGAAACCGGTGCAAGATGGACCATCTTACTGAATCGGTCCACAAACACAAGATGCCATTGCGTCCGTGTTTG
>GL376605.1:711731-723054 GCA_000143045.1 Globisporangium ultimum DAOM BR144 | reverse complement strand
TCCCTGCAAAGTGATTGGCGGGAGCCACTCACTTCAGAGGATAGAGACACGTCGGTCTCGTCACCAGTGTAGATTCCCAAGTCGGAACCATCACTCTGTACTTGATTAGTACATGGATACTTGTGACATCATCAGATGACGTCACACGTGCATGTGGGATCTGTTGTACCGTAATCCCTTTGTTATTTGCTACCACAATGCACGCTGAAGGTGGTGTGTCCAACACTAAAGTAGGGCACAGCCGCACCTTCATGTAATGGCTAGGTATAGCCCATTACAGACGCTGTTCGCAACAGTTCCCGATACACGGCACACACGCTTGTGCGAACGAGAAAGCGATCTCCCAACTTGGAGGGAGGAGGAGGAGCAACTTGAAGACTTGAAGGTAAATTTGCAACTGAATTAAAATGTGGTTACGGTTCCTGTCGCTACATATAAAACACCACTAGGGCTCCTAGAGGTTTTACAACTAAAACCTACACATGCAGAAATAAAACCTATGATTCTGATATATAAAAACTTGGGTACACTGAGGTTGAACCTAGGGTATCTTCTGGAAACTTGAACTTGAAATACCGCGGAGATTCCCTACGAAGTGAATGGCTCCCGCCACTCACTTCAGATGGTAGAGACACGTTGGTCTCGTCACCCAGACAGTTTCCCAAGTAGAAACCATTATTCTGTTCTTAATCAGTACAAAGAATCTCATGGCGCCATCAGATGACGTCGTTCGTACATGTGAGTGCGCATTGCGCAAGCAAAGACACAGGTCTTTGTCCACAAAGTATGATTCGAAGGTGATGTGTCCAACACTAAAGTAGGGCACAGCCGCACCTTCATGTAATGGCTAGGTATGGCCCATTATACTTACTGGTGTCTTGGGTGCCCTCGAGCGCCACCAGAGCAGACTGACCTTTGCTACTGAAGGCAGCCCTGACCATGACATTGCCCCCGTCCATCCACCGTCTTGAAAAGATCTCTAGCTGCTTTCAGAGGCCTCTCCAATAAAACTTGAAGCCATCTGGGCCGTCTAAGTTCAACTTTTTATTGTCACTGAACACGACGTCGTCCCATTTTTGCCCCATGTCAACGTGATCCATTGCCCAGTTCACCCGCTTCTCCTTATGTGCATTTGTCAGCATCGGTGCACCTTTACGCTTTTGAAACTTGAATTGCCCGCTCCTTGACAATAACTGACGTGCTCGCCTGCTCGTCACAGGTAGGTCCAGGTCATAAACGAGCTTAGATGACGATTTACCGGTCTTTGAGGCCTCTCGAAACAGCAGTCGAGTTGTCTTGATGGTCATTTTGGGCGGCCTTCCAGTAGATTTTTTTCGCCATAGCCATTCGGCTGTTTTACGAACGCATATATGGTACTAGGAGAGTGGTTTAGCAACCGAGCAATCTCTCAATTGCCCATTTGCTCCTTCTTTGCATTCAATATCAGACGCTGCTCCCCGGAGCTAAGTGCCTTGCCTCTCTCCATGTGTAGCGATTGCCTATGAGATCATATGACAACAAACGGCATAGTAGGAGCCATGTTAGTGCATATGATCTGCAAATACACCATTAGACGCGCGCACAGATGTACAAATCCATATATAACACTCGGTGCCTTTATCATTATTTCCAGTCTCTAGACACCCACCTGATGTGTTTTTGGTAATTTACACGATACACTGTTGTTTCGCGCGCAAAAGGCATCAATAGAAAGCTTACGTTATTGGCTATAATCCACAGTAATTTCATTTGAAACGGCGTAATACTATTCGCAAAAAGTCAGAAAAATAGGGTGTCTTTATCATTATTTCCGGGATTGTACCACCGGGCTCGCATCTTCAACAGTTATTTAACCGGATTATATTATCTGGTATCTTTCGGTCATCTGATCCATGCCTCACTTCTCAGTTACAAACCGACGCTTGGACTGTTGGTATTTGCTTTCCTCCCGAGTAAATGTGTCTGCAACAGTACTTCGCGCCTTCGCTCGCTTTCCTTCCTGCTTTGGCTGCTGCTGCTGTTGTAGAGGAGGATTGGGTGGGCCGCCCCCCGTGAATGCGCCAACCACACGCCCCGCGTCTGTCCCGCGAGCGCCTCCCTTCGCCCTCGCGTGCGCAGTGCAACACACAGATATACACGCAGACAGACGCAGAGGACGACGTACGCCGACTGCAACCGCCCGCTTTCGTTGCCTCCTGCGTGGCTTTGAGCCGCCGCCACCGTTCGTTTTCGCGCCAAGAACCTCCCAGCAGCCGACGCGCAGATCCGATCTAATCCGATCGAAAGAACACGGCGACTTCGTATAAAGAGAGAGACGTGACGACCGATGGAGGCGCTGAACAAAAACATCCTGCTGGTACGCTCTCCTGCCGCTGCGTTTGGTTCGGGTGTGGCAATATGACATTTAAATGCTGTTGTTTGCTTTTTGTTTGGCTCGGTGCGCATTTATTATGGAATTATGTTTAGGCTGGCGAAGTGATCGCCGAACGCTGGAAGATCGTCGAGAAGATCGGCGAAGGCACGTTCAGCCAGATCTACCTCGCGTACTCGATCCACGAGAACCAGCGCGTGGCTGTCAAGGTGGAGGCGCCGAGCTCGCTGAAGCCTGTGCTCGAGTGGGAAAGCTCGATCCTGAAAAGCCTTCAGGACTGCAACCACGTGTGTCGGTACTTTTACCATGGGAAGCACGCTGAGAGCACGGTGCTCGTCATGGAACTGCTCGGCGAAAGCATGTCGATGCTGCGCGTCACGCCCGACGCGATTCACGGCGTCCCACTGCAGCGCTGTGTCTCTGTTGGCCTCGAGGTATGATTTATGCATCATCATGATGCAAGCTTATTAATGAATCGTGTCTAATATTTGCTGTTGTAATACATTACATTACTAGATGCTGGACTGTATTCAAGCTTTCCACCAGCATGGGTATGTGCACCGAGACATCAAGGCGTCCAACTTTGCGATGGCAGACGCAGGCAGTCCAGCAAAGGGGTATGTGCTCTAGCCATATGCCATACAAAACCAGAGCGACTCGTGTGTTCGTTGTTTTTTTCTAATGAGCATTTTGCTGCTGGTGACTACATTTGGCAGGAAATATTATATTATCGACTTCGGGTTGTCGCGCCAGCACCTTGGCGAGGACAAGAAAGTGATCCCGGCTCGACCCCAGGCTGAGTTCCGTGGCACATCCATGTATGCGTCGTTGAGCTCCCATCGCCGCCAAGAACTTGGTCCGAAAGACGATTTGTGGTCGTGGTTCTACTTGGTGATGGATTTCATGCGTGGAGAGCTACCATGGGCGACCGATGCGCAGCAAAAGAACCGCCAAACTGTGTTGAACTTGAAAGAGTACTACACGGAGAAATGCCCGTCCTTGCTGGTGGAAGGACTTGTTGGTGCGAGTCACCTGGTCGCGATGATGAAATACCTGCAATCGCTGAAATACGAGGATAAACCAGATTACGATTTCTTGCGGCGAAAGCTGAAGCGTGTGGAAACCGGGTCGAAAGAAGAGGACACGATGGAGCTATGGAACGCAATCGAATCCGAACGCGAGCGTGCGCTGCAGTGGACAATGCGAGCAAAAGATGCCGTGGTGAAGGACAATACGCCTCAATCCGTCCTCGATACGCTTTTAGCGGTAGGTGGCAAATTGAGATCATGGGTTGCAGCACGGTTGGATTTTATTTTGCTGACAAAATACTTTTTTGTGATGTTTCAGGTGGCGAAGAAGTTCAACACTTTCTTTGGCGTTTTGGATTTGACAGGTGAAGAGCGAGTCGAGGTTCAGGAAGCCGTGTATCGGATAGAGAAGAAACTTCGTGATTTATCCCAGGTGCTTGCCCCGCCTCCGATTCAGAGTTTTGTCAAGCGCCGTCTCTCAGAGCAAAAACTACGCAGTGACGCGCTACGTCGACGACGAGAGCGGGATTTCCAGGTTCGCCAATCGCTAGAACTAAAAACTCGGCGTCAGAATACTGCACCAGCTGCGTTGCCAACGAACGATGGTAAAGGCTCCAGCGGGACTCCCGTGAAAGTCGATGTAAAAGTGATCGACCACAAGTCAGAGGATAGTGCCATGGAGGTGTCTGATGGTGAAGAGACTGGGACGCCTTCGTACGCTCAAAAGCACGGGAATATGAGCGGAAATGTGAAACCTATCCCTGTTCCGCAACCTCTGCAACCTCCCACTCCACCTGGCCCTCCCCCACAGCGCTGGAACAACAATGGTAGCAAACCGCCGTTCTCCTCGTCGCCGCGTCTACCGCTTCCTCCTGGACCGCCACAAAATGGCGCGTACATGGGCCAGCCTCCACTGCCTCTTCCGCCAGGATATTTACCGCCAGGAGCAGGTTTTGTTCCCCCTCTACCTCCAGCACCGTCGATGCCAAAGGGAAACAGTTGGCCTTCTGCGAAGCCAGAGCTGGAGCGCCGATCATCCGGAGCCAGCGATCAAAATGGTAGCAACAGGCGTGAACAGGTTTCGGGTTCCTCTTCGCGTGACGAGCGCGATCGTGATCATGACTCGAGCCGGAGGGATAAAACGCGTTATGAGCGACGCTCATCATCACGGGATCGTAAGCGTCGACCAAGCAATCGTTCGTACTCTCGCTCGTCCTCGCGGTCTCGATCCCGTTCCAAGTCACATTCTCGCTCTCGCTCTAGCTCCCGATCTCGTTCACCGATCCATTCAGGAAAACGCGGCCGCAGTCGACACCGTCGCACGCGATCGAGATCGTCTTCCCAGTCGAGATCCCGCTCTCCACGCCGCCGATCCTCCGATTCTCGTTATCGCTCTAGATCAAAGGATCACCACCGCTCGTTTGGTTCCCGTGATGACAAGTATCGTGGTCACAGCCGAGACCACCGCCATCACGATAACTCCCAGCAATCGAGCAAACCGCGCGATGGTTCTCGTCGGCCTTCGAGATGGGAGTCAAAGTAAGCACCCGGCGCAGCAGAACGATGCTACTGCATTGCAAATTGTAAGTGCAGCTTTATTGTTGGATCCGTTCGTGAGAAGCTTTCTGCTAATGGGAAGTGTCATACACAGAGAAAAGAGAGCAGCGTACCAGATCAAAGTAACTCGGAGATAAAAAGTCAATCAACACGGCGAAGAACTACTACTGAAAATGACATGTGTCTTGCTCGCTTTTCCAAAAATCTTGCTTGCACATAGGTAAGTTGCTGAATCCGAGAGGGTTCAGGCTTGCCATATCCTCACTTAAGTTGACATGCCGGTGCTGGATTGCTAGGAGCATGTGCATGCGCAACATTGGGTTCTTGAAGGCGCTGGCTTGGATTGTGCGCCAGAATTGCCTTGCTTTATGAAGTTCAATGCCGGCGAGACGCTCTGAATGAAGCTACAAACGAAAGATACCGTGCTCTGCAGCAAGTTTGTTCGCCGGCAAAATTGCGTTGCACCGACTATGCATTCGGTAAAGAATTGACGTCAACACGTTCTGATGCACTAAATGACCAGTACGACCAGTGTACTAGAAGAAAAGCAAACGGCTGACCACTGAGCAATTCCTCCACATTGAGGACAAGGAGATGAGCGAGAAGAGTCTATCTCCCCCTGCACATCCACAATGACACTGGAATTTTTTTGAATCTTTTGACGTTGGGATGGAGAGGAGCGTTTGTTGAGTTGATGTCACATTGAAGTTGAAGTTGCTGGTGCTTGATTGAAAGTTGAGCACACACTCTTCACGGTGGACACATTGACAGGTTCTGACTATCACACAACATAACGCGATTGAAACCAGAGAACCCATCCACTCGGAAGACCCCACCAAAATTTCGTTTCCTTGCAGCAATTCCACCACGACTGCTTCCTTTAGATGGGGACGGTGAGATGGGCTGTGCAATGGCAAGACAGCAACGAGACATACGGTGTTGAAGTAGCTACTACAGAACTTCCAGCTCAGTTGTGGTTCTGGCAACCAAGTAGGTTCTAGTTCAAGTCAGCAACTTCAATAGTCGCAATGGAGATGGTCTGCTGAAGAGGCACGCAGGCGCTGAAGTGCAACTGATAACACTTCACTGCTTGTCCAGTACGCATGAATTTCAAGTGCACCATTGCAATGATGGGCGGCAAGCTAGCAGTTCTCTTTAAGGCGCAATTTTTTTAGCTGAGGCTTACACAACTAGTGGCTCTTGTTCGAAATAGAGGGCTGTACACTATTGAACCGCCTTCTGTGTTCGTCGTATCGTTTCTTACTGCTTTCGTTCTAGGGGGAAAACACAATTGCCGGCAAACGAAGTCGCTCATTCTCCTTTTCGTCATCTCATCAAGAAGCAAACACACCGAGTCGACGTCCCCCTCATTGATCGAGATGAAGCTCATTTGTTTCCCTCTCCTCCTCTCTCTTGTGGTGCTGTTTGTCCATAATACGACGGCTGTCACCATCGGATCCGCTCCTGGGCTCGCTGCCGGTACCACGGGCGGTGGCTCGGCGACGCCAGTGTACCCAACGACGATCGCTCAGCTCAAGTCGTACCTCAGCGATAGCACCCCACGCGTGATCTACTTGAACCGGGCGTTTGACTACCGAGGAAGTGAAGGCTCCAAGACCGAGACTGGGTGCCGTCCAAAGTCGAACCGAGAGTGCATCGCCAAGAAGAATGGCCACAAAGGCCAAGATGTGATTCTCCAGAGCGGCGGTATGGCCAACACGGGCGGATGCATCGAAGGTACGCCTGTGTCTATCACCTACGATATCGCTGCCACCAAGAATCCGCTCCAAGTCACCGACAACAAGACTCTTCGTGGCATCGGCAACGCCGGCGTGATCATCGGCAAGGGTCTCTGGATCAACGGCAACAACGTCATCATCCAGAACGTCCACATCACCAACTTGAACCCGCACTTGATCTGGGGCGGAGACGCCATCTACATCCAGGGCAAGAACGGTGGTTCGACGCCGATGGAGCGAGTGTGGATCGATCACGTCAAGATCTCGCTTGTCGGACGCCAGATGATGACCACGAACACGGCCAGCGTCAAGAGCATGACCATTAGTAACTCGGACTTCGACGGCCGCACCTCGTGGTCGGCGTCATGCGATGGTCGCCACTACTGGACGTTCATCTTCCACGGCACGCAGACGCGCATCAGTATGATCAAGAACTACGTGCACAGCACCTCGGGTCGCTCGCCCAAGTTCGGTGGCTCGACGGACCCCAAGACCGACGTGGTTGCCCATGCGGTCAACAATTACTGGGCCGACAACTCGGGTTTCTCGTTCGACGTCGCGGAGAAGGCGTTCGTGCTCATGGAAGGTAACTACTTTGAGTCGACGGCCAACCCGAACTTGCAAGACTCGACCACGACTGGCTCCGTGTTTGTACCGACGTCCAGCAACCAGAACTACTGCAAGTTGTACTTGGGCCGCAACTGCCAGCTCAATGTGTTGGACGCCAGTGGTCCATTGGGCGGGCGTCAGGACAGCGTCGCAATCGCGCGTTTGGCCGGATTGACTGCCGCGTACGCACCCGTAGCCGCAAAAAAGCTGGCCAAAGTGACGACCAACTATGGTATCGGGGCGCTGAACTAACGGCAACAGCAGGGGATATGTGGATGTCTATGCGGTCGAACACAGAGCGTCGAGGAGCTTATGCGTGTGTGAGGGAGTATCAAGAGTGGTATCGAGTATCAACTTGTGAATCACAAGTTGTGATGCTACTTACTTGGTATTATGCAAATCAGATTTCGGTCTGGTATCAAATCAAATGCCCATTTTTTGCCCATTTTATAACCAATTGACATTTCTTTGGGTTTGTCATGAAGACCACACTGCTCATTGATTGGGCCATTAAAACTGCGAGAGCACATGCACTTGGTATTACATGATCCTCCATTCGATAAAATTAACCATTGGCCAGCTTTGTATGCTTCTTACACAAGCATGAGCATGTTCCACTTGTCTGTTATGTCTCTATGTTACCCTGCAAAAGCGCAAGTAGAAAACTGGGAGCGTTTATCAACCAATCTCCTATCCAGCAAGTGATGGGCGCAATGCGGTTGCTCATGGGGTTTAGTGTATGTGGATGAATAAGGCATCTCCTCTTTTTATAGCCACGATACAAAGTAATTGCGACACGAGTGTTTGCTTCCACCTGCAAAGCCCAGGCGGGCAGGGTAGAGCTTAAGAAGCAGTTAAACCACGCGAGACACTCGTTTTCCCCCCAACTGTACCGCAATCCTCTCACGCCATTTTCCGCATCTCCAATCTGGGTTCTTGTTGTTGTGCTCGAAGCTGTCGATCCACAGACACGGTATTATCTAGCGAAACGTTTCTCAGGATCCGTTCTGCACTCCATTAGATTCTGCACAAGCTTCGAAGCGGGACAGAGGGTCGTGTCTTGAGACTGCTCAACCCTCGCGATTATAGAGCCTATGTATAAAGCCCACACAGTCCACACAGGGCTGACTCCCCACTCTGCCTTGCGACCAAGCGACTGAGATCGAAGATGAGCCGACACAAGTACTGTAAACAAGGCAAAATAAATAAACAACTTGATAAGGGTAAGCGCACCCTTTTTGCTCCACCTCCACAATAACAAGCGTCGCATTACGCACCCGAGAGGGGGGGGAGGAACGGGTCTGTGTACCGATCCACCTGACACGTATCATTCACCAGAGACTCATCCCTGCTCGTCTTGCTAAAAGCGTCAGAGATACAAAAGTGAAGTGAACATTGAGGTGATCGTTGAAGCTCCATCCACGGGCCTACTGTGTCGCTGCGCAGACCCAGCTGGTCCTAGAGCGAGTTGCTCATTCAAGGTGAAGCAGTCCACAAATGCAGCGAAACTCTCCCAACATCATTTACAACCTCACGGTGGCTGGAGGGATGGCATTCAATGCAAGTAGCTACGCAAGTGCTAACCAAGCTTGCGACATGGTCCGTTGCGCTACAGTAGCTTCTGGACGCAAATAGCGTGTCACCCTACTTGTTTACCTCCCAAGAGTGCGAAGATACTCACCGACGAATCGCGGGGAAATGATCGAGTTCTTATGTCCCAAGTCGCAGATCTACTCGAAAATGACGTCGGTGCCACACCGTCAACTTAGAAACACCTCATTCTCAGCAGTGTTAATGAGACTCTGGAATTCTTAAACTATATGTAGATCATAAGTTAAATAGAATGACCTTCTCCTCCACCCTACTTGTTTACCTCAAAAATTGGTCTTGATGATCAACTTGTTGAACAACGAACCCGAGGGCGCACAGGGGCGAACGAGCATCCTTCAATCTCTCCTCTCCGTTCCAGCAATACATCGTGATAACCAGCAACGTTGAGCCTGTGGACAGTGCAGTGAGATGCGCCTCGTAAGAGTCGCATTGCACGATATCACCTGTCGTTCTTCCATCCTCCTCCGTCTCATACGATAGCATACACCAAAGCGGTTGCTGATACATATGATAGATCGGTGCGGCAAGCATCACTGGAAGCTAACAGCACAATGCACAGCTCCAGTTTGATCACCAACTGTTTTTAAGTAAAACGGACACTTAGTGTGGAAAGTTGTCATACCCCCTCCTTCTCCTCAATACTAAGAAGTGTCCGCTTCCAAACTGTACTGAGCTCCCCGTCGAGCTCTCCATTCTCCAATTTAGCGTCAAGCCCACGAGCAGCTCCAATACCCCACCCAAGCCACGATGAAGATCTTCCGTTTCGCGCTCGTTTTCGTTGCTGCGGCCCTGGCTCAGACGACGTCTGCGATCACCATTGGGTCAGCGCCAGGTCTCGCCGCTGGCACCACGGGAGGTGGCTCTGCGACGCCAGTGTACCCGACGACGATCGCACAGCTCAAGTCGTATCTCAGTGACAGCACCACGCGTGTGATTTACCTGAACCGGTCGTTTGACTTTCGTGGAACTGAAGGGACCAAGACCGAGGCGGGTTGCCGTCCGTTGTCGAACCGTCAATGCATTGCCAAGAACAACGGGTACAAGGGCCAGGATGTGATCTTGCAGAGCGGCGGTATGGCCAACACCGGCGGCTGCGTTGAAGGAACTTCGGTCACCGTTACGTACGATATCGCTGCCACGAAGAACCCGCTCCAGGTTGGCCCGAACAAGACCATTCGAGGCATCGGCACGTCTGGCGTGATCATCGGCAAGGGCTTGTGGCTCAACGGGGACAACATCATTCTACAGAATGTCCACATCACCAACTTGAACCCGCACTTGATCTGGGGTGGAGACGCCATCTACATGCAGGGCACGAACGGAGGCACCACGCCACAGCAGAAAATCTGGATCGACCACGTGAAGATCTCCAACATTGGCCGCCAGATGATGGCTGTGAACTCTGCCGGTGCTAAGACCATGACCATCAGTAACTCGGAGTTCGACGGCCAAACGCAGTACTCGGCCACGTGCGATGGCCGCCACTACTGGACGTTCCTGTTCTTCGGCACGGAAAGTCGTATCAGTATGATCAAGAACTACGTACACCACACGTCGGGTCGCTCGCCAAAGTTCGGTGGGTCAGGCGACTCGAAGACCGACGTGGTCGCGCACGCCGTCAACAACTACTGGGCCGACAACTCGGGTTTCTCGTTCGATGCCGCCGAGAAGTCGTACGTGCTCATGGAAGGCAACTATTTCCAGTCGACCGTCAACCCGAACCTGGACGACTCGACCACGACCGGCGCCGTGTTTGTGCCGACGTCGAGCAACCAGAACTATTGCAAGTTGTACTTGGGCCGCAACTGCCAACTCAATGTGTTGTCGAGCAGTGGTGCTCTTAAGGGGCGCAGTGATTCGACGGCTATCGCCAAGCTCAAGGGCTTGACGGCTGGGTACACCCCAGTCGCCGCTGCGAAGTTGACCAAGGCGACGGCTAACTTTGGCGTTGGAAATTTGAGTTAAGCTAAAGGGTATACTACGTGGTAGTAAGGGAGACACGTACGGAAACGAGCTCTTGTTAGTGTGTGTACAAGTCAGAAGAATGACGCTCGATTAGTCGTAATACAACATTTGATAACTGTTTCGAGTGACGACATCGCCCTGCCATGCTTCTTTTCGCTTTAAACTACGCGTAGCTAACCACATAGAGCATCCGATGTGTCGCAGCGCGCCGGACGTCTCCACCCAAACCAGCTGCTGATTCACAGACCACCGCGACTATAATACACAGTCGAATCTTCCTGTGAGGCCCATGTTGCTCACGGTAATAAGGTACAGCTTTAGTTGAGCCAGTTCATCGGGAAACGCATGTAGAGGAAGCGTAAATACGAGTGTGAGACACATTCACGTCCAGTCTCGAGTTCGGCGAGGGCAAGAAAGTCAAGGCTTGTTTAAGATTGGCCGCC
>GL376605.1:693012-711711 GCA_000143045.1 Globisporangium ultimum DAOM BR144 | reverse complement strand
ATTTTAGCCGGTTTAGTGATTAACAGCAAAAAAAAGCCTCGACTTTCTTGCCCTCGCCGAACTCGAGACTGGACGTGAATGCGTCTCACACTGATGGACGCACTTTACCCTTTGCGACCAACTTTCGCAAACAAACAGCTGTTTTGAAGCTGCCCGGTTTCTAACACGTTGGCCAAAGGTGAGGAGCTTAGCTCACCGAATTGGATTCAGCTCATCGATGCTGACTGTACAGACCTTATTTTTCTACAGCAACAAAAATTGTTTTGCAGCTTTATATGAGCTGTTGCATATACCTGGCCAACTCAGTGCGCATGGGAATCTGTGTTTGCTTAATGGAGCTTGCTCTTTTCTTCTCAACGTAATGCTGTGGACTCACTCACTTTTCCTTTTCATTCTCCTGATTCGATGCACCGAGTTGGTTGCCTCACCACTTTATAAAAAGGACTCAATCGGTAGACATGCTGCTAATCCGTGCTGCGTTTGCTGCGGTCGCCAGGCTCTTGGTCGATGTGCTTGCTGGTGCCGTTATCATTGACGAAGAAGTGTGTGGGCTTTTGCTGTCGACTTTATCCTATACTGTTTTTCACACACACAAGGTGGGTGAGGGCGATCCATTTTACGACCATCTAAGCCATACATGTACGTAGTGTCATTTTTAAAATGTATATTTCGTTGTAAGCCATGCCCATGACACACACACAGCTCGATGTAGTTGTACTTTCACAGTGAAGTGACGTCTACGCAATACCATATTGGGTGTGGAATGGTGCATTTAGCAGTGCCTTTAAGCGAGCTAGAACGAAGCACACAAGACTGCAATGCACTTATCATCGATCGCTTCACTATCAAAGTAGAAAGTAAGAGAAACTTAATTCAAAGCGCCGACGCCAAAGTTCGACGTGACGATGGTCAACTTCTTTGCATCCGTTGGCGTGTATTTGCCAGTCAAGCCCTTCAAGCGCGCAATCGCCACACTGTCTTGACGGCTCACCAACTTACCACTGTTCTGCAGCACGTTGCCAACACACTTACGACCCAAGTACAACTTGCAGTAGTTCTGGTTGCTGGACGTCGGTACAAACACGGAGCCAGTCGTGGTCGAGTCTTGCAAGTTCGGGTTGGCCGTCGACTCAAAGTAGTTACCTTCCATGAGCACGAACGCCTTCTCCGCGACGTCGAACGAGAAACCCGAGTTGTCGGCCCAGTAATTGTTGACCGCATGGGCAACCACGTCGGTCTTGGGGTCCGTCGAGCCACCGAACTTGGGCGAGCGACCCGAGGTGCTGTGCACGTAGTTCTTGATCATACTGATGCGCGTCTGCGTGCCGTGGAAGATGAACGTCCAGTAGTGGCGACCATCGCATGACGCCGACCACGAGGTGCGGCCGTCGAAGTCCGAGTTACTAATGGTCATGCTCTTGACGCTGGCCGTGTTCGTGGTCATCATCTGGCGTCCGACAAGCGAGATCTTGACGTGATCGATCCACACTCGCTCCATCGGCGTCGAACCACCGTTCTTGCCCTGGATGTAGATGGCGTCTCCGCCCCAGATCAAGTGCGGGTTCAAGTTGGTGATGTGGACGTTCTGGATGATGACGTTGTTGCCGTTGATCCAGAGACCCTTGCCGATGATCACGCCGGCGTTGCCGATGCCACGAAGAGTCTTGTTGTCGGTGACTTGGAGCGGATTCTTGGTGGCAGCGATATCGTAGGTGATAGACACAGGCGTACCTTCGATGCATCCGCCCGTGTTGGCCATACCGCCGCTCTGGAGAATCACATCTTGGCCTTTGTGGCCATTCTTCTTGGCGATGCACTCTCGGTTCGACTTTGGACGACACCCAGTCTCGGTCTTGGAGCCTTCACTTCCTCGGTAGTCAAACGCCCGGTTCAAGTAGATCACACGTGGCTGACTGTCACTGAGGTATGATCGGAGCTCCCAGATGGTTTTTGGGTAGACAGGAGCTGCCGAGCCACCGCCCGTGGTGCCAGCGGCGAGGCCGGGAGCAGAGCCGATGGTGACGGCGGAGGCCGAGTGCACGAGCACGGCAGCGATCGTGGTAAGAGCAAGGCGGGCAAACTTCATGGTGCTGGTCTTGGAATGTGCTTGCTTGAGTTAGTCGGAGCAAATTCGAAAGTGAGGATTTCGGTAGCTCGCTGTGATGTGGTGTCCACATCACAGCGAGCTACCGAGATCCACAGCGTAGAGTGGTACACTCTAGCAGTGCCCGTCCGACGAGAACATGCGTCAAAAACAGCTGGCTCCTTGTTCCTCTAGACGCGATGTCCCTTCAGTGCTGCGACACACGATCACACGCCCTGCTCGTGTCTGTCCCATCATCCCCCCTCAACCGCTTTATGCGGGGATTCGTGTAGATTTTCGCCAGCTCGTTCGGTACAAAATCCTGATCGTCAAGTCAAGTTCTAAGGAAATAACAGTACATCGACAGCCAGATTAAAGACAAAAGCGCATTCAGTGGCCAGATTTTGAAATATTGATATTCGCTTATCAGCTGCTACTCTATGATAACGCTTTGTACTTTATGGTTATGGTTCCAAGGTGAGGTTTATTATTTAGGCATACAGCTGACCTACAATATCCAACGCTTCGTAGTTTAGCTGTTTTAGATGCATAGTATTTGAAACACAAAACTGCATACAAACCGCTATTCTACGCGTCGAAACACTCCAAAATGATAGTCAGCGCGCGTGGGTGCACTCTTCAGTTCGACGCCTTGTCGAAGTCTTGATGCTGACAAATTGCAATTTCCCATCTCCGCTGCCTTTTCACAAATCCGGTCAGCTGCTCCGATTCTATCCTCGAGGGTCTCTCTCCGCCTACACGCGCACTACTGTGCACTGATCATTGATCAGTGCAGATTCAATAGAGCAATCATTGATCACTGCCATCGCTTTGTGGCGTTATAGTACAGCAGCAAGCCAACTGAATGGTGTTTGTAATCGAGGCAATTAAATTGTCTCGATTACAAGCCGACTAAAGCTGAGACGTGCACAGTATCTGTGAGATGCAAGATGTTCAGTGCATTTTACAGTTCCTGCTATCAAAACGACACTTGGGTGGAGTCGGCGGCCACATCCCTGATCTCGTCTTGTGCTCGAAGAGATGAGTGTCTCTCACAACGATAGCCAGCTGGTTGTTACTTTCGTGAAGCGCAATCACGTTGACACTTTTGATGGACCATCCAAGGCAACCCTAACCACTAAGCTTGTACATTTCAGCGGCTGGTCACTGACTCGTGGACTTGATTTCAGTGGTAGCCCTGCTATGTTTTATGTTATCAAATACGCAATTGCTCAGAGATGTAGACCGTGCTCGTTGGCTATGCATATTATGATAATCACCCACTGAAACGTTTAGTACAGTTCTACAGCAGTTCTTTTCACAGTGCACCGTGCTCAACACAAAACATATTTTGGTGCCGTACAGTAGTATCAGTTACCGTTTCTTCAGATAAGGTTTTTCTTGATCTGACAAAAGGCACATTATCTCGGATAATACGTATTAAGTTTTACGTGTGTTCGTTGGTTCAATGCATATTATCACCCAACATAGCACGTATTATGTGGCCAACACACACTGCTGTAGTGATTAAATAAAAATGTACCTACCTCCTCAAACCTCTATATATCAGGTGCTCGCTTAAGACGCGCTACACTGAACTGCATGGTGATTAGCATAAATCTCAGTTTTACAATAATTGATTAGCCAACAATTATTTGTGATGAGCATTCATATTAATAAGACAATTGTCTTGTGAGCGCAGAGGGGTCGGTGATTGGTTAAAATAATGCAATAAAGTAAGTTGAAACGAACTATGCAATGCTACAATACACACTATACCGACCTACGCAATACTCCTCTCGGTACATCGATCGCCTGTGCTTCAATGATCCATTTGCATATATCATTCATGAAAGTATGATGCACTCGCTGAGTTGACAATGAAATGCAGGCACGATGAACAGAATTCCCATCTACGACCCAAATGTCCTTTTCAACAGTACGTCCCCCAATCGATGTCATCCTTAGTATGTGATCGTTGGCGGCAAGCGCAATGCCTAAGGCCAACTTAGATCACTAGCAGCGCTAGTGCTAGTCTAGCAAGTATAAATGTTACGCAATCGGCATAGGCAAACACGGGTGAGACGGTCGTGAAATCGCGCGTGGGCACGTTGACGGCTGCGCGACGGTCTTGGAGTGCGAGCACGTTAGTGGCAGTGCGAAGTTCTTGGAGGCGAGCGCTTCGACTACCTGGCCTAACTGAAATAGGCTACTAGCCTACAATTGTTGTAGGTTTAGCTTCGTCGATAGTGGTGGCGTCCATGTCCGACGTCCTCATACAACTTTTTTGAAGTGTGCACGTTGCTGACACGATCCGTGTGCCTACTGTATTAAGGTCAAGTCTGGCGAACCTTCCTCCCTTCTCGACCTGCGGACCTGCGCTGCTTCGATCGCCGTTACGCGGGCGACGTAGCGCCCCCGTCCCTGTCGTTCGCGCTCAGCAGCCGCAGCCTGGCCGGTTACTCTGAAAAGGGGAGGGGGCAGCCAATATACATATTCAAGGAGGCTTTCGAGCCTTTTGTCTACAAAATCACCGCCAAAAAATCAATATATATTACTTCAATTTGTGCCTCTTTTATATTGAAACCTGCTGATGTGTCTTTTGAAAAATTTGCGGTATCGCCTTTCACCGCAATTGCTGCCGACATCTGCGTCCTCCAGATCTACACCGTTTACTTGTCTTGAAAATGGCGAGTCCTGTACAGGGCATGCTTTCAAAAAAAGACTATTGTATGGGCATTCACTCGCTGTATATGTATTGGTTAATTGCATAAAAATGGGAAATGGGTGGTGCTGTTCCCTGTCTTGCTTCGCTCTCGCTCAAAAATAGAAAGTCGTTGCTTTTCTTCGTAATACCCGATGAAAGAATAAGGAAAGTCATTATGCGCTCCTTTGTAATGTCGGATGGCATATAAGGTGCTTCTATTTTATCCACGTCAACGTGATATGATATCAGTAACAACCAGAAAATAAAGGAAAATGCCAAAACGACTTTGAGTTTTAAGCTTTATGGCAGCGGGTGAATTTGAGGCACTGTGGTTGACTGCCACAAGATGAAAATTGTTGATGCGAATTGCTCTGCGTTACTTTGAAGTACACGCTACTTGTGTGCATTGCCGATTTGTGAGATGCCAACCTCGATGTGAAATTTGACACGAAGAACACACAAAAAAAGTCTTCCCATCTCAGTTCGCGATCGCTGAAATCTGCAAGCAGAAAAAGAACAGTGCTCGAAACGAGAATGTATCGGGAACGTGATCGTGTATTGATTGCGAGCACACGATTAGCAGCAGCCACCAGTCTGTAGCAGCAATCTCTCACAATACTGTACTGTCGATCGCAGATCGTTGTGGGTGACACTCGCGATGCGAACACTTCTTAACATAAACACAAAGTTAATCCGATTTAGGCTGCTATCACAGAATAATTCTTATTCAAAATATAGACTCTTTGCCATACTGAGCAATGAAGTCCTTTGCACTATATTTTCATATATATAACCCCATAGTAAAATCATCTGCACTATTGAGCGGTTTGATCACGGCCTATCGCAATTTTGACAGAATAGCCATTTTAAAACCCTGATTCTCGTAACGAAACCATAGAACGCGAATTGATCGAGAAAACGAGGTGTTGGGTTGGCATGAGTGTTGAAAATGACAGCCATGTTGAACGCAAACGACGTTTTGGGATCGGATTTGGGGAATTAGATTATTTTCAGAGCTGGAGAATTGCGCATTTGTATGGCTGGTGCTCATTACTGTATCTTGCTGGATTTGTCTGCTGTCCACAAAAGATCTGATTCGCGCTGCAGGGTCCCTTTTATATTTACTCAAATCTTCAGGTTAATCCATTTCTCCACTACAGTACTGTATGTAGATCTTCTCATCCCAGTGTTATATATGTGTACATGTAGATAGCCAAATGATTATCGCAGCCCAGAACGGGTTTTCCTCAATACGCCAGACCAAGTTGCAGCCACTAGCAGTTCGGGTAAATCAAATCATCGACAACTTTGTGTGGGTCTCCTGGAATCACACAAAACGAGAACAAAACAAAATGGCGGATCTTCTCGCCAACATGGCAATGAACTCCCAGAGTGCGAAGATACTCACCGACGAATCGCGGGGAAATGACCGAGTTCTTATGTCCCAAGTCGCAGATCTACTCGAAAATGACGTCGGTGCCACACCGTCAAAACTTAGAAACACCTCATTCTCAGCAGTGTTAATGAGACTCCGGAATTCTTAAACTATATGTAGATCATAAGTTAAATAGAATGACCTTCTCTCTATATATATATGTGTACATGCAGCATGGCGATAATCGCCTTTCCTTCCAAAAAACAAGTGTCCAGGACGAGAAGACTAAAAATGTAACAAAGTTCAAGAAAACCTGGAAATGAAAAGATCGCATATTTGTTCCAGCTTAGAAAATAGCGGAAAGAATGGCATGCATGTGAGATGAGTTGGGCATGCCGAAGTGATAACTGGGAATCCTCGCTTGGTCATCTGTTTGCGAGCCATTTGCAAAGCATCACTAACCACCAGGATCCTAATCAAGTCTGCCAAGTTCGAACTGAATGACAACAAGTTGGACGGATTGCGCTCATCTTCTCATCCTGGCTCGATTCGCAGTTTGCTTGAGCAACAACTGATACTGCGCTGCACGTACTGTACTGTGGTCCACATCAGTGCTGCTATCCGCCCGTCTCGTATCACCCCCCTACTCTGCACCTACCGTGTCAATTATGCATAGCAACGCTCAATGCCTCGTGCACGCACCCAAGTCAACCTCTCGACAGATTCACTGGATGGGGCTGCTTCTCTACTCCTGTCATCTTCAGGGCATCATGTCTATCCCTTCGATTAGACCACAGCACTTCACACATCGCAGGTATTGCCATCTTCGTGACCCCACCGATCGAGCTCACATCGCCAAGATCCTCACTTTCGAATTTGCTCCGACTAACTCAAGCAAGCACATTCCAAGACCAGCACCATGAAGTTTGCCCGCCTTGCTCTTACCACGATCGCTGCCGTGCTCGTGCACTCGGCCTCCGCCGTCACCATCGGCTCTGCTCCCGGCCTCGCCGCTGGCACCACGGGCGGTGGCTCGGCAGCTCCTGTCTACCCAAAAACCATCTGGGAGCTCCGATCATACCTCAGTGACAGTCAGCCACGTGTGATCTACTTGAACCGGGCGTTTGACTACCGAGGAAGTGAAGGCTCCAAGACCGAGACTGGGTGTCGTCCAAAGTCGAACCGAGAGTGCATCGCCAAGAAGAATGGCCACAAAGGCCAAGATGTGATTCTCCAGAGCGGCGGTATGGCCAACACGGGCGGATGCATCGAAGGTACGCCTGTGTCTATCACCTACGATATCGCTGCCACCAAGAATCCGCTCCAAGTCACCGACAACAAGACTCTTCGTGGCATCGGCAACGCCGGCGTGATCATCGGCAAGGGTCTCTGGATCAACGGCAACAACGTCATCATCCAGAACGTCCACATCACCAACTTGAACCCGCACTTGATCTGGGGCGGAGACGCCATCTACATCCAGGGCAAGAACGGTGGTTCGACGCCGATGGAGCGAGTGTGGATCGATCACGTCAAGATCTCGCTTGTCGGACGCCAGATGATGACCACGAACACGGCCAGCGTCAAGAGCATGACCATTAGTAACTCGGACTTCGACGGCCGCACCTCGTGGTCGGCGTCATGCGATGGTCGCCACTACTGGACGTTCATCTTCCACGGCACGCAGACGCGCATCAGTATGATCAAGAACTACGTGCACAGCACCTCGGGTCGCTCGCCCAAGTTCGGTGGCTCGACGGACCCCAAGACCGACGTGGTTGCCCATGCGGTCAACAATTACTGGGCCGACAACTCGGGTTTCTCGTTCGACGTCGCGGAGAAGGCGTTCGTGCTCATGGAAGGTAACTACTTTGAGTCGACGGCCAACCCGAACTTGCAAGACTCGACCACGACTGGCTCCGTGTTTGTACCGACGTCCAGCAACCAGAACTACTGCAAGTTGTACTTGGGTCGTAAGTGTGTTGGCAACGTGCTGCAGAACAGTGGTAAGTTGGTGAGCCGTCAAGACAGTGTGGCGATTGCGCGCTTGAAGGGCTTGACTGGCAAATACACGCCAACGGATGCAAAGAAGTTGACCATCGTCACGTCAAACTTTGGCGTCGGCGCTCTCAAGTAAAGCGAAATCCCATACGCAAGTTCCTCTACAATAGACAACATTGCAATGACGACAGTAGATTTCTCTTATCAGAAACTTATTTCCCTACTATCATCTAGCGCTATGATCTTCATGACCTTTGTGACGGCAGAGCTGGAGTTTGCGGGCATGAAACCGAGCTAACTTCGACAGTGGTCAACTGCCGAAACTCAAGTCTAAATATTCTTCAATGTAGTATGCACAAATTCAGGCTACGACATTTTCAGGGTACGAAAAGAAAATCACCTAAAACTCAATCGGCACGAAAAGTGACCACCAGCAAATCGAATTACTTAGGCAAGGGAACCAACGCCAAAGTTCGTCGTTCGCTTTGGCAGCTTTTGAGCCGCCTTCGGCACGTACGACTTGATCTGCGAGAACGCCTTGATGCCCGACAACACCTCCGCGTCCTTGCGGCCCACCAACGCGCCACTGGACGTCACAGTGTTCGCAACACACTTGCGGCCCAAGTTGGACTGGCACAGAGCCTGGTTGCTGCTGCTCGGCACCAAGATACCACCCGTTGACTCCTTCACGTTTGGATTCGTCGTCGACTCGAAGTAGTTTCCCTCGAGGAGAACGTTGCCGTTTGTGCCAACGTCGAACGAGTGGCCCGAGTTGTCCGCCCAGTGGTTGTTCACAGCGTGCACAAACACCTTGGCTTTCGCGCTCGTGACTTTTGGACCACGACCCGATGTGCTGTGGATGTAGTTATTGATCAAACTGATGCGAGTTTCGGCACCATCAATAATGAACGTCCAGTAGTGTCGACCATCACACGACGCCGAGTACTTGGTACGTCCATCAAACTCCGTGTTACTGATCGTAATACTCTTCGCGCCAGAATCTCCCACACGAAACATCTGACGACCGACATTGGCAATACGGACGTGGTCAATCCACACTTTTTCCATTGGCACGGTTCCCGACCCAACGTTCTTGCCTTGGATGTAGATGGCATCACCACCCCACACCAAGTGCGGGTTCAGCTCGCCGATTTGCACGTTCTGGATGATCACGTTGTCACCCTTGATCCAGAGTCCCTTTCCGAAGATCGATCCGCTCTGGCCGATGCCACGCAGCGTCTTGTTGGACTCAACAGTGAGTGGACTCTTCGCAGCAAGGTCATACGTCACCGTGACCGCAGTACCGCTTTCGCAGCCACCAGTCTTCGTCATGGTCGTGTCACCGGCGTTCAGGATCACATCCTGACCTAGGTGCCCATTTTTCTTGGCGATACATTGTCGGTTATTGAGCGGACGACAACCCCTCTCGGTCTTCTTGTCTTCCGTGCCGCGGTAGTCAAACACCTTGTTCAAGTAGATGACACGAGGCTTCGAGTCGCTCAAGTACGTCTTGAGCTCGGCGATGGTCTTGGGGTAGACTGGTGCAGCGTTGCCGCCTCCAGTGGTGCCAGCAGCCATACCCGGTGCTTTTCCAATGGTGACAGCCGACGTGAGGTTGACGCACTCGATTGAGAGCAGGGCGAGAAACGCGAGGAGCGAGGTCATGCGTGGAATGGACACCATCGTTTGAGTTGTCTTGAGTTTGCTTTGACAGAGGGGTCTTGTGTGCTTGGAAGCAAAAAAGAGAATGGCCGTTCATCTACTGGGCAATGTGCGTGACATGTTGTCATGTTTACACTGTAGAAATCCGTTGATGCGTGTGCATTTCCTATCCTGAAATGATATCACGCCATCCAAATTACAAGTGCACTACAGTCAGCGTTGGATGTTGAGCACCGCGGTATCGCGCGACTCTCGTGGACTACTGTATCAATGTTTCCCTTGCACAACAACATCAATCGACAACGGCACTTCACCCGGTTGTGATTTTATATATTTTTACGTTTTATATAATAATATGTCGACAAGACTTCAGCGAACAAACTATTCATTCGAGTTTGGTTATTACTGCAATGCAATGCGTCCTGTTTAATATGGCAGAGCAAAGGCCAAATTTCTATTTTTTGGTAGGTACAGGGTTAATACAACAGTTCTGCACAGTTAAGTATAAAAATTGCCATCATATAGTTATTACATGAATTTGGTAAAAAAAATGCCATCATAGAATTGAATTATGATTTATGCACTCTACTTTCTTCGTTTGGGTCTGACTAATATTTAATTGCGCTGGTGATAAATTAGTTAGGAAACTGACTTACATGATACCAACAACCATTTGTCGCTGGAAGTATATTGTTCCGCACACATAAATCAAGGACTTCCATGAAAATTGGCTCCAGTACTGTGTAATGCTATGCAGTACTATATTTAGAATACTGATGTGCATTGCCTAAAATAGGGATACGGGCACTGGAAAGGCTCTAATGTTTGCAAGACATAACCAACATATTTTAGTTCTTAATCAATTGATTTATTTTAAATACATATTAATTAATTAATTAATTGATTAATATGTTTTGTCGCGGCACATCGCGACTGTAAACATTCTCGGAAACCATATGTCGGCAAAGCTAGGAGTGTATTCAGCCAGCGCGTGTAGAAAATCTTCCCCACTTTGTGAACTTTTACCCAATATATCGTCCGAAATTTGAATAAAATATGAGAGTTGCGTGATATAAAATCAATACGCACTTGCATTCAGTGTGGTCAACAGTATAACAAAACAACCCGCGGCATCAATTGCAAAATTCTCACATAGCAACGCAGGCGGACGCGTAGCTCTCTCGTTTCTTTTAACGAGCTTGACAAGTGTAGACGCGTAGCGTCGTATTCAGACTGAGTTTGCGCACTTCGTAACAAATTTAAAGTGCAAGTGTTCGTTTTTGCATTGTTGAAGCTGATGAAAAACATCTATCAGAATCTTCTACTGTATGAGACAGATGGACCGTCTCTATTGCGTTTTTCATAAACATGTTGACTGAATATACTCCTTGCTTTTTGACAGATTGTTTTTGGGAATGTTCAGTTCTCAGAAATGAATCACGACTCGATTGGAATCAAGAGCAAAAGAATTATATTTTTTATTTGTATTTTCATGTGGTCGAAATTAAGAAAACAATTGATGTCGACAGAAAAATCTATGGCCGTGTGCGTTGGCCACATAATACGTGCTATGTTGGGTGATAATATGCATTGAACCAACGAACACACGTAAAACTTAATACGTACTATCCGAGATAATGTGCCTTTTGTCAGATCAAGAAAAACCTTGAGAGAGTGAGAAGGTCATTCTATTTAACTTATGATCTACATATAGTTTAAGAATTCCAGAGTCTCATTAACACTGCTGAGAATGAGGTGTTTCTAAGTTTTGACGGTGTGGCACCGACGTCATTTTCGAGTAGATCTGCGACTTGGGACATAAGAACTCGGTCATTTCCCCGCGATTCGTCGGTGAGTATCTTCGCACTCTGGGAGTTCATTGCCATGTTGGCGAGAAGATCCGCCATTTTGTTTTGTTCTCGTTTTGTGTGATTCCAGGAGATCCACGCAAAGTTGTCGATGATTTGATTTACCCGAACTGCTAGTGGCTGCAACTTGGTCTGGCGTATTGAGGAAAACCCGTTCTGGGCTGCGATAATCATTTGGCTATCTCCGAAGACTTCCAACTTGACTTCATAATGCTTTAGGTAGTGTGCACTGTATGCCAGGCCTTCTTTCAGTGTGCTGTATTCGCACCAATTGTTCGTAACTTCTGGTCCCATGTACGCATAGCCGCATGCTTTGAGTTCCCATCGATTGCAGCGTTCATTCAGGAAGGTGAGTGCCCATCCGCTGCCTCCTGGACCTGGATTGCCGCGTGCACCTCCATCGAAATACAGACGCGCCGTCGCCCATGCTTCCAGTTGGCGCGAGAAATCTTGTCTCTCCAGTACACTGAGCAGTTGATTCAGGCAAGTTGCATTGATCTTTTCTCCTTTGAGTGTTCTCATCCGATGTGCCACAGCCCGCACTTGCATCACACATGCTGTCCACACGCGCTGGGTGCTTTCTTCGGTAGTGAGGTGTTGTCGTTCATGCACTATTTCCACTCTCGTTCTCCATAGCGATACTGGAATGCTTGATGTGACGATAAACCAAAGTTTCTGTAGTGCTGTCCTATGTTCCGGAGTAATGAAACCGAAGCGCTTTTCCAATTCCCGGAGCAAAGATCGTTGACCTGGCGGGGCTGTGCGGCTAGCAATATGAGGCAGGAAGAGATTGAGTGTTTGCTCCGTTAATGTTCGGCCCATCCATCGCCCTAGGAAGGTCATCCACACGGCTTGTGCTCGCTTGCAACTCCAGACTATGTGTGAGATAGTTTCTTTTGTCTTTCCACATCCGGCATTACTTGGGCACGCCGACGACTCGACCCTTCCCGGATGGAACAGGTTGAGCTGCATCGTAGAAATCCGGTATATCGTCCACATTTGGTACGGCGTAAGACATCCTCGTTGCTTCCATAGATCTGCTGGCAGTCGGTACTGCATATGACTGTACCACTGGTCAGTTTTCGCGACTTCATTGAGCTTGTCTATGAGCCCTCCAAGACCTTGGTACAACTTGCTGTGTAGCCTCCGTGTTCGCGCTCGGTCGATTGTCTTCTGGATGCTGTTTGGGGGCGTACGTTCATGCACCAGCCACGGACAGTGCGTCGTGAGCGGGCGCGGTTTGAATGTCCACCCTACGGTTTTTATTTCTTCTTCAATCATTGCAACGTCTTGTTGACATATAGCATCCCCGGCCCAGTCAGTCACTGTCCAGAGAACTCCGTTTGCTTGCCGTTGCATCTGAATGTAGTCCATGTGGCTCCTCTCTGATACTGGCACCGCTATGATGGTCCCCATGCCGTTGCTGACCCACTTGTACTCACGTTTTGTGCGTCTCCTGCTCCACGGCTAGATCAAGAAAAACCTTATCTGAAGAAACGGTAACTGATACTACTGTACGGCACCAAAATATGTTTTGTGTTGAGCACGGTGCACTGTGAAAAGAACTGTTGTAGAACTGTACTGAACGTTTCAGTGGGTGATTATCATAATATGCATAGCCAACGAACACGACCTATGTGATTGATCTATTAGTTTTCATTTTCCGAACAAGTAAGATGCGTTTTTGTGTATGGGAACGGGCGACACATAACGCGCTCAAGGACAAAAGACAGCCTTTCAGATTCTAAGACGATGGAGACTAGTGGTCGTAACTTCGGTCAGTTCTTTGCAGCGATCGGCACAAGTCCTACGTGGAGCTCGCAGTACATCATCTTATTGCGCATGCCAATTTTATGGAGGTACGTGTACACTATTCCCTAGATCCCAGCACATCATTTTTAAAGTAAATGGCGTTAAAATGGAAGCAGTTTTGTCGTTATTGGCGAACATAGCGTTGTCCGTTTAGACCTCGCAGCGCCAAGAGCAATCATCGTTGAGGCACTGCTGGTAAAGCCTAATGTGTTCTTGAAACGTGAATCGTCATACCAACAGCCTCATGTTGGATCATGTATCTCCATGTTTAGTGATAATTGGAAGCAAGTATTCCTAAAGGTTATCTAATGCCGCTGTGTGGACGAGATCCCCGACCCTGTAGGTAAGGATTTCCGTGTCAATGCATGCTATTATATGTCGGATCGGTGACTCGATGCTACAAATACCAGCATCGTCTACAGGAACATTGCTCAAGGACATATGCGAACGAGTGTGACTACTGGTACTACTATATCACAGCAAGTTGGTATCGCAATGCAAAGACCATTTTCGTGTACGAATCAGATTGCTGATATGCTTTCGCCTCAAGATTTGCACCAGCACTTGCCCTTTAAAAAATCCTGATTAACAGAGCCCTTGATCTACAGTGAAACTTCAACACTATAAAATGAGGATTAAAGAGAGAGAGAGAAGGTAATTCTATGGAACCTATGGCCTGCATACAGTTGAAGAATTCCTATAACTCATTAACACCGACGAGAGTGAAGAGGTTCGTAGTATAAAGTGAGGGTCATGCATCTGCTGTATGTAATTTATATAATAGGGTATCGCAGGTTTCTCAAAGCCTGACTTCTGTAATACCATCAACCTCAAGACTTTTGTACGATTCTGATGTTACATCGGTGATGTAGACCTCCCCTCGGCTACACCATCAAATGCATTAAACCTGTCATGCGATAGCCGCGTCACACACGGTTTTTGATCTGCATGGCCCATCATCACCATGAACCAAAATGCTCATTCATACTTGTTAATGTGTAACATAATAAAATTATGATAAATTTATGTATATTGTTATACTGTTATCCTTGTTAGTTGTATATTAATCAAAACCCAATTCAGCATTCACGGTCATACAATCTACTGCAAGGGGTCATGTGACATGAACCAACCTGGGATGAAGATGGAATATACTCTCTCTCGATAGGGCGATATTTCAGCAGGAGAGGCCATTCACACAGGCTTTCAACTCATTCTCTATTTCGCATCCAAGCACACAAGACCCCTCTGTCAAAGCAAACTCAAGACAACTCAAACGATGGTGTCCATTCCACGCATGACCTCGCTCCTCGCGTTTCTCGCCCTGCTCTCAATCGAGTGCGTCAACCTCACGTCGGCTGTCACCATTGGAAAAGCACCGGGTATGGCTGCTGGCACCACTGGAGGCGGCAACGCTGCACCAGTCTACCCCAAGACCATCGCCGAGCTCAAGACGTACTTGAGCGACTCGAAGCCTCGTGTCATCTACTTGAACAAGGTGTTTGACTACCGCGGCACGGAAGACAAGAAGACCGAGAGGGGTTGTCGTCCGCTCAATAACCGACAATGTATCGCCAAGAAAAATGGGCACCTAGGTCAGGATGTGATCCTGAACGCCGGTGACACGACCATGACGAAGACTGGTGGCTGCGAAAGCGGTACTGCGGTCACGGTGACGTATGACCTTGCTGCGAAGAGTCCACTCACTGTTGAGTCCAACAAGACGCTGCGTGGCATCGGCCAGAGCGGATCGATCTTCGGAAAGGGACTCTGGATCAAGGGTGACAACGTGATCATCCAGAACGTGCAAATCGGCGAGCTGAACCCGCACTTGGTGTGGGGTGGTGATGCCATCTACATCCAAGGCAAGAACGTTGGGTCGGGAACCGTGCCAATGGAAAAAGTGTGGATTGACCACGTCCGTATTGCCAATGTCGGTCGTCAGATGTTTCGTGTGGGAGATTCTGGCGCGAAGAGTATTACGATCAGTAACACGGAGTTTGATGGACGTACCAAGTACTCGGCGTCGTGTGATGGTCGACACTACTGGACGTTCATTATTGATGGTGCCGAAACTCGCATCAGTTTGATCAATAACTACATCCACAGCACATCGGGTCGTGGTCCAAAAGTCACGAGCGCGAAAGCCAAGGTGTTTGTGCACGCTGTGAACAACCACTGGGCGGACAACTCGGGCCACTCGTTCGACGTTGGCACAAACGGCAACGTTCTCCTCGAGGGAAACTACTTCGAGTCGACGACGAATCCAAACGTGAGGAGTCAACGGGTGGTATCTTGGTGCCGAGCAGCAGCAACCAGGCTCTGTGCCAGTCCAACTTGGGCCGCAAGTGTGTTGCGAACACTGTGACGTCCAGTGGCGCGTTGGTGGGCCGCAAGGACGCGGAGGTGTTGTCGGGCATCAAGGCGTTCTCGCAGATCAAGTCGTACGTGCCGAAGGCGGCTCAAAAGCTGCCAAAGCGAACGACGAACTTTGGCGTTGGTTCCCTTGCCTAAGTAATTCGATTTGCTGGTGGTCACTTTTCGTGCCGATTGAGTTTTAGGTGATTTTCTTTTCGTACCCTGAAAATGTCGTAGCCTGAATTTGTTGCATAATATCCATGACCTTCTCAATAGAGCGCTGCTGGATAAGTTCTATACCTTCAACAACAATGAACTACAATTCACGATCAGTTACAGCATACTGCTTCAAAGTATAGCTGAAATGGAACGAATGAACACAAGACGAACCTTCCCTTAATCGTGAATAAAAAAACATCGGTTAAGTTTCTGCAATTCAGTCATCCACACTCGAAGCATGTTTTATTACGCGCTCACGATTCACGCACGTTCTGCAGTTCATACGCACTATCAGTCTATTGCTTTTATGGTAGCGCTCCGACGCCAAAGTTGCCGGTGGCGAGCGCCAACTTCTTCGCTGCCGCAACTTTCACCCCACTGATCTGTTTCACACCCTTGACTTGGCTCGTCACACTGCTCTCGCCGCGCCCCTTGAGTGCTCCACTCTTGATCAGAACGTTCAGCGCGCATTTGCGGCCAAGCGCGGCTTGGCATTGTGCTTGGTTTGCATTTGAAGGCACAAAGATCGAGCCGTACGGATGGTCGGTGTTTGTAGTCGTCACACTGTCGAAGTAATTGCCTTCGACGAGCGCAACTGTCTTTTCACCGATATCGAACGCGTGACCGGTGTTTGAGAACCAGTAGTTGTTCACGGCATGGAGCAAAGCGGGGTTTGAGCCATCACCGAGCTTTGGTGACCGGCCCGAGGTGTAGTGGACGAAGTTGTTGATCATGGTGATGCGAGAGTTTTTGCCGCCAAGAATGAAACCCCAGTAGTGGCGGCCATCGCAAGAACTAGAGTACTTGGTCTGGCCATTAAAGTCAGAGTTACTGATCGTCAAGCTTTTCACGCCCGCGAAGTGGGTAACGATCATTTGCCGACCGATATTAGACACCTTGATGTGGTCGAGCCACACGCGTTCAACTGGCTGGTTGTTCACACCGGATATGTCGATCGCATCGCCGCCCCACACCAAGTGAGGGTTGAGCTGCGTGATATGGACGTTCTGGACGATGACGTTGCTTCCAGCGATCGAAATCCCCTTTCCGATGAGCACTCCCTTGGTGCCGACACCACGTAGCGTCTTGTTGCTCTTGATGACGAGCGCCGTCTTGGCTGCGAGGTCGTACGTGATGGTTTGTTTGACGCCGTCGTTGCACCCGCCCGTCTTGGTCATCGTCGTGTCGCCAGCGAACAGGATCACATCTTGGCCCTGGAAGCCATTTTTCTTGGCGATGCAGTCCCGGTTGTTCTTTGGTCGACACCCAATCTCCGTCTTTGTGCCTTCTGTCTTGCGGAAATCGAACGTGCGGTCGAGCATGATCACACGCGCTTGGGAGTCGCTCAGATACGACTTGAGCTCTGCAATGGACTTCGGATACACCGCAGCAGTATTGCCTCCGCCGGTCGTGCCGGCAGCATAGCCTGGCGCGGAGCCAGTGTTGAGCGCCGAGGCGACGTTTACGAGAAGGACAGCGACGATGGAGAAAATAACCTTCATTGAGGAGCGGTGTAGAAAACTTGGGAACGGAGTTCGGAGTTGGTCTTGATTGGTCTTGATGGTCTCGCCGACAATTGAGGAATGATGAAAGCATCGTTTTCGATGAGGTCAGCTGGAGCACTTACGTTTTACAGCAAGCACGCACCTCTTCCAGATGGCGCGACAGAAACAACCAGGACGATTTGGAATTATTGGCGTGGTATAATAGGTCTAGGCTCTCATGCCTTTTGCAGGAATTGTGAGGACATCAACAGCAATGCGAATCTGCATCGAAGTGGGATGCGGCTTGGTTCTGTGGAAACAGCTGGCAAATGGAAAAAAAATACATCTGAACAGCATCCCAACAGCAAGCATGCTCGTTACATAGGAAAACTGGGATCTGAGGGCTATCATAACTTATCATACAGCATGAGTTGTCGCATAGAGTTCAGCACTCTGTGGTGTGACTGGCCGCCATCCTTGAATCTTTGGTAATTACCCGTTTTTCATTAGTTGTCGAGTGTGAGCAGGGCCATCTCCCGACTGTCATGAAAAACAAACTGTACTTCGAAGTAGTTCAGTATGAAATCGACGTTGCTTGGAAATGTTTTGTTGAACGATTAAACATTCCAGTCCTGTCGCGTCAAAAGTCTGAGGGTGTCAAGTCGCCTTGATAAACGAACGCATAGACAGCCATGAGCAGGCAACTACACCCGCTCATCGGAAACTGTGCTGTAGACAGTCTCTATTACCCCCACATGCATGCAACATTGACTTGTTGATTGACGAGATACAACTCAGTCAAATACATTTGAATTACTAGCAGTCCAAGTCTATGTACCTTTGCTCCAATCCAGTATGGTCGCATCAAAGTGAGGGGGGAAAGGAGTCGTTTCCATCACCTCGCGCATCTGATTTGCTGATACAGACTTGCCTGTAGTTGCAAAGCATAGACCAATCGTAAAGTCAGACTGGTAGTAAAGCCGTGTCATATCCACCTGCGGACAAACCAACGCACCCAAACTCGATATGTAGAACGATCTTCCGTCTCTATCAAGCATCTGGTGAAAATTGGAACGGATAAACGGTGTGTGCAAGAGATATTACAGTGCACACCATAAATATGTGCCGAC
>GL376605.1:555526-685097 GCA_000143045.1 Globisporangium ultimum DAOM BR144 | reverse complement strand
TCGATGAACCTCTAAACGACATGACAAGTCGTGAGGCACAGCAGTCGATGACTTTATTGTGAGGAGACAAGCCATTGTAAGGTTTGTTCGAGACGCAATTGCAAAAGCTCAGGATCTGCAAAAAGAACAAGCAGACAAGAGTGGAAGGAAGAACAAGCAAGTATATAAGATTAATGATCTTGTATTACTTAGTACGGCTAATCTGCCTGAACATGCAGTGTCTAACTTGGGGAGTTCGAAACTTCTGCCAAGATATATTGGGCCATTCAGGGTAGTTAAATGCAATGGGGATGCATACACACTAGACATTCCTAAACGCATGCGACTACACCCTACGTTCTACGTAGGACGATTAAAGCCTTACCTTCCAAGTGGGTCAGCGAACCCTATAGAACCTTTGACGGATGATCAAGTTGATCCTGAAGTCGCTCCACCAGCTCGCGAAGAGTCTGTAACTCATCGCCATGGAGCTTCTTCTCGGCATAAAGGCGCTGAAGTACATCAAAGGACTCGTCCTTTATTGTCTCCAACGCGAGAAGGCGACCATGATACTCCTTCCGAAGTATCTCAAGAGAAGTCCCTGCCTCTTCCACAGAGCGCAGTAAACGTTCGTGATACGCATCACGAGCTTTCTCAGCCTTCTGGAGTCGTTCAAGCTCGGCTTGAATCTTCTCGAACCTCTGTTCGGAACGTGACTCCATTGCCGAACGCTGGGCAAGACCATCGAAGAGCAAGTCGATCTTCGACTCCTGCTCCTTCAACCGGTCTTCGAGGCTTTCACACCGGTCTTCGAGTACCGCATTGCGAACTTCAAGAGCCTCGATCTGAGCGCGATGAGCACTCTTCCACTTCCAGAGTCGCTCAATCGTTTTTGCGTTCAGCCCCACCTCCTCTGATCGATCATCAAAGAGAGCGTCGTTGGATCGTTGAGTCGATAGTCGATCACGAGGATCGATCGACTCGTCGTCAGGGAAAGAAGCAGTTGAACCGTCAACGCTTCTACAGAGTACGGTGGCTTGGCTATCCGCCGGACTCGGACACGTGGGAACCTCGAGAGACTCTTCAGTCTGATGTTCCCGACGTGGTTCACAGCTACGAACAAAGCTTGTAGTGCTCTCGCGAGCACTAGAACGACGAGAGCCAAGCTCTTTGTGGTCGTTCTCGAGCGTGCCTCCTAGGTTCCCTAGCAAACGCTCGACAAGATGTTCATTCTCGAGTCGGACAAACGTCTTCCACGACTCGAGCTTCGCTGTGGTAGACTGGGCTGGATCGTCACTGCCGGACATCTTGCGCCAGCGGAAGAACAACTCCTTGTAGAACCGACGTCCTCCACGTTTCGCGCGAATAGCGGAGATGTCGTACAAACCGGGAGCCGTCCGCTGCCGCTTCGGCTCGGGCTGTTCTTCGCGCTTCACTTGGTTGCTTGATCGCTTCATGGTCAATTGAAAAGTGAGAGCGGATACCTCTTCCAAAAGAAGTAAAGTCCATGATGGAACTTTAAGGGAGGGATGATGTAATGGGCTAAGGCTGCCATTACATGCAAGGTGGCTCTTTGTGTGTGTCACACGCCACCTTGTGGAAGTGCATTGTGGGTGCGAAGATATTGGGTGAAACACATAAAAGTGATCCCACATGCACAGGTGACGTCATCGTCTGATGTCAGAGCAATCTGTGTCTGAGTTGAGTGTTGATCGCTCGCAATCATTGAGATTCGGCGTGATTATGCACGAGAGTACTCTAGACATGTGAATGATGGTTCCTACTTGGGGAAACCACACTGGTGACGAGATCAACGTGTCTCTACCATCTGAAGTGAGTGGCTTCCGCCAATCACTTTGCAGGGAATCTCCGCGGTACTTCAAGTTCAAGTTTCCAGCAGATCCCCTGGGTTCAACCTTGGTGTACCCAAGGTTTTATATATCAGATTCATAGGTTTTATTTCTGCATGTTTAGGTTTTACAAGTAAAACCTCTAGGAGCCCTAGTGGTGTTTTATATGTAGTGTCAGGAACCATAAGCTCATTTTCAATTCAGTTGCAATTTTTCCAAGTTCCTCCCAAGTCTTCCTCTCAAGCGCAAGCGTGCGTGCTGTGTTTGAGGCTGTCTCGGATAGCCTCTTACATTTTCCGTAAGCCTGGGGGTGCCGTTGCGCTTGCCGCGGCGCATGAATGGTGCCTTCTGAAGCACGCGCTGCACTGTACAAACGAAAACAACCGCGCTCAGGGTTGCCTGAACGGCGCTAACCGTCGTCCCCTCCTTTTTCGCCTCGAGAACGATGCGCCGCTCCGTCCGCTCACACACTTTCTTCGGCCTCCCGAGGCGTTTCTTCTTCCCGTACGAGTTCTGGTTCCTCCAGAAATTGCTGACTCCCGTTGGCAAGTACCCTAGCCGCTTTCCGATCGCTGCAAATGTCCATTCGGCCGTTCGCAGACCGGTAATCTCGCCCTTCTCAATCTCGGTAAACTTGGTTCCTTTGGTCATCGTCATGGACGCTTCTAGCAAAAATGAGAATGCCAGCAGACTCGACTATAGCTGGACTATTGGCTAGTACCCCAGAACCTTCTAGAATGCTCTGGAAAGCTAAATAGCATGGGTTTTCTTCAATCGGCACGTATTTTTGTCGGGGAAAGAATGATGGTCAGCTTAGCCGCGCCAAAACTACTCATCGAATGCGGAAAAGATAGATATGTCCCAATAGCTTTTCCTCTCGAGAGCAGAATTACCAAATTGTAGCTTAAAATTCGTATTTTTGGCGTAATTATTCAAGAAAAACCGGTCGGCACATATTTATGGTGTGCACTGTAATATCTCTTGCACACACCGTTTATCCGTTCCAATTTTCACCAGATGCTTGATAGAGACGGAAGATCGTTCTACATATCGAGTTTGGGTGCGTTGGTTTGTCCGCAGGTGGATATGACACGGCTTTACTACCAGTCTGACTTTACGATTGGTCTATGCTTTGCAACCTACAGGCAAGTCTGTAATCAAGCAAATCAGATGCGCGAGGTGATGGAAACGACTCCTTTCCCCCCTCACTTTGATGCGACCATACTGGATTGGAGCAAAGGTACATAGACTTGGACTGCTAGTAATTCAAATGTATTTGACTGAGTTGTATCTCCTCAATCAACAAGTCAATGTTGCATGCATGTGGGGGTAATAGAGACTGTCTACAGCACAGTTTCCGATGAGCGGGTGTAGTTGCCTGCTCATGGCTGTCTATGCGTTCGTTTATCAAGGCGACTTGACACCCTCAGACTTTTGACGCGACAGGACTGGAATGTTTAATCGTTCAACAAAACATTTCCAAGCAACGTCGATTTCATACTGAACTACTTCGAAGTACAGTTTGTTTTTCATGACAGTCGGGAGATGGCCCTGCTCACACTCGACAACTAATGAAAAACGGGTAATTACCAAAGATTCAAGGATGGCGGCCAGTCACACCACAGAGTGCTGAACTCTATGCGACAACTCATGCTGTATGATAAGTTATGATAGCCCTCAGATCCCAGTTTTCCTATGTAACGAGCATGCTTGCTGTTGGGATGCTGTTCAGATGTATTTTTTTTCCATTTGCCAGCTGTTTCCACAGAACCAAGCCGCATCCCACTTCGATGCAGATTCGCATTGCTGTTGATGTCCTCACAATTCCTGCAAAAGGCATGAGAGCCTAGACCTATTATACCACGCCAATAATTCCAAATCGTCCTGGTTGTTTCTGTCGCGCCATCTGGAAGAGGTGCGTGCTTGCTGTAAAACGTAAGTGCTCCAGCTGACCTCATCGAAAACGATGCTTTCATCATTCCTCAATTGTCGGCGAGACCATCAAGACCAATCAAGACCAACTCCGAACTCCGTTCCCAAGTTTTCTACACCGCTCCTCAATGAAGGTTATTTTCTCCATCGTCGCTGTCCTTCTCGTAAACGTCGCCTCGGCGCTCAACACTGGCTCCGCGCCAGGCTATGCTGCCGGCACGACCGGCGGAGGCAATACTGCTGCGGTGTATCCGAAGTCCATTGCAGAGCTCAAGTCGTATCTGAGCGACTCCCAAGCGCGTGTGATCATGCTCGACCGCACGTTCGATTTCCGCAAGACAGAAGGCACAAAGACGGAGATTGGGTGTCGACCAAAGAACAACCGGGACTGCATCGCCAAGAAAAATGGCTTCCAGGGCCAAGATGTGATCCTGTTCGCTGGCGACACGACGATGACCAAGACGGGCGGGTGCAACGACGGCGTCAAACAAACCATCACGTACGACCTCGCAGCCAAGACGGCGCTCGTCATCAAGAGCAACAAGACGCTACGTGGTGTCGGCACCAAGGGAGTGCTCATCGGAAAGGGGATTTCGATCGCTGGAAGCAACGTCATCGTCCAGAACGTCCATATCACGCAGCTCAACCCTCACTTGGTGTGGGGCGGCGATGCGATCGACATATCCGGTGTGAACAACCAGCCAGTTGAACGCGTGTGGCTCGACCACATCAAGGTGTCTAATATCGGTCGGCAAATGATCGTTACCCACTTCGCGGGCGTGAAAAGCTTGACGATCAGTAACTCTGACTTTAATGGCCAGACCAAGTACTCTAGTTCTTGCGATGGCCGCCACTACTGGGGTTTCATTCTTGGCGGCAAAAACTCTCGCATCACCATGATCAACAACTTCGTCCACTACACCTCGGGCCGGTCACCAAAGCTCGGTGATGGCTCAAACCCCGCTTTGCTCCATGCCGTGAACAACTACTGGTTCTCAAACACCGGTCACGCGTTCGATATCGGTGAAAAGACAGTTGCGCTCGTCGAAGGCAATTACTTCGACAGTGTGACGACTACAAACACCGACCATCCGTACGGCTCGATCTTTGTGCCTTCAAATGCAAACCAAGCACAATGCCAAGCCGCGCTTGGCCGCAAATGCGCGCTGAACGTTCTGATCAAGAGTGGAGCACTCAAGGGGCGCGGCGAGAGCAGTGTGACGAGCCAAGTCAAGGGTGTGAAACAGATCAGTGGGGTGAAAGTTGCGGCAGCGAAGAAGTTGGCGCTCGCCACCGGCAACTTTGGCGTCGGAGCGCTACCATAAAAGCAATAGACTGATAGTGCGTATGAACTGCAGAACGTGCGTGAATCGTGAGCGCGTAATAAAACATGCTTCGAGTGTGGATGACTGAATTGCAGAAACTTAACCGATGTTTTTTTATTCACGATTAAGGGAAGGTTCGTCTTGTGTTCATTCGTTCCATTTCAGCTATACTTTGAAGCAGTATGCTGTAACTGATCGTGAATTGTAGTTCATTGTTGTTGAAGGTATAGAACTTATCCAGCAGCGCTCTATTGAGAAGGTCATGGATATTATGCAACAAATTCAGGCTACGACATTTTCAGGGTACGAAAAGAAAATCACCTAAAACTCAATCGGCACGAAAAGTGACCACCAGCAAATCGAATTACTTAGGCAAGGGAACCAACGCCAAAGTTCGTCGTTCGCTTTGGCAGCTTTTGAGCCGCCTTCGGCACGTACGACTTGATCTGCGAGAACGCCTTGATGCCCGACAACACCTCCGCGTCCTTGCGGCCCACCAACGCGCCACTGGACGTCACAGTGTTCGCAACACACTTGCGGCCCAAGTTGGACTGGCACAGAGCCTGGTTGCTGCTGCTCGGCACCAAGATACCACCCGTTGACTCCTTCACGTTTGGATTCGTCGTCGACTCGAAGTAGTTTCCCTCGAGGAGAACGTTGCCGTTTGTGCCAACGTCGAACGAGTGGCCCGAGTTGTCCGCCCCAGTGGTTGTTCACAGCGTGCACAAACACCTTGGCTTTCGCGCTCGTGACTTTTGGACCACGACCCGATGTGCTGTGGATGTAGTTATTGATTCAAACTGATGCGAGTTTCGGCACCATCAATAATGAACGTCCAGTAGTAGTCGACCATCACACGACGCCGAGTACTTGGTACGTCCATCAAACTCCGTGTTACTGATCGTAATACTCTTCGCGCCAGAATCTCCCACACGAAACATCTGACGACCGACATTGGCAATACGGACGTGGTCAATCCACACTTTTTCCATTGGCACGGTTCCCGACCCAACGTTCTTGCCTTGGATGTAGATGGCATCACCACCCCACACCAAGTGCGGGTTCAGCTCGCCGATTTGCACGTTCTGGATGATCACGTTGTCACCCTTGATCCAGAGTCCCTTTCCGAAGATCGATCCGCTCTGGCCGATGCCACGCAGCGTCTTGTTGGACTCAACAGTGAGTGGACTCTTCGCAGCAAGGTCATACGTCACCGTGACCGCAGTACCGCTTTCGCAGCCACCAGTCTTCGTCATGGTCGTGTCACCGGCGTTCAGGATCACATCCTGACCTAGGTGCCCATTTTTCTTGGCGATACATTGTCGGTTATTGAGCGGACGACAACCCCTCTCGGTCTTCTTGTCTTCCGTGCCGCGGTAGTCAAACACCTTGTTCAAGTAGATGACACGAGGCTTCGAGTCGCTCAAGTACGTCTTGAGCTCGGCGATGGTCTTGGGGTAGACTGGTGCAGCGTTGCCGCCTCCAGTGGTGCCAGCAGCCATACCCGGTGCTTTTCCAATGGTGACAGCCGACGTGAGGTTGACGCACTCGATTGAGAGCAGGGCGAGAAACGCGAGGAGCGAGGTCATGCGTGGAATCGACACCATGGTGCTTGTGCAGAAACTGGGGTGTGAAATGTGAGCGCAGGTCGGTGAAACGAAGAATGCGCAGCAGTGTGTAAACGCGTACCAGAGGGAGAGAGCGATTTTTTGTACTTACGATGGCGCTGTGCGTGTCGTGCTGTTGAATAGCTACTATAGTATAAAAATATTTGAGACTGGCAGTCGCGCATGGCAATAAGCGCCATCTGGTGCGCACAATCAGAGATTTTGATGCTGCAACTCCAAAGGAGCTGCAGCAGTTGTATGCTGTATGGCAGGTTTCGGGCACGTGGCGACGCACTGGGAAATGTGCGTGCTCGACCTGGAATGTTGTGCTCAAGATGCTGTTCCATAGGTCGCACCACAACCACAGCTGCTTCTCCGCATCGTTCTGCGTCAACAATCTGTTGCTGCTCACGCATGGACTACGCGCAGCACATTCATTTGTCGAGGAATTTCTATACAGTGTAATGCAGTATTCATGGCGCCTCCAGCAGTGCCAAACGCTCGCATCCTCACCAAACGGAATAATTTTGATGGACTTGTAAAAAGTACGTTTGATTTGGCACCATGATTATAGTTACACACGTAGTTATTAATTTTACCCCTAACCACACATAATCATGTTGTATTTCACTACCTTATCCATGCACCAACGGAAACCGCGGAGGTACCATCGACCTAAAATTTATTCTTTACGTTTTTGTACCAGCGTTTTCACTTTATCGCCACTTTCAAAACCATTTCTCCTTTATTATGACTTTCGAAGTTAATATACGACTTGTGAAAACTCATGATGCGTACTTAACAGTACTGACTCAGTACATACTGAACAGTGGTCGACGATGGGACTCTAGGGGCAAAAGCAGTATATGTGCTGTATTATGGAAATTCCTCATGTACTGTATGAAACCTGCTGGCAATAAAAAAGCAAAGGTTCTTTCTATGCACAAAACATGAGGCACCTCGCGTATACACTTTTCTGACTCTGAAGCGATACAGTAGTAGGCAGCTAGAAGAGCATGCGCATCAATAGTAGTAGACGCCTTCGTTGACGACTCCGCTGTCTTTTTGAAACAAGGAAAACAGCTTCCTCGACTGATGCAGCTGCTGTCCGAGTTCGGCCAGCAATCAGGTCTGCACGTGCAACCAACGAAAAGCAGTTATATATGTCTCAACAAAGCAGTAACCCAGAAACAACGATGCGGCATTCCAATCGTAGGGCATGGAGAGACGGTGAGGTACCTTGGTATCCAAATAGGAACCGGGAACATCACGCAAGCTAATTGGGAGGACCGCCTGCAAAAACTCCGAACTAGATTGATCATCGCGGCCAAAGTCTCCAACAGTGTGGTGGGGAGAGTGCTTATACTGAATTCGGTCTTGCTGCCGTCGATTCTTTTCACAGCCGGATACATCAAACCCCCAGCGAAGGTTGTGGACCAGTTAGTGAACCTACAAAAGCAATTTTTGTGGAAATCGACACTTGGCACAGATGGCACGAGGCACAAGGTGAGTCCTTCTTTGCTCTACCTGCCGGTCAAGGATGGAGGCATAGGTCTCTATTCAATACCTCTTGCAATAAAGCGACAAGCGATGCGGCGGACAACTCGGTGGCTACAGAGAGCGCGAAACAAGTATACAGAAGCTTGGCATGAACAGGTTCATCAGGGCAACAGTCGAAACTGGGGGTCTGGCGCAATTTCACCCAAGGAGCGAAGCCAGCACGCAAAGACAAGGCTATACCAGAAGAACAATATCCACACACTCGGGTGGGAGTATCTTTGTGAAGACCTGGTGGATGCAGAGGGACGAAATGCCGCGTGGAAAGACGATTTGAAGCGGCAAATGGAATCCTTGCTACCGACCTTGGACCTCGAGTGGAGATCAGATGGACGTGTAGGCGTGTACTTTGAGAGGAAACCTGAGCAGACGATTCATCAACTATCGGAAGAGACGCGTGCCTTCTGGCCATCCTTCCAGTGGAACGACAACCCCTGGATAATCGACAGTCAAGGAGAGCAGTATACAGCCAAAACGGTCACCTTCCTGAAGGAATGCAATCTGGCCAGCTTCAATGTGAGACGGGAAGAAGAGCGAGTGTTCTCCCTGCGGCTACCAAACATAACGGCGACTCTCTCGTTCAAACGAATGACCGCCCTGCGAAAACTCGTAACCAGCATCATTCTATGCTCACCGGAGACAGAAATTGAAGCAGGCAACCAGCACATCAGTTACCAGGAGCCGTGGAGCAGGAGACGCACAAAACGTGAGTACAAGTGGGTCAGCAACGGCATGGGGACCATCATAGCGGTGCCAGTATCAGAGAGGAGCCACATGGACTACATTCAGATGCAACGGCAAGCAAACGGAGTTCTCTGGACAGTGACTGACTGGGCCGGGGATGCTATATGTCAACAAGACGTTGCAATGATTGAAGAAGAAATAAAAACCGTAGGGTGGACATTCAAACCGCGCCCGCTCACGACGCACTGTCCGTGGCTGGTGCATGAACGTACGCCCCCAAACAGCATCCAGAAGACAATCGACCGAGCGCGAACACGGAGGTTGCACAGTAAGTTGTACCAAGGTCTTGGAGGGCTCATAGACAAGCTCAATGAAGTCGCGAAAACTGACCAGTGGTACAGTCATATGCAGTACCGACTGCCAGCAGATCTATGGAAGCAACGAGGATGTCTTACGCCGTACCAAATGTGGGCGATATACCGGATTTCTACGATGCAGCTCAACCTGTTCCATCCGGGAAGGGTCGAGTCGTCGGCGTGCCCAAGTAATGCCGGATGTGGAGAGACAAAAGAAACTATCTCACACATAGTCTGGAGTTGCAAGCGAGCACAAGCCGTGTGGATGACCTTCCTAGGGCGATGGATGGGCCGAACATTAACGGAGCAAACACTCAATCTCTTCCTGCCTCATATTGCTAGCCGCACAGCCCCGCCAGGTCAACGATCTTTGCTCCGGGAATTGGAAAAGCGCTTCGGTTTCATTACTCCGGAACATAGGACAGCACTACAGAAACTTTGGTTTATCGTCACATCAAGCATTCCAGTATCGCTATGGAGAACGAGAGTGGAAATAGTGCATGAACGACAACACCTCACTACCGAAGAAAGCACCCAGCGCGTGTGGACAGCATGTGTGATGCAAGTGCGGGCTGTGGCACATCGGATGAGAACACTCAAAGGAGAAAAGATCAATGCAACTTGCCTGAATCAACTGCTCAGTGTACTGGAGAGACAAGATTTCTCGCGCCAACTGGAAGCATGGGCGACGGCGCGTCTGTATTTCGATGGAGGTGCACGCGGCAATCCAGGTCCAGGAGGCAGCGGATGGGCACTCACCTTCCTGAATGAACGCTGCAATCGATGGGAACTCAAAGCATGCGGCTATGCGTACATGGGACCAGAAGTTACGAACAATTGGTGCGAATACAGCACACTGAAAGAAGGCCTGGCATACAGTGCACACTACCTAAAGCATTATGAAGTCAAGTTGGAAGTCTTCGGAGATAGCCAAATGATTATCGCAGCCCAGAACGGGTTTTCCTCAATACGCCAGACCAAGTTGCAACCACTAGCAGATAGGGTAAATCAAATCATCGACAACTTTGTGTGGGTCTCCTGGAATCACACAAAACGAGAACAAAACAAAATGGCCGATCTTCTCGCCAACATGGCAATGAACTCCCAGAGTGCGAAGATACTCACCGACGAATCGCGGGGAAATGATCGAGTTCTTATGTCCCAAGTCGCAGATCTACTCGAAAATGACGTCGGTGCCACACCGTCAAAACTTAGAAACACCTCACTCTCAGCAGTGTTAATGAGACTCTGGAATTCTTAAACTATATGTAGATCATAAGTTAAATAGAATGACCTTCTCTCTCAATAGTAGTAGACGCCGGCCTTGACCATGGCGCTGGCGTACTTGGTCTCCTCGCAGCTCTTGGTGGGCTTGCGCACGGCCACGATCGTGGGCGGCAACCAGCCGAACGTGTGCGCGTCCGTCATGGCCACGAGTTGCTTGTCCTTGGGGTCGCGCGCCATGCGCGTGTGCTTGACGAGGTTCGCGCGGAGCTCGTTGTTCGAGACGAACTCGCGCGATTGGAGCCCGTCCTTCAGGTACGTCGCCTGGTTCTTCCTCTGCTCCAGCTCCTGGGCTCTCGTCTTCAGCAGCTCCATCAGCTTCAGGAACGCCGAGAGCCCGATACGCTGGCCTTGGAATTCTACAAAGCCGTCGCGGACGAGCGTCTGTGTCGAGAGCGGTACGTTGTTGACCCCCTTGGGACATTGGTACAGGTACTGCAGCATGACGGACAGTTGGTCGCAGCTCAGCGTCGCAGTCTGTAAAGTGTGCTGCGCGCTCTCGACTTCTTCTTCGGACTCGGAGTACATCGTAAAGCCGGACTGGTAGGTTTGCATGAACGCGTTCTGGAAATCCGCAGTGTCGAACACGTGCAACGGGGTCTCCTTGGCGACCTCAAAGGGGCTCTGGGAGCCGAGTCCAGTTAGCCCGAAGAACGCCATGAGAGCGACGCAGGAATGCAACAAGTTGTAGAAGTGGAGGTCAGGTGACTGATCTGGAGGTGAAGCACGCTTTGCACGTATGCAATTCTGTCACAAGTGATTGGAATGAAGTGATGCACGTGCTGCCTCGGTCGCCATCCATGGCATGGATACGATAAGAAAATGTGGTAAAATTGGTATATGCACGTATTTATATGCATGTGGATGTATTTTTGCATTGATAACATCGATGAGAGCTCAGATACTGCAACCAATGAAGAGCGTGAAGCATGCAACCGAAAAAATCCCGAAAATGCTGACAAAGATTATGGGTGTACTAATACGACCTGATTATGTTTTAGTTTCGTATCGGGATACTCTTGTGTTTTGCTATCACGAAGTTGAATGCAAAATGTCATTATGTACGTGAGAAAGCCTGTTGGTCATCACTTTGTGGTCTTTTGCCTCCTTTGTGTGGTTCTCTAAGTGGACGCGCGGCCGATCTTCATGTTGAGTAGACGTTGCGTTTTGTTGACAGCCATGACCGCCCCGACGCCGGCGCGGAACTTGCTGCGGGACGTCGAGAGTTTTGCCTCCTTAAGTTTCTTGCCAACCGAGGTCAGGATGTGATCATCGTCGTCCTTGCAGTCGTTGAACCATGGGTGGATAAGGACAATCTGAAACACACAAATTATGTTTCAGTTAGAGCGTCTTGATCAGTGCATGAACTCTTCATCACGGCAGATTGGCTGTACCTTGGCGCTCATGCGCTTCTCCGGATCGACAACGAGCATCTTGCGGATCAGATCTTTCGCTTGAGCCGAGACACCATCGAAATAAGGCTCGACGAACTCGAAATCGCCATGCAGAATCTGGATGGCGTATCAGTTTCGTAAAGTCACTCATCAGTTTCCTCAAAAACCACATCTTGGCATTGATTTCAAGACAATACCTTTCGCATTTCCTCCACTTGGTTTTCGTCATAAAATGGGGGAAACCCGCACAGGAGGATGTATGTGATAACACCAAGGCTCCAAATATCGCACTTGTTGTCGTACTGGTAACACATACATGGAGGAAGCACATGGTGAAGTTCCGATTCCTAGAGAAGTACGCCCACTCTCCTTTCTCTTACCGGTTGCTTGCGAACGATTTCAGGTGCGTAGTACCCTGGTGTGCCGCACATAGTCGACATGTTCGTCTCCGCAGTGACGAGCTTGGCAAACCCAAAGTCGGCGATTTTGATTTTTGCGTCCTCAGTTTCATCAGAGTACAGCAGATTCTCAGGCTTGAGGTCTCGGTGTGTGATGCCTTCACTGTGGCAATATGCGAGTACTTTCGCGACGACTTTGACCACTTTTTTGGCTTCAGCCTCCGTGTAGTACTCCTTCGCAATAATTCGATCAAAGAGCTCGCCACCCACAGCGTACTCCATCACGAGATAACACATTTCAGCGTCTTCATCGTAGACGTCGAAGAGTTTGATAATGTTCGGGTGGTCAAGCTGATAAAATGAAACCAAGAGAAAAACGCATGAGGCTTCCAAACTCCTTGTAGCAGCCACACCAACAGCAACAAATTAGCTTTTATACCTCTTTCAGAATATTAATCTCTTGAACCAAGTTGCTCCGATCCTTTGGGTTTAATGCATTCTTGTTGATGCATTTGACGGCGAATTTTGAGCCGTCGGACTTTCGCACGCATTCTTTGACGATCGAGAAGTTCCCTACAGAAATGGCAAGTTGATCAAATTATCAAGTGTCCTCAACTGAAGCCATGCAAAACCGTTTAAAGCATCAAGCGCAGCTAGTTTGAATTGCCTTCTCCGATGGCGCGGCCAATCTTGTACTTTTCTGCAAACGCTGGTGGTAAACGTTCCGACATGCTCGGCGACTGACTGCTTTCTTGATAATATACCTTCCGCAGTGGTGGCGGCACTCAATTTTCTGACTCGGTCGTTGAGGTTTCATAATGGATGGTAGAGATCTATCGTCGGAGCTAATTTTATCCTCAGGTCTTTTTTCCAAGTATCATTGAGCTCTGCAACGACCTTATGAGAAGGATCCTATCGGGCAAGACCAAAACTGTCGACTGAGAACAGCTCGTATAAGACCAGCGCCTGGCAAGAAATGCAGCCGAGTTTAGGAGCAATCTAGCCGCATGTTCTGTCTTGTCGCGTCGCATTGTTCGGTGAATTTGCCAAAAAACCGACCTTTTCTTCATTGACACGGCTCGGGTTGTCTAAGCTCAAGTTTACTTTGCTGGTGTCATGTGTGTGCTGCCGTGACAAACTAGTGGAGGCCGTCCGCGATGACTTGATCTTGACTCTAGATACGTGTGACTGAGTCGTAGTTGGGAAGCATTCTGCGTTACTTAGTAATTGAAAAGCTGGTCGATAAAACTCCATGCAGCCTTATCCAAAAGAAGTGGGCATGTCAAAATCAAATGCTTACCTTCAGCTGGGAGTGAGGGCTTTGTCTTCACTTGGTCTGTACACACATGATATACGGGCATGAGTGCACGAGGTGGAGATAATATCAAACTTTGCTCATGGTTGAGCTCAACCTCTGACGTATTACAGATAGCTTAAGCATGGTCAAGCGAGTCAGAGCAACCTGGGTTTTGGTTGCTCTAAAAATCCTCATGGTTGTCTTCTCTCTATTTACTCTGCTAAAGTAGAGACAGCATTCTTTAGTCGATCGCTTGGAATGTGAGCACGACTGGCTTCTGTACAGTTCTCAAATACCGCGTTCCTTGGTCAAAGCCGAGCTCACCAACATTTTTCTCCCCAATGCGCACCAAAATATCACCCACTGCAACTCGCTTGAGCCCTGCGCACGTACTCTTTCCAGTTCGCTTCGTGATCAGCATCACAGCACCAAGCTTCGACATTGCTTCACGAACAGTGAGACCGAATGGCCCATCAGTCCATTGAATTTGATAAAATGCAGATTGGTCGATCGTGAAATAGTCTTCGCTGTTGTTGTTCACGTTCATAGGTGCCTGTGCTTCCTCGACTTGGTTGTTCGAGAAGCTGTTGTGTCGTCCTGCTGCCGAACTCATGCGGTCTGCATTGTACCCCAAAATACTAGGCACGGCTGCAACTTCATGCTGACGTGGTGGACTTTGCTTCCCTTGGACAGGGACAGGGGCAGGAACAGGAACAGGAACAGGAATAGGAGTAGGCGCCGAGTACGAGAAATCCCGCAACTCAGGCTTTGACTGCTTTTGTTGGTTCAGCTGCTGCGGCAGCTGTTGTTGTGATTGCTGCTGTGGCTGTGGCGGCTTGTTCACAGTTGAAATGTTCATGGTTGACATGCTCAGCTTGCGCACCGGATCAGTTTCCGCATCTTCTTTTCGTCGGCGGAATCGTAGAACCGCAGGCTTGGGCATGCTCATGATGTAATTCATAGTCTCTGCGAAGCCAAGCCGCTCCGTTGACTGATCATTCACCATCACGATCTCATCATTCGATTGCACGAGTCCGATCTGGCGTGATGTGCCTTTACCCGTAAACGAGCGCACAAACGGTAGTCCGGCGCGGGACTCACCAACCACGAGGCCGAGAGGACCGTATTCCCACAAAAAGTCGTATTCGTCTTTTTTCAGCTCGGGGATTTCCACATTTAGATGCTCCTTCAGCGGCTTGCGGAAGCGCAGCATAATCGGTTTTGGCAAGTCCCGAATGATCTTGATGATCGCGCTCATCGAGTACTCGCACGTCGGGATGTCGTTCGCGTAAATGAGCTCGTCACCGACTCTGACATCGCGCAGGAGCGCTGGGTTGGTCACTTTTTCTGCATTGATGCGCTTCACGATCGGAATCTTGCTCTTCTCATCCGGCGTGAGCACAAGCCCCAACGGGCCAGACTCCCACAGATAATCGTACTCATTCGGTGCCAGATCGGGGATGTTTTTGCCCGTGTCGCCAAACGGCGACAGCTGCAGCGTCAACCGCACAGGTTTGTGCACCGACCGCAGGTACTTTGTCGCGTTCTCGGCGCCCAAATGGTATACGCGCTGCTCGCCGATAGCCACGATCATATCGCCTGGAAGCACTTCCTCGAGCCCCGAGAACTCGAGATTCGCCTTTGGCGCCGTCCGCTTCGCGAGCAGCAGGACGGTACCGCGGTCCGAGTTGACGGGCGTCACCGTGAACCCGAACGTCGAGCCGTCGAGCCAGTCGACCGTGTACATCTTGCGCTCGTCGAGCACGATCGCGGGTCCGTCGTAATTCGCCTCGCGCTGGATCATGGAATCGCGCGCCTGGCCGCTCCCACGACTCGTGATCGTGTCACGGAACTCCAATGTGCTCATCTCTGTCGTATAAACTTGTTGCTCTGTACTACCCGATGGTGTGGAATGCGCGGATGTGCAGCAAAATGTACCCAGTGTCGACACTGGGTGGAACGCCTTGTTCAACCGCGCGTCTTGCTCCTGCTGCGGAGGGTGTCTGTCTAGCAGCATCACATACCCACATATACAAGAGAGAGTGAGAGTGTGAGTGTCATGTTCACGAAGAAGGACGTAGAGGCGTGTATCTGGTCGCGCATGTGCCGAGCGCACGTACTGCCGCGTGGCCGAGTGAGGGGCGGAGCGCGGAATGCAGAATGGCGCGCGAACTGACTGCTTGACTGTATGGAGCTGGTGCGGACTGTTGGTGCCAGTTGTGGACGTACTGTAAAATGTTCCACCCTTTTTGCGCCCTCTCCCTCTTCTCCCTTCCCTCTCTTCAAGAAAAGAGATATCCTTTGATAATAGGTATAAAGGTTAAAACCACATCAAACTACAAATACTGCAGCATAAAAAGTAAGTATTAACTCTCTATGAAACGTAATGATGTGGTGCAGGGTTTTAAATGATAGAACATGCATAAACAAAAAATAGGGATCAGTCGGAGGCGAAAACACTTCGAAGTTTTCGCACAAACCTTTACTATTCTATATAAAGGGAGGTCAAGAACAATAGATATACACACTTGATATTAATAATCGCCTTTATAAATGAATAGTTTGTGAGATATTATCCTTATAGAGAGAAGAGAGCTTGAACATGATAGAATTGCTGCTCACTCACATTTTTTACGAGTCTATCTCAACGGAAAGAAAGCTCCTACGTTTGCATTATCCACACATGCTCGTGACTTTTCGTCGCCGGAAAGAGAGAAAAGAAAGCGTTATGCTGCCGCTCTTTCCCGTGTTTTCTATTATTTCTGATGCGAAATTCCTCCTCCCATCTGACAATGATACCAAGCCCCCAGCTGCAACTAAAGAACATCTCTGAGCTAAGTACGCATCGACAGTCAAGAGAATAGAGAGAAAAAAGCGAACTTTGCGCAATATATGCAATTGTAGAGTAGAGCTTGTGCAAAAAAGTGACCAGACAGTTTGCGTTTTAGGTACCGTATGTAGTACCGTCGTTTGCCGCTCTTTTTGCAAGCAGCAGTCCATACAAAAGCCAAGATCTCAATTCCGCATTCTCGCTGCCAATACAAAAGAATTCCAAGCCCAACAGAATGGCGCTCGCGGGTGTGGCGGTGCCCGTGGTTGTGGTGCTGCAGACGGTGGTGATGTCGCTGGAGATCCTGCAGCACCTGTTGCTGGCGCGGCTCGTGGCCATGGCGCTGATGCTCGTGGTATGGGGCGGCTTTTTGGCGCGCGACGTGCAGGTCAAGGCGCTGCTCGCCGCTGCCGTCTACCACGGCGTCTCGGAGCTCTTCCACGAGTGGCGCGCCAACTTCCCGAGTTTCCGACGCAAGGGAAGGGACCGACAGGTGATCCGCTGGTCGCTCTTCTGGGTGCGCGTGTTTATCTGGGGCGCGACGTTCGCGGCGTCTTCGAGCGCGATCGCGGGCTCGGTGACGCATGGAAGCAGCTCGGGCGAGCTTAGTGTGGCGGCGTGGGCGATCACGATCTGTACGCTGACAGTATACTGTGAGATCATCGAAGTGCTCGTACTGCTTTACTTTGCCGACCAGGAGATCCCGTACCGATGGCGCGTGCGTGTGCCTCTGTGGCTGCTGTCTGCGCTCATCGGAGTCTCTGAAGCCTCGGGACTGCTGTCGAGATTCACGCTCCACCTCTTGGCGCGCGTGACGCCATGGGGGCTTGTAGGCGTGCTGATTGCAGGGATGTTGGTCTCGATCCAGTTCCCGTGGCATCTCGCGCCAGCGGCGCTGTATCACTTGAAGGAGACGGTCAAGAACGCGGTCGTGGGCCAGACGAAGACGACAAAAAAGAAGAAACCGCGATCGAGTATTCTGTCGCATGCTGCGAGTGACGTCGAAGTCGTGGAAAAAGTGCCACATGCTCCTGAGAAGAAGACCTCTTACAGATTCGACCAGGCGCGGTTTGTGAAGCATTTGAGTGAAGAGTGGGACGACACTGAAACGGATGAGAGCAGCATGAGCAGCTTCTAGTCGTCATCTGTATCCAGTTCGACATCGCGTTATTTATTCTCTCTCAGCGTCTCGTTCTACCAGCTACGAGCATCTTTCTCAAGAAAAAAAGGTTGTATTTGCACACACGGCTGGTCTTCTCGCTGTATTTGTTTTCTGCGTCATGACCCCGCGGCATTTCGCGCAGACAAAGGCGGCAGTTTGAATCGGTCCATTCCTTGTCCAACAAGTTCGTCTGAGTCGCGTCCAGGTGGTGTTGGCGCTGTGGAGATCCGCCGCAGCCGTACAGGCGAGATCGAGATCCCATTCGACGATGCTGTTTTACTCCCCTGCAGTCGCGGCAATGGATTCAGGGCACCAGCAGAGACGCCACGGACGAAACTCGGTTTCTCCGAGAACAAGATCGTCGCTTCCTTCTCGTGTTCCTGATTTGTGGAGCTCTTCGAGGGTTCAAGCGGCAGTAATCTGGTTTGAACAAGGTACACATTTGTCTTCATCAGTTCGTTCGAGTTTGCTTTTGTAACCTTGTGTTGGATAGAAATGCAAATACGGACCTTGGAATCCGTGACTTCTTCAGGTTTCCACTCGAGGTGCTGGGTATATTGGACAAGCGTAGGTCCATGACAGACTTCTTTCTTCGCTCTTTCGACAGTGTCGATTGCGGCTTCGCACTCTCAAAACCGTGGCTTCTTTCTCGCTCGTTGTCGTCGTCATCATGCTGTTGAGGGCCATCTTTTGCCGGATACGGAGAGCATGCATCGGTATCATTCGCCTCGTCCTCGTCTGGCGTGCTCTGTTTCGACAATTGAAGCTTTTGCAGACTTTGGCGGCGTGTGCCGTCACTCGTGGCCGTGGCTGTGCCAGACAATTGGCGGCGAGTGCTGCTACTGGTTGTGCTCGCTGTGGATTTTCGTCGACCCTCTTTCTTCAAGAATGAATGCGCGAGCAACTGCATCGTGGTCGGCCGATCGCCCGGATTTCGCTGCAGACACCATTTCAGAAACGAAGTCGTCTGATACCAGAAAGCGACAAGGAAATCAGCAAACGTCACGAAGACAACAGCAGCCACGACTAAGTCACGTACGTACCTCCTCAGATGCATCGGCTGGGATCGTCGGTGTGTTGTTGCTCGACACGATCTGGTACATCGCGGTGAGTGGATTGCTGTATTGCTGCCAGGGCGAATGACCCGTGAGCATCTCAAGGATCGCACACCCGAGGCTCCAGATATCGGCCTTGAGCCATCCGTCTTCGCTTGTCTGCTGCTCTCGGATCACCTCGGGCGCCATCCAGTGCGGCGTTCCCTTCAGTCCTCCCACCAGCGACACACTTCCGATCTCCTTGAATGCGCCAAAGTCACCGAGTTTGATGGATTTCTCGGTCGCACTCACGAAAATGTTGGCGCACTTGATGTCGCGATGCGCGATGCGGTTCGCGTGCAGGTATTCAAGCACTTGGCACAACTGGCGCGTGTATTTCTTGACTAGCGGTATCGCCAGCGCACCGCGTTGCCGCAGCATGTGACTCAGCGACCCGCCAGCGACGTATTCCATGTAGATAATGAGCCGCTGCTGCTTCTTCTCGGTCGCTTTGTGGTAGTGCACGAGGTACCGATGCTCAAGGCGCTTCATGGTCTCGACCTCGCGCTTGATCGCCTGCACCTCGGCAGGCGACAGATCCTGGATCATGATGATCTTGGCCGCGATCTGCTTGCCCGACCCCACTTCTTCGCAGCGGTACACCGATCCTTGCGCACCCTGGCCGATTTTCTCCTTGCGCACCCATTTCTTGGAGCTCTTGCTGTCAGAGCTGCTGGTGCTCGGCGTGGGCGACGCGAAGGATGACGAGTACCCGCTCTCCGAGTGCGATGGCGACGAAGGCAGTGGGAAGCCTCGACCTGGTTGCCGCTCGCTTGGAGACGTGGCTTTGGGGCTCTCGCGCGCTTTCATCGCTCAGCAACGACGGCCAGTATGTGTTTCGCGCTTGCTTGCTTTAGTTTGGCGCTCTGGACGCCAACTCTGTACACTCTGCCATCGCTCCTACAGTGCACACTGGCCACATTTAAATATACCTTCGGGTAGAGCGAGGGTTACGCCGCATGCACATTGCATTTGTAATACGCGAAGGTGCATCGCATCGCATCGCATCGCATCGCATCGCCGCAAACTGAGCGCGAGCGCAAGCCACAAATAGCTTCATTTCCCCACCAGAAATGCAGGAATGATGCATGATGGTCGAAAACGGCGCAAAAGCAGGTTTTTGACGAATCACATCATTAAGGACATTTTTAGACCAATCATTGCGCTGACTGACAAGGATATGTGTGTTTCAGCCAATGCGACACGAGGAGCGATTGCTTGCCCGTTCATTGGCACAGAAGCCCGCGATTTCCTCACCGCCCGCATTGTGACAGTGAAGCAGCAGCGCAAGCATGGCCAAGGTGCGGAGCGAACGCGCGCGCGTGCGTACGCGCAGTCACTCACTGGCGTTGCCTATTGTTATTGTATGCGTGTGTCTACAGGGAAAAGCAAAGAACGTCGTGATCAAGATGCTGAGTGCCGCTGGTACCGGGTACGTCTCCTATTCCCGCACTCTCTCCATGGCGCTCTCTGGCAGCATGGACGCAGTGATGGGTCCGCTCTGATTATGCGTATGTTTTGCTTGGTTGGTGGCAACAGATTCTTCTACACGACGACGAAGAACCCGCGTAACGTGACGAGAAAGCTCTCGCTCCGCAAGGTGAGAAGCAGCGCGCATTCATGTGCTTTCAATCGCCCATGCGGCGGCACAACGAGACTGAGATACGTGTGGCTTTTTTCTTCTTTCATGCTTTCTTTCATGCACTGCTGTAGTACGATCCGGTTGTCCGACAGCACGTGATCTTCAACGAGGCCAAGATCAAGAAGGGTTAAGTAGAACGCAGCTCGCTCGCTCTAGATCCAGCGCTCGCGATGTGGTGAACGTGACGAAAAAGATAATATACACAACCTTCTCAGACACACAGACGCTCATGTGAAACAAAGCAGAATCGCTCAACGCAGCGTCCGTTAAATGCTGCATCATAGTATTGCTGTAACAGCCAATATCTCGGCCACCTTCGTCTATTGAGCGCGCTACTTTGTTATTAGACGATGCGACGGCCTTTGATCATGAACGTGTGCTCGTTGTCGTTCTCCTCCATGACGGCAATGACCTCTGCGGCCGCGGCGCCCATTGGCCGCGTGCTGCCACTCTGTGCGCTGGCTGAAGATGACGCTTTACCCGCAACTTGCAGCTGTCGCTCGGGGATTTCAGGGATCACGAGCTCCGACGGGTCCACCTGCAGCGGCTCTTCCTGGAAAAACGCGTGTTTCAGTGCGTCCTGCACCGAAATGCGCTTCTTTGGGTCCAGTTGAAGCATTTGCGACAGCAAATCGACGCCGGCGCTCGATAAATGGGGAAACTGCTCGCTCAGCGGCTTTGGGTGCGTGTCTTTAAAGTTGAGGTAGAACGGCAGCTTGGCGGCGTCGTGCCATCCATTTTCCGCTGGAGACCCAAGCGCCTGGAAGATCCGACTCAGCTGGTCGATGTCCGAGAGCGCGCCGTCGAAAAATGGTTTCCGCAGCAGCAACTCGGCGAAAATGCAGCCGACAGACCACACGTCGATCTCAAACCCGTACTGCTCTTCGCCGAAAAAGAGCTCCGGCGCGCGGTACGCTCTCGTCACGACCTGGATCGAGCGCTTCGTGGGCGCGGCATCGCCATCGTCGTCCTTTGGGTCGTGGATCGTCGTCGCCATGCCGAAGTCCGTAATCTTTGCCGTGCGCTGCGAAAGCGAGAGCAGCAAGTTGTTGGGCTTGAGGTCGCGGTGCAGGATCCTGCGCTCGTGGAGCTCCGCGACGCCCTGTAGCAACATGTGCAGGTACGTTTTCACGTGCGTGATCGGCAGCTCTGGGACGTCGTCTTTCGCTTCGAGAACGGCTTCCAGATCGCTGTCCATGTACTCCAGGATCAGGTACATCTTGCCATCCTGCTCGACCACATCCAGAATCTATGTAGGCAAAAAAAGATAGTATATACAAGTTAATACCAGTACGCCATATATTATGCAGACACCATGCACTAGCACACACATTGTATAAATAGCCACAAAAGCATGTACATACCTGCACGACGTGGCTGGCATCGCGGCAGAGCTTGAGGTACCCCGCTTCGCGCTTGCCGACGTCGTGTCTGCCGACCACCTTCTTGATCGCAACGCGGCGGCGGCGGTGCGCGCCATCTTCGTTATCTTCTCTCTCATCCTCCGTGGGTGCAACCTGGAGACCTGCGTACACTGTCCCATACGTGCCGCGACCGATCTCCTGGTGTTTCTCATATGCGCCAAGGCGCTTGCGCTCTGCGATCTTGCGCTTCATCTTGTGCTTTGTATCTGAAAAGTGGTGGCAAGATGGGTGTGGGTGTATGCAATGCAATGCATGGGTGGCAGCAATAGTAATTTATGATTGGCTAAAAGAGAATATATATAACCCAATGGTGAAGGGCGATTGGTGTAGGTGTAGGGATCAAGCAAGCGGACAACCTTTCGTTCCCCTAGCCACCATTCGATTGCGCGACGTTTTTGTCTGCCCTTCCCCTCCCAATAAGCCAAACCTTGAGCGCATATCATCAGTCCTTGTAAAACTAGATTATGCTGAACATACAAATTATGGTATACATGCACCTCTTTATATTAGAGCTATGCTTGATATCCGTTATACAAGTGCAGAGTTGTTTGCTGTCGCCGTCCGCTCTCGTCCGCTCTCTCCCGACAAGACAGCCGCCACCTGCCTATCACCGCACTCTTCCAGACCACGCGAGCGTATGTATGATGCGATGCGATGGTGTCGAGCCAGCCAGCCAGAGGCCCTCGCTTGATGTAATGGGCGCGTGGCGGGTCCGCGGGCCACTGACTGGCCGTCTGCTGCACTCGAATTAGAAGCATGCAGTAGTTGGTGTACAGAGGGAGTGAGGAGATCCACTGCACACAGACACGGGCGTGTGCGCTCTCTTCTGCGCGTGCGTGTGTGTGTGTGTTTCCCGCGCGAACGACAGCCGCTTTAGACGCCGCCGCGGAAGACGGAAAAGAGGTGGCGGACGCGAGCGGACGGAGGCTCTGAAGCCTGCAGGAACAGCAGCACTGTATCTGCGTGGATACAAGCGGAGAAGGACGGACGGAAGGAACGAGACGCACCGTATTATTGTCGTCACTTTGGCTTTTGCGACGAGGAAGGAGACGTGAGTCTATCGCCAAACGACAACAAGAGTGACAAAGATGAGCAAGAGCGTGCGCTGGTCGACAGTGACGGTGTACGAGTTTGGCGTGGCGATCGGCGGCAGCGCGATCCCGAAGCGCGGCGGCCCGTCCGTTGGGCTCGCGAGGAAGCCGTTGTCCATATGGAGCTCCCCCGTGGACGTCTACGATTCGTTTGAAGACCCAGACGACTCGGATTCGTCGTCACATGATGGCAGCAGCTTCTCCAGTGGTGATGGAGACCGAGAGGCGGCCGCAGAGGAAAGCGCGAAGGACCGACACAAGCGCCTGGCGAGACGAAGACGCCGCGTGCGGTGGCTCAAGCCGCTCGAGCGCGTCACGATGCTCACGGACGCGGGATGCAGCGAGCGGCGCATCCACCGTATGCTGATGGAGTGCTCCGAGATCGCAATGTCCAGACGACTGTGTCGAACGGTGCAGCGCTGCGTGGCCGTGTAGCGCGATCCAAAAAAGGAAGGAACGGAGCTCCAAGAGCGTCAGTTCACACGGACCAACTGCGGGAAATGGAGGCACCAAAGCGAGTGTGGAGACGATGAATCGACGTGACGAAGATTTTACTTGTATTGTAGCCGTAAAGAATCTAATTTATTGCTTTGTTTCTCACGTGAAGCATTTCGTTCATGCGTCCTGCATGGTGATGGAATGCACCAATTCGGCTTGTTTTTATTATTATTATTATTATTATTATTCTGCTGTATAGAATGGAGTATATGAGAGAATTCATCAACGCGCTTTCGAGAAGTACTAACCATGTTCATGCGGGCCATTTGCCACAAGAACCGCGACACGCATTCAGTCAAGTTACACGAAGAAAAGCTCCATGCGAGCAAGATTAACAGCAACAAAAAACATTTTCAAAATAATTTATTCTACAACGCGGCCGCGTGCAAAGTGCCTATTGTACAATAGCGAGAAGGGAAAGTTGTCCGCTTCGCCATGAAATCCCGACCTCAGAGTCATATCTCTATCGCGTTTCTCTCTCACTGGCGCCGCTTCCTGGGTGAGTCGCACTCGGTCGGCAGCCGCAGACAGAGGCGTCTCGACATCGCGATCTGCGACGACTCCATGAGCATGCGGTAAATCTTCTTCTCACTGTATCCGGCCTTCTCCAGCAGACTCACGCGCTCGAGCGGTTTGAGCCACCGCACGCGGCGCTGGCGGTATCGCTTCGGCGGGTCGCTGCTCGTGACCTTTGCGTCCACTACGTCGTCGTCGTTCGCGTCCACCGTCGTACTCCATACGCACTCGGGCGTCTTCGCGAGGCCGATGGCGGGGCCGCCGCGCTTGGGCACGGAGCTGCCGCCGATGCCGACGCCAAACTCGTACACTGTGATCGTGGACCAGCGCACCGACTTCTGCATCGTGAATCCGTGAATCCGTAAATCAGGGCTTGCTTGCGAAAGTGTGCACCTCGACAAACTGGGCTTCGTAAAAGAGACTTGTCTTGTTGAACGTGGATCCGCAAATCGGGGCGGAGTTGCGGAAGTGTTCACTTGTCAACACACTGGACTTGCTGCGGGAAGAGAGAGAGAGAGAGTGCCGGCCAAGAGGCGGAGTGGGTGACTTGCGCTTGCTTGTTCGGCTTTTGAGCCTATCCGCACACTCTCGCCTCAAAACACAGACACGCCATGCGCAACCAACAACAACTCGACTCATCCACAGAAAGAAGACGATGACGATGGATGGATGGATCGTCGCCTCTGGGTGCCGTTCTTTTCTTTTCCCTTCCCTCCCATCAACCCGCTTGGAAAGAGAACCCGCGCGCCCGACTAGAAATCCTACATACTGCAATCCACTATGGCGTCCGCTAACAAGCAGGTTGCATTTCCTTCCCCTCCCCCTCCACCTTCACACAACAACCCGCCACACAAAAAAGACAAGCGCATGCGCTTGCTTGAATAAACGATTGTGACGCGAGGGTGGGTCACTGCTCCTGCAAGTGGTCGTTTGTTGTTGTCACGGCCCTTTGACGTCCGCTTCCCCTAAGCATCGTACGCTTCACCTAAGCATCGTCCGCTTATAAACCATGAACCCTTACCTAACCTCGTACAAAATTAGCTTGTTTGATGCTAAGCGGACCCTATCCGCTTGGCGCAATTTTTAGAATTATGGCAGAACAGAAAACGGATTATGACCAATCGCGTCGGCTTGCTGGCAGTAAGCTAAAAGTGCCAAGAGGGAGTGCGGTCAACTATGTGCATAACAAATTACCTGCAATACAATTAATAGCTCAGGTGCACTCTGAGGATGGTTGTGCAATAACAAGTTGCAGTATGCACAAAGGATAACATACCTGACGATACGCTGCACACGTAAAGCCACGTACGTCACATGTTGGCTCTTTCTGTATGCTGTATCGAGATATCGTTTGCGGCGACCCTTTTTTCGCATTGTCGGACCTAAATTTGCGGAGTGGATGGGCCACTATTCGGGATAAGCATAATACATTTGACCACACGAATGAGAGCGTACCGATTCAGTATTCTCTGCGATACACTATCGAGCGTACGGTACACACATTATGGATACAAAGAGACGCTGACTTTGATTTGTCGGTTCGGTGTCACAGCCCAACTGCTCAAACAAGCCCCGAATAAAGGGTACTTTTGCAACTGGACCTTGGAGCAAAACAGATGGCACAGTTAGTCGGTGGCGCTAGCAAAGCGCTTCAGAAACGTTAAATGAGCTGTATTACGCCCGCCATGTTTGCGTGTGCACATATGGAAAAAACAACAATAACAACAAGGCGAGCCTTAATTATGGGTGGTGTTGTAGGGACATCCGTGGAATACCTGCTGACGCACGATGGCTGTACGATATTCATAGAAATACGCACGCTGCATGGCAACATTCGAGGCAGAGATGGAGTCAGTGGCTCCTGGACAGATCTTCCAGTTCTCAGATGGTTAATCTGTCACTCGCTCGTCTGCCGAGATCCCACCCTTAAAAAGTGTATGTGTGACGCCGCGCACGTACAGTACAACCGCACACCACCATTTATAAAGGGATACGTGTCTGCATTACCCCTAACAAAGGGTGTCTTTGCCGAACAAAAAAAGAAACAAGGGCAAGAACGTTTCTATTTTTGGTCGATACAAACAAACAAACAAGCAAACGGCACTTGTGCTTGTGGTGTACTTCAACCCGGGTCGAGCGGGTTCTTCCCGCAGCTTGCGACTCAGACCCACACTTTTCATTTGCTATGACTTTGTATCGAAATCAACCAAACCCGAGCTCGAAACGGGTCTGATACACATAAAACCCGAGAGAGTGATGATCCTGCGTCCATTGTTTCAGAGCCGCAACGGTGGTGGAAGGGAGGAGCGAGGGAGGGAGGGCGGACGGGGATCGGCAGCGCATGCGCGGCTTGCAATGGCGACATGTGCGCATGCGGCAGACGCTCAACGTAATGTACTATGTAACGCGTGCGTACGCGCAATGGAGGGCGTGGACGCATTGGACTGTCCTAGACAGACGGCACTGCACCGCGCTGTAGCCAGAAGAGCGCTGCTTAGTCGTAGGTGTGGTATCCACATGAAAAGCTAAAGAGCGCTGCAGTGGAATAGCAGAGGATGGATATGAACTGTGGGTGTAGACAAAGTGGCGACGGATATGGAGGAGCAGGCGCTGTTGCTGTTAAGGAAATAGAGGAATAATATTATCATTTACCATGGGACTCTTTGTGTGCACGCTCTTGACTTCCACTCTCTTCTATGGTACACAAACTGCCAGGCTTGCCAATGCTGCTGCTTGCTTGATGGTTCTTTCCACTGGGAACCCTCGTCGATATGGTGCTCGTTTGCAAAATAATAATACTGTATAATAATAACGGCGGATCGCGCGTGGCTTGGTCGACCACCCCGTCCAAAATGGAAAAAAAAACAAACAAATGGGGGCGTCGTCGCGAGAGGGAGGATATGGTACAGAACTGGCGTCTCACTCATACGTAGTTGGCGGGGATCATGCGCGGCCGTGCCGAAAGGAACGACGCGCACGTCGGTCGCTCCGTGGCGGCCTTGCGCTTCTTCTCCTGCTTGTCGCGGCGGCGTTCTTCGAGATTCTCGACGAGCGTGCGGCGCCGCGACGTGAGGATGATGTTGGTCTCACGCGAGAAGCGCAGGATCATACCGTCGCTCTCGCCCGCGGCCTGCAGCAGGCGCACGCGCTCCTCGGACGAGAACTTGTGTACGCCGCCCTCGCTGCGTTCCGCCATCTCGCCCACCTTGGTGGTCCACGTGAACTCGGGTGCGTCCGTGAGCCCGATAGCCGGGCCGCCCTTCGTGGGCACCGAGCTTCCACCGAGCGCCACGCCGAACTCGTGGATCGTGATGGTCGACCAGCGCACGCGCTTCTTTTTGGCAGTGGCCGCCTTGCAGCCAGTGGCCACAGTGCAAGTGGGCGACGCGCCTGCATGCTGCTGCAGTTCGTTGTAGGATTCTATCGTCATGTCCTTTGGCGCCATTGCTGTGCTGGTTGTTTGCAGTTCTTCTTCTTCTTTGCTGGGTTGCTCGCTTGCTGTTGTTTGTTGTTGTGAGGGTGCGCTTGTTTTTTTTTGGGAACGTCTGTGTGATTTTTTTTCCCCGACAACAACAACTTGCTCGATCTATCTATCTATCAAGCGCAAGACGCGCACACGACAAACAGAAGAGCGGCCTGTCTGACTGGTGTGTGCAAGTGGAGGCGGAGCGTAGGGTTTAGGGACTGTGGAGGGCGGATGGTGCTGCTAGTGGTGGCCGCCCAGTTTCGTTGACGGTCGCGTTCTTGCTTGTCACAAACAACTGGGGAGCGGATGGAGCAGGGTTAGGTGTACGCTTGGTGAGTGGCTTCAGACACTGGATTCTGCACCATGTGTACGGTACGTTCCGTAGATGTACACTTGAACTGCAGTGGTGGTCGTTGTGGTACACTAGTGGTGCACGCTATGTGTACACTTACGTCCACTTTTACAACTGACAAACACTCACACAAGCGGACGTGAGTGAGTGAACGCACGACACAATTGCTCTCATTTTCCTCCTAACGCAGCAAGCTCATTTGTACCCACATGCTGCATATTATATATTTTACTACTAATTCATGTACGCTATGAACGTCCACCCCCCACGTACGACCCCACGTACGGTATCCAATAATGGTGGATGCACTATTTACAAAAAGTTCTTATGCGTCCACATAAATGGTGGCAGAGGGGTACTGGGGACCAAATTTTGTTTGACGCTAGCACCGTTATCACAATTGCACCATCGCAGATCTCTCCTTTATGCTATTTATACGATGGCCGATGTGGACTCAGACGTCGCATGCGCTGTCGCACGCTCGCTCGAACCAGCGCCTGTGTATGTGTATAATAGCATAACGGCGTTGGTAGCTTTCATTCTCTTTAGGGATATTTGCTTGTCTATGTGGAAAGAAGCCTCCGTTCTGCTAGAACGCTCAGAATGGATATGTATACCATATTAGTACGTGTTTCTGTGAAGCCACCACCGAAGAAGAACAGCGTACATCTTATGAGCCATTCTCTATGTAGTTACAACATTCCAGCATACTGGAGTGCTGTTTAGTATTTTGTACCTATCCTGTTAATTGCCATATACGCGCAACTTCAACATTGAGCTTCAAATAAACACAACTTTTCCAGGCGCGACCATGGCCCCAAAGTCTCACTTAACCACCTGCTTACTCCAAGAGCTCAGCGTTCAGATCGCTCTTCTGGAGCCCAACGGGGCGGTCCTGGAGCTTTTTGTACCATTTGAGGTACACGATGGGCGCGAGCACGCACATGACGAGCAGCAGCACGAGGCTCTGGGTCCAGGCCTTGGCCACGACGGACACGGCGAAGAGGTACAACGCGAGCTGCGTGGCTGCGATCAGCCCCGTGCACGTGAGGTCCAAGCGGTTCTCCTTGTTGATGTCCTCGACCGTGTCCTGCGTGAAGCACATGTGCTTCACGCCGTACCACGCGCCTGGAGGCCGCGCAAAGCGGTAGAACTGACGCAGCACGCTGTCGGAAGCTGGACGCGTCAAGAGACACACGCCAATGGAGACCACGAACGAGACGCACGAGATGATCAGGAACGCCGTAAACTCCGGCAGCAGCGGCGCAAAGCTGTCGTGTATGAGCTTAAAGTCAGTACTTTCAAAGCATTTGCATTGTTGTATGGAAAGCGTACGTACATGAAGGTGGAAAAGGCCGCGATGAACCCGGAGAGGACACCGCAGAGGCAGCTGTAGGCATTGAACCGCGACCAGTACCAGGAGAAGAAGAACGGCCAGACGAAGCCGCCGGCCATGGCGATCGACATGAAGCCCCAGATGCGGTTGATCGTGTCCACGTACAGCGAGAGCAACAGACCGGAGACCATGACGAACAACGTGGACGCGCGTGCGTGCCAGAGCAACTGGGACTCGCTGGCCTGGGGGTTGATGAGCGCGTGGTAGATGTCGACGGTCCAGTACGCCGAGGAGCTGTTGATGGACGTGTCGAACGTCGTCAGTGCCGCCGCCAGCAGCGACGCCAACACAAAGCCCTTGATGCCCACAGGCAGCATCTTGGCGATCACGACGGGCACCACGCGCTCCGGGTCCATCACAAAGCCTGTGTGGTGCTTCTCGAGCGTGTACTGGATAGCCATGACGGCGACGCCGCCACTGAATGCCCAACGCAGAGCCAAGAGTGCCATCGCCAGAAACGTCTGCGACCGCACTTCTTTCTCCGACTTGGTCGCGAGCACGGACTGAAGCCCCGATCCACCTGGTCCAGAGGCCGAGCGCATCGTCTGCAGTAATAAGTAGCTCCCAATGATGAGACCAAAGGAATTGTACATGGAGTACGCTGCCTCGTCCGGTAGCCCCAGGCTCTGCGGCGGGATCGCCGAGAGCCACGAGCTCTTGGAGTACTCGACTTCGAGCATTCTCGTTGGCTCGCCGTGGCCCTGGTTCTTGATCGGTAGGAAAACCGAAAAGTGGTCTGGCAGCGTGACTGTCATGCCCATGACCGCGACGATCACGAACGACGTGAAGATAAACAAGCTCTGGTACACGTCAGTGTACACGACGGTCGTGAATCCGGACGCGATCGTGTACAGGATAGCAACGATCATAAGAAACAACGCGGCCCAGAACTCCGGAGGAAGGCCGAGCCAAGATGGGATACTGATAAACTCGGTGAAAAACTTCCCTAGGATCATTGACGACCACGAACAAAAAATAGTGAGAATTCTATAAGCAAGTTGCAGACAGCAAAGGTGCTGACGTACCTCCTCCGACGGCAAAGTACGTCACGGCGAGGATCCCGTTCACCATCGACGTGAACGCGATGGTCGTGCGCAGCAAAATTCCATCGCGGCGGCTGCCAAAGCGAAACTTGATCCTACAGCAACGAAAAGCAAGTTCTTTGTAAGTAAGAGTATACCCATCCACAGCCAGAAAGGATTGGCTGCGAACCATTCGCCTCGAGTCTTGACAGGGCATCGACGCGACAATTTCCCCGTGTACGCCAGCTGGAAGGCCAGAAACAGACACAACCCGCCTCGGATCTCAATGTACATGCCCTTGACGCCGAGCGCATACACGAGCGCCGTGTTGATCATCGTACCGGAGATGTCAATGTACGAGCTCACATCGGCAATCCCGAGCGCCCACCAGGGGATACGGCGGCCACCAAGGTAGTATTCTTCCAGCACTTGCTCATCAGATACGTCCGAGTTCGTGTTTGTCTTGGTCTTGTGTCTCTGATCGGCGGCAGCGCGGAGCCGCAGTTGGCGGAGCTTCTCGCGGTCGCGCCGCTCTTTCAGCGTGAAGTAGAAGCCCACGCAGAGCACCGAGAACAGGTACACGACGCAGAGCGCGAGGTCGACGCCTCCGATGCCCGTCGTCGCGCCCATTGGATCCGCCACAGCGGCGGCGGAAGCGCCAAGTCCAAGCACAGGCCCCATATTCGTTGGTGATCTGCTTACGATCCTTGCATTTGGGGGAGGGTAGCGACCATCACTCCTTCAATCTCAGCTGCAAGCATGGCCTGTCTCTGGACGGCTTGAAGGACATTCACTATGCAGAATGTGAAACGGTATCCCCTGCGACGTGAGCACACTTGTATTTGTAAGTGGACGAGTTTTGAGCGGAGCGGATCCATTGGGGTCAGTTGGTGGACCGACCGTCCACTTCAGATTCGCTGCCCACTTCATTCACATCCACACAAAAATGCACATGAGACCAGGGCGAATGGTGTGATTTTGCCTGCGTTCGAGAAGAGTGAAGAACCAATCTCTTCTCTCCCGTTTTCTCTGTGTTCTCCGCTGCGTCTGCCACAATGCAAATGGCTCCGTGGCGTGTCAGAGAAGTGTACCCACATCCTTGTGCTTAGTCAGGTGCTACTACTGTGTGGAGAACCGAGTGGACAGGCATGGTTGGTGGCTATTCTTTCGACGCGCATGGGTGCGCAGGTATGTATACCTATCGTCGAGGAAAAAATCGCTGTCTCTTTATCTCTACCTCCTGCTGAGCTCTTGCCACATTTGCTTGATGGAAACCATGCCACCTCCAGCGTAGCTAATGCACAATACACGCCTCTCTGTTCTTCCACTTTCGCTATCTGACATATTCGCGAGCCAGAAGGCAAAGCGTGCATGAGCGCACCAGGAGTCAGTCCGTCGCTATCGGTGTATCAAGTGTCAGGCAGCGAGTGACGCCAGTGGAGCGAGTCAGTGGAGCAAGCGCCATTCGCGGAAAAGATCGGCGGGTGTCGTGGCGTCGCGCCGCGCTCTGCAGCCGTTCATCCGCTTGAGCGAGGACGAGGTTGGGGCCGTCGACGTTCGTTACTCACCAGCTCAAACAACCCACAGTTGGACTCGAATAGTGGGGTTCACACTACTTACGGCATGATATTGGACCTTTTCAGCTACACGGATTAGCTGCAGCATCCTCAATTACGGTTCAACACATAAAACCAGGTGACAGTAAGGTGGTACACGTTATTTCGGGAAAGTCCGTTTCCATTCGGACCCAGTCTCGTGCGCATGACCAACAATAACCACAGAGTGTATCTGTCCCCCTGGTGGATCCGCTCGGCTGTCCGCCCACATACGCAGCGCAACAGGGATGGGGACACCTGAATTGCCACAGATATGACTCCATAACAAGATGCGAGAGTCAGTGTCCACTGCATCGCACACTGTTACCCACTGGCGTCTATGGCCGCGAGGCACTCACACATGCGCGTCAAAGACACGAGGTGCACTTTCGTTCGCATCTACGGCATGTGACGCTAGGTTGCCCATCCGCCCCCACGTGCCATCGTCACAAGTGGCGTCGTCTGACTCCGTCGATGTACCACGAGGTTGTTATCGCGCTCACTGCTACTAGCGCAAGGCGGCAATCAAGTGCGTGGAGCTGCTGGCAGCAGATCCTTATGCTCATTGGAGACGCGGTGGCCGCACGCTGCATTCTCCCACCGTCCGAACCACCGGACAGAGTCGCCCCTGCTGCCAATATGGTGCATTCTGAACGCTTGCTCGTTTATTTAGGTGCAGAAGGAGGGAAATGGGCAGAACGGTGTACCAGTGCGGCTCAGTCAGTGGTCACTGACGGCGCATTTCTTCTACGGATTGCCGTTCGACGCCAGCGGCGAAACAAGATGGCAAAACGCTAGAAAGGGTGCGGAGTCCTGCTTTCACATAGCTTCTGACATGTACCACCCACCAAGAACTATGCAGGCGAGAAAGGTGCGTAGTTCCCCCAAGTTGGTATGGCGGTGCGCCATACAAACCGATACCAAAAATAAAAGCAAATCTACGTTTATATACCAAATAATCAAGCAATGTGCATGTGCTCTCTCTCTCTCTCACTCTCGTACTTCTCTACTCTCCATCTCTTCCTCTGGCGTTTTTGTTGTTTTACTGCATTTCCTGTCCTGTGCGCATGCCCACAAGCATCACAATAAAAAATCTCGCTCGCACTGGGCATTTCTTGTCCTTCCTTCCTCTGTGACTTGGAAATCGGCAACAAAGCCTGCGTCGACCTCGAATAAATTACGTTGGCAACCAAAACTTTGCTTCTCTTGACACAGCAGCGTCCCCAGTCGCTAGACGTAGTTGGTAGGGATCATGCTCGGCCGTCGTAGGTACACGGAACATGGTCGCTCCATGAGTGCCTGCTCAGCGTTGCGCTTGCGCGATTTCTCCTTGCGCTCGTCCGCGAGGTCTTCCAGGAACATGCGTCGTCGCGAGTCGAGGATGATACTCGTTTCGCGCGCATACCGTTCGATCATCGCGTCGGCGATGCCCGCTCTTTGTAGTAACCGCGTGCGCTGCTGGGACGTAAACCGGTGGATGCCTTCGCTACGCTCGGCCATTTCGCCGACCTTGGTCACCCACGTGAACTCGGGCGTGTCAGCGAGGCCAATGGACGGACCGCCCTTGCTCGGTACGGCGCCACCACCGAGCCCGATGCCGAACTCGTGCACCGTGATCGTCGACCAGCGCACGTGTTTCTTCTTGGTCTTTTTCAACGCCTTCTTTTTCGAAGCATTCGTGGTAGTCATCGATGTAATTGTCGCCTTGCTGGCAGTGGCGATGACACCTGTGGCTTGTGCGTCGCTGTCATTGAGGGCAGCAGACGCAGGCGACTGCGAGGAGATTGCCGCGCTGTCGGCATCGCTCTTGTGGAGCAGCAATGCATCTACGACAGCCGCGGCGACCACCACGTCGTCGTGGCAGGCAGTAGCAGCAGCGGACGAGTCCGACGTGGCGTTGCAGTGCAGCTGCGTGGCGTCGTTACTCATGTGGTTCATGGCGGCGGCAGTGGGCTCGTGAAGCAAGAGCGATGCAATGGCGGCGCTGCTGCTGCTGCTTTCGGGGCTTCTCGGCGTTTGCTCGACTCGCTCGCTCGCACCCTTGAACGGCTTCAGATGTGGACCTCAACAAGAGCCCGTCCGCTCTGGCTTCGGCGCATTCGTTCGTTCTGCCAGCGCGATTAGGGCATAACAAGCGCATCCACTCGTGTGTACGGCGGATACATTGCGCAGGTGGTGGACGAATGCGAGGTTTTAGTGGATGCAGCGAGGTTTATCCTCAACGTTGGTGCTTTGAAGAGGCGTACACCACCAGGCATCAACACATCCTCCACCGGCTTGTAACAAAGCGAACAGAGTAAGAATGGGACTGCTGCCACCGACCATATGTCGCAGATGCGGAGACGTGAGCGTTGACGCCCGACGTCACCAACTATCATCAGTCAACTGGAATCTAAAGTCAAAGAACAAACTGTAAGCGGGGATTTGTTATGCTCGCAAGGATATTCACTTCAGCTAACGGCAAGCATGCTGTCTTCTTAGTGTGAACATTTCCATGTTTGCTCTCACTTGCGTTGTGTGCATCGAAATGGCTGCTTCTGGACGTACAGCACACCGTTGGACCAATTATTTTCTACGGTACACTATGTATCATCAGGTGCAAAACGGTGACGAGAGAGGCAGTCGTTAGTCACAGACTCGACTACCTACTTTCACCACAAAGACTACGCAAACATGTTGCATTTGTTGCACTTTGCACCACGTCACAGGAAAGTAGCCATAACCTGTCGAAAGTGATATGTCGCAATGTCACTTGCTTGTCAACCCCTTCAAACTGACACGTTTGAAATGGCTGCTTCTGCTTTTTTTGCTCGAAGCGGACGAGAGGCTAGGGGATATTGCTTTTCGTCCACTCAACGTCTGATTGGTTGAAATATGTGTGAGCTCCTCCGCCCACTGCAATCAAGCGACAGCAACACGTTGGATGCAACATCTTGCATGTATTTATGGGAGTATTCGGATTATAAGATTTCTCCTAGTATTGTTTCGACCACTGTATCCCATCAATGTATATAAGATATTAATATAATATAAATTATAACAGGTAAGGAACCTAGCGTAGCATTGCAACATGCCACACAACACGCCACCATCAATTCGCATCACTCCACTTCAACCTCTACTAATTAATACCCCTCCCAAAAGCATATCCTACCATATTTAAACGGTCACAGATTCCGTGAAATGTGCCTCTTAATGAATATAAACAGGATATTGCCCCCTCATCGGACTTTTTTTCCAACCGCACAACTGCATGCGATGCTTTCCGCCTGTTTGCTAGCGCCGCATACATTCTCCCATACTAAAACAAAACCCGCACATTGAACTGCGATCACCACGTTGCATTCCGCACGCGGCCCAGTACTCGCGCGGTGTCCACCAGAGTATCGAAGGTCGAAGCACCATGTCGCAGCGCTACATCGTGCTGCGCATGGCATCCGTGCGCGATCTGCAGGAGGAGGCGGCGGCGCATCGCCCGCGCTACTACTCGACGCCCGCAGACTTGCGCAACGGCCCGTTGGTGCGCGCGGCATCCGCATCCTCGTCAGCAGCGGCGGCGGCCGCGCTCTCAGTGCGCAGCAACCGCGTGCCGAACCTGCGCAAGTCCGCGTCCGCCGTGCGCAGCACTGGCGACATCCCGGGACTCACGGCCTCGTCGCCACTGCTGCGCTTGCTGCGTGACAACGGCCATGAACTGTGGAGCGATGCGGGCGCGGAGACTGCGAGGGCGGCGACTGCGTGTGATGCAGAAAGAGCTACACAGAAGGCGAGACGGCGTGACTCCCGCGTGGCACTCTTGGATGCTGTGGAGGACACCGAAGACGCCTTCAACGAGGAAGAAGAGAGCACGATAGAAGAAGCGGAAGAAGACGAAGACGACGACGAAGATGACCGAACACGCACCGCATGGTTGCGCGCGCAAGATCACCACGTGGGTGTGCAAGACGACAAGGGATGGCTGGAAGATAATGCTGAAGAAGCGCAAGGAGAAGGCGTCGCGGTGCCCAAGGAAGTGATGTTTCTGGTCGCCTCGTTCATCGTGCTGGTCACGTCCGGCGGTCTCATTCTCGGCTTTGGACCCATTTATGCCGCGTTGCTGCGCGAAGAACAATGGTCCGAGCTATGTGAAAGCAGCGGCAACACCAGTGATCGTGATAATGGTGCAGCGCCGTTGGCGTGCCCGAAGCAGGAAATCCGGCTGCAGTACGTGTTTTCCACGAGTTTCCTGTGTCTGAGCGCTGCGAATGCGTTTTTCGGTGTCTTTCTCGACTTTTTCGGACCGCGTGTGACTGCGATCATGGGATTAGCGCTCGCTGCGTTGGGCAACTTTGCGCTCTCGTGTGGGGATTCGCACACGGGCCATGGCGCGTGGATCATTCTCGGGTATGCGATGATCGGCGCCGGTGGCATGGGATCGTACCTGTCGGCGTTCCAGATTCTGCAATTGTACAAGGTGCAGGGCTTTGTGTGCAGTACGCTCTCGAGCTTATTCAATTGCTCGGGGTACATCTACATGGCGCTCGAGATCGAGTCTGTCACGCGGCCGCTTTTCTTTCGCGTATACGGGTACGAACTTTGCAAAAACTACTTTAATGTGTGCGCAGTGCCGACTGGGATTCGCAGTGTTCGATGTGCCTCACGGAGCTTTTGCAATGTGCTTCTGTACGCATGCGTGATTTAGGGTGCTCGTGGTTGTCTGTATGGTCATCTGTTTCCTGCTTTTTCCCACGAATAGCATCACACGACCATGCGACTCACTCGTGATTCCCGGATTTCGGATCGAGATGCCTCGAATTAAGGTGCGAAACGGTACAATACGTTGGCCACTGACGTGCGTGCACCCGGCAAGTTGTAACATTTGTGATTGTTGTCGTTTGCTTATTAGACGCCACATGGACTTGTGGACGGCATGAAAGAGCAGCTACAGCGCGGTGATTTGTGGTACTTTGCGGTCTTTTTTGGTTGGATCTCGCTCATTTTCGCGTTTGCTGGCGGCGCCATCCCAAGCATGCTGGTGGATCTGGCAAGTAATGACGACGGAAATGCAGCATTCATCTATACGAGCATCTTGTACCCCGTCATTGTCAACGGCACGTTCATCTATTCCCCGCTGGTGGGGTATGTCATCGATCGCTATGGGTTCAAAGCGATCTTCTTTGCGTGCCTGGCATTGGTGCAGGTTTTCATTACTCTGCTGATGACGCCATCGCTGAAAGTGCAAATCGTCACGTTCTTTGTGTACTCGATGGCCCAAGCATGCCTGTACGCGCTCCAGTTTGCCTACATCAGTGAGTATTTTGTGCTTTTTGTGAGTTTATCCACTCTATGCATATTACTCACAAAAAATTGCTTTCTTTGTTGTAATGCAGTGATGTGCTTTCCAGCCGATCTCAATGGCACACTCCAGGCGTTCATGGCTACCGTGTCGTTTACGTTTGGTTTACTAAACTACCTTCTGAATCCGTGGGCTCAGATGTTCCTGGGCGGCGATTACACGATGGTGCTCCTGGTTCTTGGACTCCCGACGCTTGTCCTCTATTTTTTCATCGACGTCGTCCAAGGATGCGAGGACCAGATTGTGCAAGACGATGATGCCGATGCGGTGGTCATCAACGAGATGTCCAAGCTTATTTAACAAATTAGAGACTGTCGTTCGAAGAAAGAAAGAGGGAGACGGTATCACAGAGTTTGACGAAAACGAACCACGCGTCAAACGGTAATTTTGACATGTGTGAAGGCATGAATACGTCTTTCAGCTTGATGAGACTAACAGTTGCTGTGTTCAGGAGCTTTGCTCGTGTATCTTCTTAGTCGAAGTCCTCACTGTACTCACCCGCCATGCGTTCACCAGTGTCTTTAACAGGTGATTTTCCAAGCGAATCAGGTGGCAGTGACAAAGCTGCCGACGATGATGATGACGCAGAAAAATGGCCTTCTCCGTACATGTCGCCTTCGAGATCATCTAATTTGCCGGCATCGTCATCAGCCCCGCTGCTCTGAAAGCCTTCGTCCTCGTAGGTTGCTTGCTCGTCATCATAAGCCTCGTCAGTCGCGTCTGCCTCCCCTTCATTTTGTGGGAAGATTTGCTGCGGAAAGATTTTGTACACGAATGCGAGGAACTCTGCTTTACTCCAGCAACCGTCACGGTCCTGATCAAACGCGTGTACGAGGGCAGCCACTTCCTCTTGTCGAAAGTGCAGTCCGAAGGAAGCAAAGCCACCACGGATCTCTCTCTGGGCGAGGATCCCATTCCCATCAGCATCGAAGCGGTTGTACAAAGTGAGTGCAAAGTCGTCGGAATTTGTGGTCTGCACTTCGTCGCGCCATCGGCTAACAACGGTGGACACCAGTTCTTCCAGATCACGCAACGGGAAGGCCCAGTTCTGCATCTCAAGCGTCGTAATCCAGCCACTCCTGTCGCTGTCGAGACGCTTGATGGCTTCTTCAATCGCTTGCAATGGCAACGATGACACCCCCAGCTTTGAGCGCACAGCACTTTTAAATTCGCTGATACGCACTTTCATGTGCCCGTCCATAGTTTGTCCTTTTGGTGGCACTGGTATCGCCCCTGGAAGGTTGTGGAACCATGCAATCAAGGTCCCCTCGTCCTTCATCGCGGCTCGTAAAGTCACGCGTACACTGTCGATCATGGCAAATCGGTCCATTCGTACTGCCGGATTTTGTTCCGTCGGTTCCAGGTACTCGAGCCATTCGTCGAGCGTGATGACACCGTTCCGGTTGAGATCAATCGAGCTGACTATTGCATCAGCCAATACTGCAGGCTTCGTCTTCGATGAAACCTCGTGACTATCAATAGCGTCAACCAGTTCTTGCATCGGCCCGAGGTCTTCAGTGCCAAAAAATTGCTGAATCTCCTGCTTTGTGATCTTTTCGCTGTTGTTGCAATCAATTTTCTCAAAGACTCTCCGAAGCAAGCCTTGTCGGGACGTTTGTGACGGTGTGGAGTTGTCGATCCCTGCGATCTGATGCAGCATAGTCCGCACAAGCATTGCTATCGTTGAATTCGTGGACATGCGCCCCTGAACATGGTTTGGACGCTCTTCGACGGGTTTGACCTCGATTGATGAACTTTGAAGACGCAGCCAGACCAACAGCTCATCAAATGAGATGGAGCTATCGCCGTCCTTGTCCAACCGCATGACAAGACGAGCAAGCTGCGCTGGTTTGATCCCGAGCTGCAATGCGGCAAGCGTTCTCATGAAAACCGCAACGGAACATCGCTGATCTGCTTTAGTTCGGTAGGCACGCCGGAATACGAACCGCACAGCGTCCTCAGTCGTATCGGTCTGCTTCCGTGCACTTCGCACGCGTTGCAGGATCGCATCTCGCATGCGCGACCCGACTACACCGAGATTCTCATCTCCTCCACCATCCAGCTCAGGTCGAGCGAGTGCGAACGATATGAACTCCGCAATCCCAATTCGATCGCTTTCGTGGTCCCACACAAAGCATTCACGAAGAAGCGCCAGGTTGTCTTCGGTAACGCGAAAGTTGATCGACTCGATGCATGCAACGAACTCGTTCATGTCGAGTTCTCCATTCTTGTCGACATCAAACTCTTCGAAGACGTAGGTGAGCGCGTCGCGGAAGTCACGGTAGTTGGAAACCGTTTTCCCCATGACTTCTAAGTGGGACGTGGCAGCGTTAACGATTTTCTGGCGGAGACTTTCCACAGCCTGAGCAACCTTTGAGGCTGTATCGTCTGAATCATCATTATTCGAGTTGGCATCGTCGTCACGTGTGCGATGTTTGGCTTCCTGGCTTCCTGCCGACGATCTGCGTCGAGGTTTCTCGTCACTAGAGAGAGATGGAGACATGTTATGATCATTGGTCGGCTCCATGAGTGTTTCGCTCGCCCACCCAACTTGTTGAGGCAAGTCAAAACCACGCACAAATTGATCAAAGTTGATCAAAAGAGGCTGCGATGGAGACCCCGATTTTGCGCGAACTAGTGCGATCAACCTGCACAACAACAGAGCGGCAGCAACAGAGGTAATATCCACATCCTCTTAAAGTGTGGGGTTGCAAGGAATCACTTACGCTCGTGTCAGCTTTCGGTCGATGCGAATCCCAAAAGACCTGACGCCAAGACGGAACTCGGCTCGATCCACAAGTCCATCCTGACGCAAATCGAGCTTCTGGAACAGCGAGCGATACTGCGTTCCAGAGCTCGAGCGCGCCAACACGAAAATGCGGTGCAATTTTCGCCACATCGAGACCAGATCGCCTACTTCCTGTTTGTTTGGCGGCGGCGATGCTGGCCCAAAGTCTTGGGACAACGCCTGGACGTCAAGCGTCTGGTGTTGTTGACGCAGACGCTCTTCGTGTTGGAGGAACGCACGCATCTCGAGCTCGGTTTGCTCCATCAGACTCGGTTCTACGCCCATTTTGTGCTGCTCACGACGCGATGGGTACATTCTCCTGCACTTGTATCCACGCACGTGACGTTGAATCGCCACCGCTGCTCGATACCGCTCAGCAGCAACCTTGAGCTTGTACTTGGCATTCTTTTGACGAGTGAACCACTGAATGGCGCAGGCTGCGCGTTCTCGACCCCGGGCAAGTAAACTCGACAACCGCAGCTGATGCTCGACTCTTGCCTTTCGATCGAGTGCCAATTCCTCGAGCCGACGCTTTTCGTCTTCAATGCGCTGTGCTTTCGACAATTCTTTTTCAAGTTTCCGTTCGCACTCGCGCTCTTCCCAAGTCATTAGGAACACAGGCTTCTTCACGGAATCTGCTTTGGGCGAGTTGTCGTGAGCGGACTTTGTTGGAGATCTTGTGGGTGATCGCTGCAGTTGCATACCATGAAGCATTTCAGTTCTCTCGCTCGGTACGGCGTCTTCTACGGGGACAGGCAAACTCTCTTTCTCCGCGATACTTTTGTAGGTCGTCAGCAGAAGCTCAAGTTCGTTGCTCTGTTTCTTGAGTTGATCTCGCTGCCGTTTCTGCGAGTTGAAAAGAGCAAGGAGCAATGTCAGCAATTACCAGCGGAACGCCAGACTACAGGGTCATTCTTGGTAGGGATGACGGCGAAAGTTTACCAGTTGCGATCTCGTTTTTACGAGCTTTTCGTGGGTTTCGGTGAGCACACGATATTGGTCACAGTAGTCATCCCTTCTCGCTGCGAGTGTGTTCACACAATGGTCCAAGTACTGTGCGGAAAACTGGCACAGTTGGAAGGCAGCCACGTGGTCTTCGTGGACATGCAGTCCCGGGTCGTCTTGCAGCTCGCGCGCCAAGTCTCCGTACATGACTTGAGTCGCAAAAGAGCTCAAACGATCGACGTCGGCCTAATTTGGTTCAACACAGGACCACAACAGTGTTAGCGCCAAACCTGCAGATTTGGAAACGCAAGAGAAGTCCTGCTGCGTACATGAAAGAAGATGTGGCGCAAGCTCGTTGACACCACGCTGGACCAGTCGATCGGATGGAATGGTTTCGTGAACGCGAAGGCAGGGTCGGCGATGCTCGTTGCATCATGAAGTTTTTCATCTGCAGCTAAATCCCCATGTCCTTTGCTCTTGCTTTGCTTTCGAGTTGACGCACGTTGCGCGATCTTTTGCCGAATAGCATACGCTTTGGTATCACAGATGAACGAGATTTGAAGCTGGACGCTCAGATTCCTTTGCGTAGCGTGGACATTGTCTTTGGCGAGTTGTAGAGGATACCACATCGCTGGTGCAGTGACGACGGACGCCGTCGCGTCATTTCTCTGTGAACTCGACGCAAACGATTTGCTCTCGTCGCCGCCCTCACACAGCTGCTGGCGCAACGTTTCGATGGACACGGTTGTCATGCCCAGGAACACCTCAAAGCCATTCGAAAAATGGTTCCACAGCTGGGTCTCGACGTGCTTCGCCGTGGATGGGATGTGAAAGCTCGTGCCGTCGCTGGATTTGGTTGGGTCCCCCCAAACCGCAGTGTACCTCCCATTATGCTCACGTCGAAGGCGAAACTCGGCGGTCTCGTTGTCCAGACTGACGATGTCCACTACTCCAGCAGCATCACCACTTCTCCTCTTCTCTTTTGTCGTTACCTTGCGCTTGGGGATCTGATACAAAAGCCGCATGAACGGTGCTGCATGCGACGATGCGAGTCCCGTCGCAGCGATGACGTGGATTTGCGTGCCAACCCATGCCTCACTGAGTGGCGTCCTCATGCGCTGTGACACCATGTGAACAGAGTTATAATGGTATGAAGCGGTTGGCTCTCCATGCGATGCTGGACCTTCCAATCTGTCGCTACAAGAACAATCCATGACCTACAAAGCAAAATGCCAATGAAGACGAGTCGTCGCAGAGGGTCGGATCAGTGGAAAAACACAAAATACCATGGTACTTTTCCCTTATCCGCCGTTTTGCGGATCTAGTAGCATGGTAAGGGGGCAAAGTAATGTGCCGTATGCCGTCGTGGCCATCCGCCTCCCTATTTGTTGGACTCTGGCAGCGTTGACTGCGGAAAACCGCGCTTCACGGACAAAGTACCCAGAGTATGCCTTTGTATCCAAAGTCGTGGTTTCGACATCGAGAGCTACGTCATGCTGAACATGGTATTGAAGAAGAGCGCCACTCGCAAATCCAACGCAATGGAAAACCGTTGGCAGCAATTGTCGCTTCAAATTTCGGACTTTGCAGAGAAAAAAATGGCACCAAGCGTCGCCTGTTGCTGTGACTAAACCTGAAAGTCATACATGGGAGCAAGTCGCGACGTGAATCATATGGATGGAGCTTGAAGAGCGCCTGTAAGCTTCCTAGAGAGAGAGAGAGACCTCGGACCACGTACAGAGCCAGGATGGAGAGGTCGCGTCATGCGTCGCTGCATTCGCCAGAAAGATCGGATCTCCGGTCTGGAATCCCCCAGCGTGGCGCCTTCAGCGCGCAGATGCTGCAGCCGCAACTGGCATCGCCGCGGAGTAGTGCAGCACCGTCCAGCATTTCGTCTCGCCAGTCACAATACGAGTACCCTCCCGAGCACCGCAGTTCAGAATCAACGCGAAGCAGAGGAGATGGGAAAGACCATCCGCCACCAGCACCAGTACGCCAGAAACGACCGAGCGCAATGCCAGTGTTCTCGATCTCGAGTCTAAGCTCCTCGCCGCCATCGCGCAAGCCGCCGCCACCACCAGCTACAAACCCATCACCAAAGCGAGGCTCGCAAGTGCAATCGAAGGTGAACATCACATCCGACAGCAGAGTCAAAGGCGAGCGTTCAAACGTCGATATGGATCAAACCAGTGACGAGATTCGAGACAGCAGACGACTTGCTACAGCGCCGACACCGAGTATTCATCCAATTGATACCTTGGCAAAGAAGTTGAGACAGCAGGCGCTGGAGCTCACCAAAGTCTACGAAGAGCTCGAACAGAAGAATCAGTCGGTGCAAGACCAGCACCAGCAAATCCAAGAGCTGCAGTTTCAGCTCGAGAAGCTGCAAAGCGCAAAGAAAGCGGGGATATTAGTACCCGCTGCTGCTGGAGACAGACCGTCTCATAAAACTGCATCGACAGCGGCGGGAAAACGATCGCGATCAGCAGTCGGCAGCGCTGGTTCCACGCACCAAAGCAAATCCAAACCTTCTGTCTCAAAGAAAGTGGAAGAACTGCAAAAGCACATTGAGCAACTGGAGCAAGACAAGAAACAACACGAAGGGTCGACAAAGCGCATCGAGCAGGCGCTTTTGGAATTGCAGACCTACCAGAAACGTCGACGGCAAGGTTTCAAAAGCGCAGACGCAGGAAAAAGAAACACTGATGACGATTCTACTGACGAGGACGGCGATAATACAAAAACAAACATGACCCCAGAAATGTTTCGCGAACAGCAATTATATGTTCGCGTGCTCGAAGAAGCAGTTCATTTGAAGGCGTCGGAGTTTCGCATAACAGGCCACGAAGAGCTGCTGATGGTGCTCGCAGAGTTGCGACACACGATCTACCAACAAGAGCAAGACGTCGCGGAAAAGCAAAAGCAGATTGACTCATTACTCATCCAGGTCCAGCAGGAGAGCGAACAACGACTCGAGCTGCGACAGCAACTGGACGAGAAATCGACGCAGCGAGAGCTCGAGATCCACACACTCCGACAGGAAAAAGCAAATCTTGTAGGGCAGTTAGATCGCGCTGAGCGGCAGCTTCGAAAAGAGCAGGAGCGTTCGAGTCGTCTTGAAAGTTGCATCAAGGAGACGGAAGAGAAACGCGCTCAGGCGCACGAAAAGCTCAGTTGCACTGCCCAGTTGAAGTCGAGCGCAGAGTCTAAGATCGAGCATTTGACGCGCTCACTGCAAGACATGAAGGCGAAATTGGCCGACATGGCCACCAAGTACGATCACGAGCTGCATCACTCGGCTGCTCTACAGGAGAGCGTGAGAGCCAAGCAGTCCCAGATCGACGAACTGAAGATTCTCCAGGATGAATTGCTCGCAAATATCGATAGATACTCGAGAAAAGCTACTCAGGCGCGCCACACAAAGGACCAATTGCAGCAGGAGTTGCATGACGTTGTCGCCCGTGAGCAGATGAAGACGAAAGAGCTCCAAGAGATGGTGGCGTCAAAAGAAAATGAACTGCGCCATCTGAGCAAATCGCTGCACTCGGTGCAATACGAAATAGAGACTATGAGCGCTCAAGCGCACAAAGTGAACGAAGAGAAGCGGCAACTGGAGACGCGAGTTGCCGAGGAAAGCAGACAAAAGGACGAAGCTCTTGAGATGAATGCGCTACTGCGTGTTGAGAGCAAACTTGCGATTTCCGAAAGCGAAAAGGAACGGGAAGCGATGGAAGCGAGTATGCGCGAAATGGACACTGCCATGAAGATGTCGCTTGCGATTCTGGTGCAACCTTCTACAGATGAATTGCAGCGAAGAAATGGTACTCGGAATACTGAGAACATATCGGAGTCATCAATCAATAAGGACGAAGAAGATGTGGATCCGACGTTGAATGGACTGCGATTGATGGTCCGTTCGCTTTTGCCCTTGATTTCTGCGGATTGGGTACATCAACCACGCGCTCACACCTACCGCCCCACTTTCAAAGCACTCATGCAGCAGCTTCATCAGGGTATGACCCATTCACTCGAGGTTCTTGAAGAACTCCACGCGTCGTGGTCACGAGAACGCCTTGATTTGCAGATAGCTTGCCGAGACTTGGAGGCGACAGCTCAACTTTGCAAAGAGCAAATGCAAACGCTGCAGCAGACTACGTTGAAGTTGCAAGCGCAGCGTGCGGAGGTACGTTTGGGTTTCCTGTACGAGTATAGACTTCCTTATTTGAAGCTGATCCACGCTCTGTCTCGTTTTCTGCTTCCCTTTGAACAGGACGCGCTTAAGTTGGAGGCAAACAAATCCGAATTGGAGTCTATGAAGCAACTTTTAGCCGAGAATGAGCGGATGGCGACGGCTCTGCGCTCTCTGGAGCAGCAGGTACTGGTTCAAAATCGAACCACATCACATCAACAGCTCCAATTAGCCGAGTTGTCCAGCGAGCTGGAACTGTGCCACGCTTCATACAGGAACCAGGAAACGGAGCTTGAATCACGAGCACAGCAAGTCGACGAACTTCGTCAGCGCCTACAGGACATGGACGAGCGAATACGCTATCTCAGCGACTTGGAGCAAGCTTTAGACGATGCAGTGTCTTTGACCGAGCAGCAGAACCGGAGCAACGAAGAGGTAACGATGTGCTATTTGCATCTTCGTGGTTGGATGCTCGATGCTGACATTTCGGTTGTTTGTGTGCAGCTAACGCTGAGGCTGAGCGACATGGAGATTCTGAACAAGGAGCAAGAAGAGCAACTGCAGTCGATGCAGACTCGCGAGCACGCGTTCAGTGGCCGCTTTTGCGATCTGTTTCGCCAATACGTCGATCACGTCCGCGCAAGTAGCAGTCGCGTGTGCGGTGGAAAGGTAATCGATCACAGCGACTATGACGCTCGCATGGCGTTGTACGACCAGGAACACCAACGCGGCGATGTCGTACGCATGCTGCAGATTTTTCCAACGCTCCTGGAAGACGTGGTCGCAAGCTCAGAGGCTGCGCACACAACGAGCAGCGGCAAGTCATTGGCATCACAAAGCAAAATGCAGTATCACCATGGCACGCATGACCACGCGAACCATATCACTCCATCATCCTTCAACGCACCACAACAGAGTCCCGTAAAATCGCGAAGCCAATTTTTTCATGTGCAGTTCGAAACAGACACGTTGCAATACAACGGTACGCGGCGACGTGGGCATGGAATACGCTACAACGTCCCCCCAGCAGCAACGTCTCCGAGGCTCACGGCCATGGCGATGAGAAACGTGGATCAAGAGGCGTCCTATGTGCGAATATCGCAGCATCCGACGCGTCCACATCGGCCTGACGTTGTCTCCCGCGCTCGTCCCCAGGATGCGCATCACGCAACGTTGCTATCACCATCTTCGGTAGCAGCAAAGCGAAGCGAGGACGCAGGCTTCCACGAACAACTCGAACTCATCCACGACGCATTCCAGACGTACCGCGCTGCCATGCCATCGTGATTGTTCTCATGTCAGGGAATGCAGTCAGCGCAAACGGTGAGTTTGGCAGTATATACTATGTGGAGAGCACAATGCAAAGTACGGGCGGATGCGACACGCCATACCATGTACTCTGACCCATTCAGACCAAATTGAAGAAAGCGATGCCATCCTCTGCCGCAGACACAAAGCGCAGGTAATGTTGAAGTTGCCTTTTCTGGTATGGGTATACGCACTTTCTCTTGTAAAATACCCTCATTTGATACAGTTCCACCCAGTGTGACGCTAGGTCTGTCACTGTCGGTTACTGTAGACAACAGCTGAATAAGTGTATGAGTGATGGTCTGTAACTGCGTGACGCACCATAATCCGCCAACGGATCTTTCCTTTTCTCCTGATACTCTCTCTCTGCCAAATACTCAAATAATAAGATCAGGCACTCGTTTCGTATAGCACATCTGCCATTCGCATTCTGCTCAAGCAACGCCCGCGCGAATCCCCGCAGCAACCGCACAGAAGAGAAACAACCCACTGCCCCACTAATCGAGCTGGGTTGCGCTTCTGTGGTCGTTAAGAGCGCAACGGATGAGCGCACGCGACGCTCCTGCGCCCCTCACTTGTAGCTCTTCGTTGTGGAAGATCACCGAGGAGAACGCTATTGTCGGCCACTGCACAAGTGACAAACGCGACGACGACGACATCAACTTTTTTAATGCGCGCTGCCATCTTGCCACTGCTTTGGATTACGGCAGCACTAGCCCACGTTAATGCAGCAGTGCTGACACCCGACAGCGATTCCAGCAAGAATGCCACTGCCCACGCCAATGCCGAGGCGATGGGCGACTTGCAACACTTTGGAGACATTGCAGAGCGCGTCGCCCCCATCGCCGGCTTGCTCTTTGGTCCCGTGCTGTGCTTCTTTGGGTACGCTTGGTACACCCACATTGTGCTGGTCGCAGGGTTCGTTTTCGGTGGTGTGCTGTTCTCTATCGCCGCGTATTTGGTAGTGCAGAGCTACTCGCTCTGGGCATCGATATTCATGGTCGCTGCGTTCTTCGCCGGTGGACTACTCGTCGCCGCGATCATGAAGCAACGGCAGGCGATCGGGACGTTCGCGATCGGCGGTGGCCTCGGAATTGGCCTCGCGTACATCACGTTTTGCTTTGCCGATCTGTCTGTGAGTAGCGACGATTTAAAGCCACTACTTGGTGGGTCAGCGGCAGTTCTGGCGTTGCTGTTTGGTGCGCTCTTTGTAAAGTTCGAGAAAGTGGCGATCATCGGGTTCACGAGCGTCTGCGGCGCGTACTGCTGGTGCTACGGCGTCGGCCATTTCATCGGCCACTTCCCAACGTGGCGTGCACTTTACGACTACGCATGGCCGGAAGCTTTCGATCATGACAGTGGGGAAAACTACCCAATTGCTTGGTGGTGGGTGTACCTGGTCGTCTTTCTGGCGCTGGTGATGTGGAATCTTTGTGTGCAGTGCAAGCGGAGCGAGAAGGACGACGACAGCACCAAGTCGCACGCGCAGCAGGAGATGCTGGCGAACTCCCCCATTGACGCAGACGACCGCCACGCAGGGTACCAGCGCGTGTGAGCCAGCATATTTGCATATATTGCAACATGACTTATTTAATAAAGCTTCAGGCAGGTAGGAGTGGCAACAAGGCATCTGATTGTTTGTAATACATCCATTTGCTCAACAAATGAACGGTTGAACTTCAAATAAACAGTTTTTTTGCTAAAACCCAATTTTCAGTAAAACTCAATAAATAAACCGTGGGTTAGCTCAAAAAGTATGGTTTTGTTTTAACCATTGCTCATTTCCTTTTCGATTTATGACCTGCCTGGTAAAGAAAGCACCATGGGCGACGTCGGCTACGCGTCCTCGACGAGCGTGAGCGAGAAGGCGGTGCCGGTCAAAGCGCAGCCGCCGACGGTACGCATGAAGACGTCCCTCGCGTTCCTGTTCCAGATCCAGTGGCTCGCGGTCACGGGCACATCTGTAGACGGCAACGGCGACGCGTGTCTGCTGATTGATGTTATCCTTCACGACACCGCCACCACAGAGAAGACACACGCCCATTATCAGGATGCTGGGATACACCCGACGCGCCTACAGATCCAGCGCACGTTTCGCGAGCTCAAGGAGCTCGAGAAGGACGTTGTACGCTGTAGTGGCAAGCACTACGGATCGCTGCCCACGTACGATCTGCGCGGGTGCACGTACTGCGCGCACTTCCAGTCCCGCGAGACGCAGAAGCTGTGGCCGGGCACGCTGTCGCGCCTCACGACGTCCAAGCACAGGACAGAGCGGAAGTTTGAGGTCGCGCTCAACGACTACGTCGAGCACGCGCGGCTTCCGCGACCGAGCGACTTGGAGTGCCAGGGATTCGACCACATCCCGTCGATCCTCGCGCGGTTCCTGCTCAAGGAGATGCCGGTGTCGGAGTGCTAGAGGATGGATGGCGCGGTTTCTGCTCAGGATTTGTATGTGTGTATATATTGCGTTATGGCGCATAATAATAATGGTGCGTGCGTGTATCATGTACAAGAGGACAGCGTACCCATCCATCCCTGTATGGCTTCCTCTTTCTCTCTCAATGTAAATGTGCGTGCTGTTGTATCCTACTCGTATTATACAATGAAGTCGCTCTCGTATCGTCGACGTCGCTCGTCGCGGTCTCGTCGACTGCTGTGGTGGTGTCTGCGGGAGCGCGTCGGCGTTTGCACGTCGCCATAGCCACTGCGGTTGTAGCGCTGCTGGAAGCGTCTTCGCATGGAGAGCGCGTCGGTGACATAGCCGTTCTTGCCATCATAGTAGCCGTCGCGACTGGTTTTGCGGAGCTGGATGAGCGTGCCGAGCACCGTGAGCGCCACGAGCGCGGCAAAGTACCCCCACCAGGCGCTCGGGATCGACTGGAACCAGCCGGGGTCGCCTGTGTTAGCGCGGAAGCGCTTGAGGTCGTCGCCGCTGGGAAAGTCACCGGCAAAGTAGCCGACGCCCCACACCGTGAGTCCCGCGCCGACGAAGCTCGTGATGATGACGAGCGCGGGTTTCTCGAGACACACGGCCGCCATGCCGCCCACGAGTCCCAAGATAATCGCGAGCGCGATGAGCACGTGGCCTGGGTTACTCGCGTAGATCTTGTGGCCGATGCCGGCGTTGAACGTGATGGCGAGCAGGATGCCGCACGCGGCGCCAACGATGAAGATGCCAGCGTAGAAGAGCGACAGGAGGATGCAGCCACAAAGAATGCCGCCGGCGAAGAAGCTGATCCAGGACGACGTGACAAGGTACGACTCGTTCTCGAAAACGTTCTCGACGGCGCGCGAGATGGCGAAGCCGCCCACGAGGAAGCCGCACACGAACACGCTCGCGCGGAAGAGGCGATACCCGGCGACGCACATGCCGAGGCCCACGACGATCGCGACGGCTGCGACGGCGGCGGGGCCGATCTTGACGTCGCCCGTGGCCTGGAAGAGCGCCGACACCGTGTACTGCTGTCGTGAGTCGATCGTGTCGCCGACGTCGAACGGTGTGCCACTGCACGCGCCGAGCAGCAGCAGCTGCGCCGTGACAACGAGCCACACGGCGCTGCTATGGTTCCTGCGACAGAGAGAGGGAGGCATGGCGCCACGACGTTCTGTCGGCTGCATGCAGGAGGTTTAGTGTGTGCGTCGCTTTCTTTGTCTTCTTCCTACGCGTATTTACAGAATGTGGAGAGTGGAAATATGGAGGAGGACTGCCTCATCCCATGCATGTCGGAGCAAGCACATGCATGAGATAACATCCCTCTGGTCTTCGTCCACGTGGAGATAATAGAAGAAAACAATAGAAAAAATACATAGAGGATGCATGCTGAAGATACAGAGCGGTAGAGAATGAAACATGCAACCGTATTTTAACAGAATATCGATTTGTACAGTTGATAAGATAAAGGTTCAGTGACCTGAAAAGTGTAGGTGCTGCTGCTTCAACGTGGTACTTCCCAAAAGATGTGCCGCTTTCCGGTCTATTACCTCTATAAAATTCATATACCTCTATAAAATATTTTCTTGAATAAATAAAAAGCTACCAGAAACCTGTAGTTGCTAAAATGCCGCAACCACATGGGTGCTCTTGTCGTAGAGGTGCTTCTGGTCCGAGTGAGAGGCATCTGCGTACAGTACCATTTGCACCTGCTGCTGCTGGGGCGAGAAGGCAATTTTCCATATTAAGATTCACATAGTAGCCTCCAGTACACACTCTGCGGCAGTATTGTACAGAGCCAGTGGCATCATGCGCGCCTGTGTCCGTCCAGGGACGAGTGTCAGTTGCACGCGCAGATTCAAGTTGTCTGGGGTCTGTTATGGCCTGCGTTTTTGGATATGGCCAAGTGCCTGATCCCTGATCTGCTCTCTGGCCATTTGGCGCACTATGTACAAAAGTGGTCCAAATGCCAATATAGTGATGAAACAAAGGCATGAACCAAATGCTTGTAACCAGCGCACTCGTTGTGTATTCATTTCTCTCTCTCTCTCTCTTACAACGCCTTGTGTTATCCCTATTGCTGCAGTCCTAGAGAACTTTATATCGCATCAGGATGGCTTTTTTTCTTTTTTTCGTTTCATTTCGTAAAACTAACAGCAACAGAGACGTCTAGACATGCGAAACCGGGTTGCCGGCTTGCACGGCGTCCTTAGACGGCATGGCGCGGCTCTTCGAGTGGTCGTGGCCATGCGCCGTCTTCTTGAACTGCACGACCATGCCGAGGATGAACAGCGCAAGCATGCCGCACACGTACCCCCACCACGCGTCCGGGATCTCGTACACCCACTCGCCGTCGTCGTCGAGCTCCTTCTTGAACGTGTCAAAGTCCGTGCTCGTCGGGAAGTTGCCCGCAAAGTACCCAACACCGGCGATGAACAGCTCGGAACCGACGAAACTCGTCGCGACGATCAGCACAGGACGCTCGATCTTAATGGCTGCGATGCCGCCGATGATGCCAAGCAGCACAGAGAGGATCACGAGCACGACGTCCGGATTGTGTGGGTACAATTTCGGCCCCACCGACGTGTTGAGCGTGAACGCGAGCAGCACGCCCGCAGCCGCGCCGCCGAGGAAGATGCCGGCGCTGTACAGGTAGAGGACGAGGCTTCCGAGCGCGATGCCGCCGAGGAAGAATGCGATCCACGATGCCGTCGCCATCCACGTCTGACTCTTGAACATGGCCTCGGCCACGCCCGCAAGGAACACGCCGCCGGTCACAAAACCGCACGCGAACATCGTCGGACGGAACAATTTGTAGCCCGCAAGACACACGACGAGTCCGACGACGATGGCGCCCGCCGCGACGATGCCCGGACCCACCTTGACATCGCTCGCCGACTTGAAGATGTGGGTTGCCGTCTTGTTCTCGTCCTCGTGGACGCTGCCCGAGCCCGAGTCGGAGCGCAAGCTGCCGGTGGTCGCCGCCGTCGCCACGCTCACGAGCAGCGCCTGCAGCAGTGCGAGCGCGAGCATCTGCTTCCGCACCACTACGCCCATGCTTTCAATGTACTTGCTTGCTACGTACCAAATCCGGAAATGGCGTGCATTCGCCTCTTCCACTGGCCACTCCTACCCATCGCGAGTGGTTTCATCTCTTTTCTTTCGAATGGGTGCGGTTCTCTTAGAACGTTGGTCAACACAGCACCTGTGTTAACTTATAATACAGTAAAATCTAGTCTGTTCATTTATTCTTGACTTGATTTATACATATTTATACTATTCTTGAAAAGTAATAAAAGGTTTATTTGATGCTGTATGTGACATGCTTGAAAGAGAAAGGAAACGTGGTGGTGGGAAAAACCTGATTTTTTTCGTGTGGGTGCCATTTTTTGGAGAGTAGCAAAAGCTACACGAGCGATAATAGCAATTTTTATGCAAACGACAGTAGTTTCTATTTACCATAAATTGCTAAAGCAATTGGGTTTTGATGAAAGGGTACTTTTAACAAACTCATACACAATGTGGAAACTTTTATTGCATCACGTACGACTCGTTGAGACTCCGCCTGAAAAGTCTACGTCTTGCAGTTAAGCATTGGTGTCGCCATCTCCGAGTCCCATAGACTCCACCTCGGTACGACGGCGTTTCGAGGGGTACGACGGCGGTACAGAGATCGACGAGCTTCCGAAGGTATAGCCGCAGATAAAGCTGGGAAATCGGATTCCCATGGTGCATTCTTGTGGCACACACTGCATCTCTTGTAGAACTCTGATACGGACATCTCCTTGAGTAAAAGCTGTGTAATAATGGATCAGCTGACTCCCTCCTGTTCCACTCACTTATGATACGATACCTTCTCAAACTCCTATTATATAGCATTGTGTTCTCCGTTACGCGATGCGCCCCGACCAAAAATAAAATTAACTACGACAATCTTGGGCACCGTCAGCTCGCGGAACGTGCTCTTACAATCACGGACAATCCATATAGTACACGAAAGCGCACGGATTGCTGGCGATGCACACTTATTGCCTCTGTTGCGTGTCTTGAGTATGAAGAGTGGGCGCCAACACGACGGTTCGTAGTCACCAATCGAGAGGCGATGGCGTTCATGCCGCGTTGTATCTTTTCATTCGTTTCGTTTCGCTGATGGAGTCCACCATGCGATAGTTCATCACTGAGAAGTGGGTTCCTCAACTTCGAGAAGTGGATACTGCCCCATCAAATCTCAAAAAGCGCCTTGACACCTGATAAATATCATGGTCACTCCAAAACTGTCAACCTCAATGCTCAAACCTACCGTGCACGCAGTTTTGCATGTGCTTTTTGTCTTCAACCCAGTAGCGATGCGTTCTTTCGGCTGCTAGATCTTGTTTCGATTGTACACGGGTTTTGGAGGAACAAGATCACATTTTTCAGCTCGACAAGCACAAATAATCCACGGTGAACTTTGGCAGGAAAGAGTAACTGCCAGGTGTATGAAAAGTAACACCTGGTCTTATTTGAAATTTATTCGCAAGATACCCAAGCCTCTCGTGTTTTAAACAAAACGATGCTGAAGGTGCATCGATAAGAACATCCACACGTGAAACTCGCGGTAATGTGTGCACCGCGTCTTTTTTCAACACCGACATCTTGCAAGCAATGAAGTGGGCGCAAGAGGCATGGGAAATGGGAAATCCTATTGCCGTCAACAAAATTGCTGGCGCTATATCGGAGTGAGAGACGAAAACCTTGTCAAGTTCGTTGAGGAAATGACAAGCTTACGTGTTTCGCCTGATGATATTCGTGACTTGCTCAATTGATGCTGTGAGCAATGTTTTCGTTCATAACTGTAAAATAAAATCATACTGCTTACCAGTGCCTTTTTTTTTTATAATGAAAGCGTCAAACTTAGCCTTTGGATGGAGAACACTTTTACACCCTTATTGTGGGTATATCGTGGTACAGAGCGTTGGACACTTGCCAAGCGCAACATACGGTCGGGGAGGACCGAATTGTGGAGTCTGGGAGTGGTAAAGTACACAACGATTATGCACTCCTCAAGCGCTGCCATTCCTCAATTGACCCCCGACGTCACACATTCCATTCCAACGTTTGTTGTTCTGCCGCTCCAACGACTATCATGTTTATGGCCTCCTCGGAAAACGTTGGTATCAATATGGCGCTCTCGCTCAACCTGGCCGACGAAAGACACGAGCGCAACCGACTCCACGCCACGGCCGCCGAAGACCCGTCCGAGCGCATCAAACAATGCATCGCATTCCTGTTCACGATTGCGAGCATCGAGGTCGTCGACACCATCAAGAACGGCCACGGCGATACTTGCTACGTCATCAACGTGGTGCTGATTGATGCTTCAGCGCAGCAGAAGATCGTTGGCGGGGCCGCCGAGACGACGAGTTTCCAGATCGAGCGCACGGTGCAAGAGTTCAAGACCATGCACTACGCCGTGACCCACTGGGCATCGAAGCCAGCCTCCGACGACTGCTCCTACTGCCGATACTTTCGCCATTGCAGCGTGCCTGGAACCCTCGCGCGCCTCGTGGGCTCCAAGGTAAAGTTGGAGAAGCGAGTCGGAGAGTTTCTCAATGGCTACGTGTCCCACGCGCGGCTTCCCCGCCCAACCGACCGCCTCTGCCAGGGCTTTGAGCACATCCCGTCGATCGTGACGCGGTTCATCGCAAAAGATTTGCCTCAGACCGAGTCAGCAGTGTAAAGATCGCCAGCTTTATATGCTGAGAAGAACATTTGCAATATTGTACTACTACGTAATATGTGGTAAGTTGCAGTCCCTGCGTGTTGCATGTTTGCTTGCATGCTTACGGATATCTTGCTCGCTTTAGACGTGCAACATACGGTTTTCGACATAATCTACCTCACTGAAAAACTAAAAACTGGAGTTGAAGTCGATTACATATCGGTGGATCGCCACTCGAACGCTCAACTATCCTAATAAAAATGATTGTTTTTTTCTTAACAGCTTGCAGACCATGCATCATCCCATGCACTTCAACGGCGCTCATTTTCGTTTATTTCGGTCAAGCCTGCTTGTGTGGGTACTTTCGGCTTCCTCTTCCGCGGGACCAGCGCATTATCATTTTATCAAAACAATGAAGACAACGTCCTAGCATCAGTGGGCGTTGGCCTTAGAATCACCACTGGAAGCTCGCCCTGACGCGGTGGCATATTGTTGGGCTCATGTTCATGGGAGTGGTGCGTGGAGAGAATGGAAGCGTCATCTATCACAGCATCAAGACAAAGTGGGTACAGCGTACTCAAAGCGTAGATAACACAATATATAATATTTAAGAGGTATCAGCATAGAATAGAGGATACTAAAATAGAGTGAGTTATCAGTGTTTCAATACTACCAAAATACATCTGCTGTAAAATATTTGATACCCTTTTCAGCAGGATACTCAATTCTACGAGGTTTGTGTGGTAATGGGAAAGGTCTAAATCAGTCTCAGACAGTTAAATGGAATCTATCCTTTCTTCTTCTTGTGTGTGTTGAAAATTTGAAGAAAAGAACAAAAATACGCACATGCTTGTCTCTTTGAGGAAAATACACAGCACGAACAGATTATGGGTATACTTTGTACTGCACTATGTCAAGTGATATATGATACACTTTCTTCATGGCGTGGTGGCAGTCTGGGCAACAGGCCAGTCACTTGAGCGTGGCTGCATCGCGAGGCAGTTCAGGAGGTCTTATTGCAAAATCGACGTCTCAGCAATCGTCTCCTCCCAATGTTTGCCTGCGCCTATGGCACAGTACCGTGGCTCACGCGGCACCTTCTCCAGAAAGCCCAAGATCCGAGCGACCATATCAAGCAGTGCCTCGCGTTCCTGTTCAAAATCGAGTGCGTGGAGATCGTCTCCACCGCCAAAGACGAGCACGGTCACGAGTGCTTTCTCATCAACGTGCTTCTCAGTGAACCAGATGACAAAAGCAAAGCCACGGCCACGAACTTCCAGATCCAGCGCACGTTCAAGGACTTCAAGCAGCTCCACAAGGTTGTCGTCCACTGGAGTGACAAGCACATGTGGCTTGACCCAAAATACGGTGTGAACGAGTGCGTGTACTGCGCGCTTTTCAAGAAGGACGCATCGTCGTGGCCTGGATCGCTCACCCACATCACGACGTCGAAAAAGAAACTCGCCAAGCAACTCGACGGATGTCTGAACGCGTACATCGCCCAAGCGCGTCGCCCACGTCCAAGTCATTTTGAATGCCAGGGTTTTGATCACGTCCCATCGATCGTGACGCGATTCCTCTTGCAAGGCGTACCAAGTGCTGTCGACGCAGATGGAGACAACCAAGCGTCAAACCTCGAGACGAAAAACACGAACGAGTAGCGTCAAAAGAAAAGATCCCAGGGCTAGCAGCCCCAGGTGAACAGACTTTCAATTCGTAATCAAAGCTTTATTGAGAGACTATGTGTCATATGTAGCAACAATACTGTTGTGCTACGCTTCCAAGATTGTATCCCGCTCGGTCTCCGTCCGAAAAAACTCCGCGACCAGGGACGCCACGCAGTCTGATGCCTTGCAGCCGCCACGTGTGACGCGTGCTTGCAGCACGTAGTAGTTGATCCACGCCCCCAATTGGCTCGCATTGTGCTGCTTCGAGTGCACGACATGCGCGAGCGGCCCGAGCCATAAGTTGCTCTCCACCGACGACATAAAGTGCATGCAGTACGCACAGTTTTCGCACGCGCCAAGCGAGGTGGAGATGCTGTCGCCCATGCGCTGGTTGAACTTCTTCCACTGGTGCGTCTTGCGTTGCACGATGTCACGCAGCGCTTTGAATTCGTCGTACGATTTCACGAGTTGGTACCCGCGCTCGGTCTCTCCGCGCAGCCGCACGGTCAGCGTCAGGCCCTTTCGCGCCGCGGCCTGGACCTCGACGCCCTTGATCGTGAACAGGAACGCGTTGCAGTCTCTTGCGTGCTGGGCCATTGCGGAAAAGTGGTCTCGGTCGTCTGGTACGAATTGGTGGTAGTACCTGGGCTGAAATTTGACAATGCCCTCAGCATGACAGCGCGCGTTAGCGCGAACGGGAGAATCCACCGATGTGCATCCACAAAGGGGCCAAAAGGATGAGAGGAAGAGATTGAGTTGGTGGTATGAACAGTTCGATGCTTATTTTAACGAAGGTGCGAAATGTGCAAGTTGGCACAGAGTACCCGGTTTTGTCTAAAATATTTAACACACCATCTTTTAAGTGGGTGTGACGCAAAGACATCGTGTTTTGAGATCTTCCATAATCCATGAAATCATTTGGTCAGTATATTGATAACTAAAGCCAGTGCTTTACTGATCATCTGAGACTTTGCTGACTCGACGAACGGAGAACCATGAAGCAACGCAGACGAACTCGAGACGCGATTTGGATCCGGAAATGTAATGTTGTGCACAAATTTTGTATCCTATGTTGAGTCACAGTTGCGTTGCTGATCGTCTCTTTCAATTTGCGACGGCAGTCGGCATTCTGTGCGAATGCATTTTCGCATTGACGGCTCAGATGATGACTTGCTTCGCTTCACGCGCATGCGCTCCGGGCGTAAACACGTCGCTGCCGCAGCGTCTGCTTCTCAAAGCGCTTGACCACTCGCAAGCACATCATTTTGCTTGGGCATTACAACGCCTTTGGAGCAATTGTCGAGCTCATCGTTTGGTATGGGCAACAAAAAGTCTGTTAGGTTTTCGTAGTTTATATCCAGCGCGATTCATTGCATCCGAGTAAAGCCGAGATTATCTCGACTGTAGAGGATGACACACAATTCGCTCTTCTCTTTACAATGTACCAACTGCAACACCGTGTTGGTTGCGCACCTCTATCTCTGCTGTGTGTACACATGTAGCAGTCACAAGATCAATGGTCTTGCGAGGATCGGTTGTATGCTGTAACACCGTCATACTTTTTCCTTGAAAAAGAGGTGTCGCGCTTGTCAGTTTCCTGCCCGCATGCGTCAGCGCACTCCCTCTGGCGACCGCAAAGTGGCACATTAGCGCAGTGTACGAGCATCAGGGGAGTGTACGAAATGGAGCCTTCCTTTACGGGGGAGCTCTCAACTACGGCACGCCGCCCTCCAACGCATCTCCGCATTTTGACGACTTGACGCATGGCGGACCTCATCTTGTGCACTGCTATGCGCGAAAGCTGGTTGTGAGGAGCACGAAGGTCTCTTAGTGGCCATACCCAGCTGTTTCCTACAAGCGGACATAACGCACAAGCATAATCAAGATCGCAAGTGCAATATTGGAGACCGATACGTCGCGAAGTTGGCAATACCGACGGAAAAAGCCTGATGAATGCGTGCTTCCGTCTCTGCGAAATGCGAGTGGATTTACGCCAACTCGACTCACATTTCGAGCGAAATCGTGAGGCCCGAAATCAGATACAAATGATTTCGGAGTGATTTTGGCGGTGCACTATCTGATAGTCTGTGGAAAAATGATGAGAAGCAATGGATGTATTCAACCTACGCACCACACGACTCGCATCAACTCCATCGAGACGGCAACAGAGAAATGGAGCCGACCTTGCTTCTGGGTTTCTTGAACATCAAGAATCCTGCTACTACATGAGCGCAGGAGTCCAGACAATCCAGACCATCTGGACCAACGGGATGTTTCGCTCGTATCCTCGACAACGTTTGATCCTCTTTCGCTGGTGCAATTCTGCCAGCAGAGATACCATCATAGCCTTGAGTCTGTCCAAGCTGCGTAACACAACTTGTGTTGCCTGGTACCGCGGACACGAGAAGTCCGCTTGGACGGAAATAGTCGCCAACTTGGAGGGCTTCCACAGGTGCAATGAGCGCAGTAGTGACGACGGCAGTGGCGGCAACAAGAGCTTGGGCAAAGGAGACCATGGTACCTGTATTTGATGCTTTGCAAACGACCAAATTGGGAAATGAACAACCGCGCTTTACCGTCGTGCTCCATGCCCAGGCCTCAACAGTTTGGCCAACCACGGATTCCTCCCACGTAATGGCCAGAACATCAGCCGCGCGGTGCTCTCGGAGGCCTTGATGTCCAGATACAACCTTGGTGCCGATCTCACTGCTACACTCGTGAGCCAAGTGCCTGACCCATTCAGCCTCGGCTTCCTCAGCACGCACAACTTTGTCGAGCACGATGTGTCGCTTGTTCACGCGGACGCGTACTACGAGCGCCCACCAAACGAGGTCAACTTGATCTTGGCAGCAGATTTCCTGTCGCGCACGAACTCCGAAGGCCGCATTGGCATCCCAGAAGTGGGTAAGGCCCGCAAGGATCGTCTTGCGACGTGCTTGAAGAACAACCCGCAATGTGACTTTGGCACGGCACAATCCAAGAACGCGTTCGCGGAAGGCGTGGCGTTAGTTGCAGCAATGGGCGGCCGCCAAAACGACACGATCAGCGTTGCGCACACGGCCTCGTTCCTGGTGCTGGAGAAGTTTCCAAGCGACTACAAAAAGGCGGTGGACCCGATCACCTTCGCGGATCTCGGCACGAACTCGGTCAAGATCGCAGTCTATGCTGTCTAAGGAGTGTGCTGATTTTATTTGTTTGTGCCAGTGCTACATGTACTCGTGGTAGCTAGCCAACTTTGGCCGTGATATAAAACCAAAGCATAATAGAGCTAACACAGCTCAGCAGCTTTCTTTCTCTTGCATCTACAGGTGACCTCGTTGGTTTCTGGGGGTCCACCGCAGAAGCAAGAAACAGTTCAAGACTATTGTGCGTTCTCTGTTCATCATCAGTGTTCGTGCGACAGCAGCTGCCTGTCATTCATCAACACGCCTCCCCCCGCAAACGATACCATAGAAAGCGCAGTATCAAATTCGCTATTGCACAACATTATAATTTAATGAATTCAGTTAATGCCGTTCAACAGTCTTAAACTAGTACAAATGTTTCAAAATATTGAGTTATGGCTATCGATTTGGAGGGGATATCCTTCGTTCAAATGTTTTCTTATGAGGGGAAAGACCGTTCCACACACCATCTCACGAGAGGGATGCGTATTCCAGCCCTGTCTCTGCGCAAGTGGTCCAATTGACGCGCTATGCTGAGATCTTCTTCGTGCGTAATGCTGTTTCTCACTGGCGCTGTCACACGTCGAGCGCACCTTTACGTACATCGCTCGATACTGTAGCAGCTCGTGAGTCTCTCAGGCACTGCATCTGCATCTCGAGTAACGACACGAATGAGGAGCTAGCTGATGGCGCTCTGAACACATGTGCACCATGGAGATGGAGCACAAAGCTATGAACCTTCCAAATGACACGTACACTGTGGAAGTTAACTGCGTCTGAAAAACAGCTCCATAGAGCTGTCCGCGGAGAGGATTAGACGAAGAACGCAAAAGATGCCCAGTCTGCTCGTTGTCGCTCATTCATTTTGCTCCGTCGCATAGCACTCTCAAGTTTCGTTGGAAAGGAGAGTGAGAATTGCCAGATAATTGCCCCGGAGCAATCTTCCACCGTGCTGATGGAAACTTGTGCTGTGGAAATGCGTCGCATCATTCAAGTTTGTACGCATTTTGGAGTGTGCGTGGTAGACAACAGTGGGCGGGTGCAACAACATGCTTTTCCAGATGCGCCTCGTAAAGACGCCTCGCATCCTCCTGCACGCAATCGCCTCGCACTCTCTTCGCCTTTATCCAATCGCATCCTAATGCATCAACAATCTCTTGAGCCCCGAAGCAGCGATAGGCGCTTTCACTTTTATGTCCGCTCTCACTCACCTCGCGAACAAACAGCAAGGAGGAAGAAGAAAGATCGCTTCTTCCTGCTTCTCATCTCCTCACACAAGCGACACACAAAATCCACAACATTACTGTCTAGCTGGACCATCGGATTCCCCCCGAGAAGATCTGCCACTCCCTCATTCTCCATTTTGACTTCTCTTGATCAAATATCCCGCTCGCAATTCAGCACCCAACCATGGTCTCCGTCGTCCAAACCGTTTTCGTCGCTGTCGTCGCCGCCATCGCAGCCATGAGCCCAGCGCAAGCGCTCGAAGTTGGCGAGTACTTCCGTCCAGCTGCCGGAGAGTTCTCGGGCGTGCCAGGCACCACCGCGGCGTACCGCCGTACGCCTTGCCCAGCCCTGAACGCATTGGCGAACCACGGTTACTTGCCTCGTGATGGCCAGAACGTGACTAAGCCAGTGCTCCGCGAAGCGATCATGAGCGTGTACAACCTCGGTGATGACGCGGCGGAAACCCTGGTCGCATTGGTCCCAGACGTGTTCAACCTCGACTTCTTGGGCACACACAACTACGTCGAGCACGATGCTTCGCTCGCGCACGTGGATGCGTACTTTGGCAAGGACCCTGCTGTCGCGGACTTGGCCCTAGCCGAAGACTTGCTTGGCCGTGCCGACGCCAACGGAAACCTTGGCCCTAAGGAGCTCGCCGCGGTTCGCAAGGACCGCCTCATCAACAGCATGGCGACCAACCCACAGGTCCTGTTTGGAACCCAGCAGCAAACGCTCGCTTACCTTGAAGCGTCGATCTTCCTGCTGGGTTTCGGTGGCGCCAACAACGAGACTGTGAGCGCCGAAGTCGCCCGCTCGTTCATCGTGGAGGAGCGCATCCCAGAAGGGTGGAAGCGTGCGTCGACCCCGATCTATGCCGCTGCTGCGCGCACCACGGTCGCCAACATCATTGCTGCTACCGTTTAAGAAATTGTATCCTTTTGTACGAGCAAATATAAGCATTATAATGAATCGCGTGCCTGTACTTTATACTTTTAGTCAGTAAAGTCTTTGCAATGGACTAGAATATTTTGTCTTGGATCCGCTATGAGTAGCAATGGGTCGTTGGTTTTTGTCTTCCTAACTGAACAATGGTGACCTCAAACCCTCTTGAATCTACAGTAAAAAGAGTCTGTTGGTCATGGTGCAATCAGCGTCGACAGCACTACGGTATTTGCACCGTCGACTGCCAGCGACTTGCAGCAGCTATTATAAATGAAAAGCGAGATTTACGAATACGTAGTGGATTGAGTCCAATGTAACAACGCACAACAAGAGATTTAGAAGACCGAGGAGTGAACAACTCGAGCGAACTACTCCAGAAAATAATGACGAGTGAGTAGTAGAGCAGCTGCAATGGAAGCCACGTGAGGTTGTACCGCGTTTGGTAGACGCCAAAATAGATTTTTTTCGTTCTTAGCTTCTCAAACGTACATGTCAACGTGTTGGTGGCAACGGCGTATGCCCTTGTTCAGTATCACTTTTTGTCACATGTAGTTGTAATTTTACGACTCATTATTACAGTAATCACTCTTCGTCATTTCTCCACAGACCACAACATCTGCAACAGTACTCTTTCCCGAATCCATATGGCGTTCGCGAGTTGAATCCGTGCAGAGCACGTGTATAATAAATAGCAAACACGTGACGAGCCCATTCGCCATTTCTTCCTGAGGCCTCGAGTGCTTTTTCAGTTCGTCTGTTGCTCAGTCTCCACAGAAGTTGCCGCTCTCGGATGTACAGGTGTAATCAGCTCTTCATACTCGAGCAAAGCTTGGATTCTTAGAGGAGTATCACTTGTGACGGCTATCGTCTATAGATGGTCGTGTGGGTCCTTCAGACTCGGATTATGGCGGACAAAGACGAAGTGGTCGTATTGCTGATAACTTCGGATTGCCATAGATGGGACAGGTAAAGGGGTTTTAATTTACGAGAAAGATCAAATAACCCTTTTCAGTTTGCTGAAAGCAACTACACTCGACTTCTTTACAAATTTGTGCATTAACGGAAACGGAGTTGTCTCCACATTTCTTTGCTGGTCTGACGACGTGTCGATCACAGCATCCCCCGCGCCGGCGTGCGTGATGCTTGACTATTTTATTACCACTGCAGTCCAAATCCTCCGTTGCCTCTTCTTTCCGTGATACGACGACAGAATCTTTCCGTCTAGACGCGTTTCATTGACGCTACGGTGTCGCGCGAGAAATGCGGCGCTCGGAGACGCAGCGCTACCTCGAGATTGCGTGACGAGCTGTTTCCTGGCTCGACGTATCGATTACTTGCCATATCGTCACGCTTCCAAAAACTGCTTTCAAGAGATTGTATAGAGTTTTAAAATTATATTTTTCAAATTGCTTTTTTGAACTGTATGGTCGGACGTTAGCAAGCAAAAACCTGCAACCAATTCTTGTTTTATTCAATTTTCACAGAACGTCTTATTTAGAGTGATTGCGTGCCAAAACACTCGCGTTGATGTCACATTTGCCCCTGGTCAGGTCCAATTGCCACCCAAAGTCGCAAGCGAACACACAACAAGAAGCTTTCTAGCGTCCAGTGGACCATCGGATTCGTTTCCCCTGGAGAGAGGAAGAAGACTGAGCTCATTTTCCAATTTTACGCGCGTGTGTCGTACAAGGTCATCCTCCTACATCGAAAGTATCCATCATGGTATCGATCTTCCAATCGTTGCTCGTTGCTGCTGCTGCAGCCATCGTCGCCGTCTCGGCCGTCTGCCCAGCTGAAGAGCTTCCGGTTGGCGAGTACTTCCGCCCAGCCGTGGGTCAGTTCTCAGGTGTGTCAGGCACCACGGCTCCTTACCGCCGTACCCCATGCCCTGCGTTGAACGCATTGGCAAACCATGGCTACTTGCCTCGTGATGGCCAGAACGTGACCAAACCAGTGCTCAAGGAAGCCATCATGGGCGTGTACAACCTCGGCGAAGATGCGGCCGCGATCCTTCTTGGCCTCGTGCCAGACGAGTTCAACCTCGATTTCCTCGGCACGCACAACATGGTAGAGCACGACGCGTCGCTCGCTCACGCCGACGCGTACTTCGGGAAGGACCCTGCTGAAGTAGACAGCACTTTGGCGGGAGATCTCATCGCACACGCCGACGTCAACGGCATCCTCGGCCCTAAGGAGCTTGCCGCGGTGCGCAAGGCACGCATCATCAACAGCAAGCTTACGAATCCAGAGCTCGTGTTTGGGGCATCCCAGCAGAACCTCGCATACATCGAAGCGTCGATCTTTCTGCTCGGCTTCGGCGGCAAGACTAACGAAAGCGTGAGCGCCGAGGTCGCACGCTCGTTCGTCATCGAAGAACGCATCCCAGAAGGATGGAAGCGCGCGTCGACGGTCATCTCCGTCGCTGAAGTCAAGGCCACCGTTGCCAACATCATCGCCGCCACTGTATAAGCGCTTTGTCATCTAACATAAATAAACTAGATTTGTTAGTGTGCTGAGAGATAGGGAAGAGTGTCGATAACTTTAACAATACACCAGAATCTCTTTTCAGTTGCAGCAAGTAGGATGGCTAATATTTCGTATCTGTTGATCTGCTACTAACTATCTGTTGCCATCTGTCAGCTGTTGAGCATCTATAAACCATACTGACTACAGTGCCGACAATAAATATAGGCACAGTCGATTTTTTGGATGCAATGAGTGAACAACATCGAATGATTGGCTGAAATTTGGTCAGTTTATAGCAAATCAAAAGGGCGTTCTTTCACAAGTTTTTGCGCGCCAAAAGAAGTAGAATTCATAGAAAGAGGAGCTCCAAGGACGAAAATACCATCCTGCAGAGCGGCAATAAAGATAAAGGCAAGCGCGGTTTGGCACTGTTAACAAGCTATAAGTGTCGGGAATACTTTCTTATTAGCATCTATAGAAGTATACTAAGCTGTGACGTGTGTGTTGTGGCGTGCGTTGCAGCAGGAACAGTGAAACCATGGGAAGAGGCTCTCCTTTCACCTTGAAAGAGATGGCAGTGATCAGCAACTCTAGAGCGAAGGAAATGAGTATCCGCGAGGTCGCTGGACTCGTGGGACACTCGACCACTGTGGTCACTAACTATCTGCGCGACCCAGAGTCGTATGGCGCACGCAAATCGCTTGGAAGGACTGCGAAAGCTACTCCCCAAACTATACGTTGTCTCTTCCGCAAAGCATCGCAGACCGGAAACTCAGCAAACAGGCTTGCAAGAGATCTTGCATTGCCCATTAAGGAGCGTCGCGTGCGGCAGCTATTGAAGGCGAGTGAACTTTTCAAGTTTCAGAAGCGGAAAGGTGCACCGACGATGACAAAGGAGCATCGCGTCATGTGTAACGGGGTCACACGCTAAGTTGCACTGCAGCAACTTAGCTCAATTTGTTGACATCGGACTAAGTCCGCACGCAACCAAAGTTCCCGCACTTGGCTACGAGAAAGCACCAAAGCAGTCGAACCATTAGGTTCGCCGCACAAAGGTAGCCAAGCTACTCGGAATAGAGGTCGGTCACAGAGACGACTCTCATAGGCTAAAACGATATCTTTTAGACCAATTGAATAACACCAAATGGATACGGCCATTCAGAGCCATTCACTTAGGTTCACATTGAAATAAATGGAAGTTCACTATGCTAGATAGTGAACTCAAGATAAGTCAGGTTGTCCTACAGAGAGCAACCCCCAACAAATACTCAGTTCCATTTTTACCTCTAACTAAGCCTTTAGTTATTGACGATTACTCTATAGAGTTTTATAGGTAACCGATCGTTGCGCTGCAGGAAGCAGGCAACAGCTCTCGGAACAAAGTCCTTGAGAGAAGTCGTTGGACACGCTTCCTCACACACGTACCGTACTGCGTAACTCAGAAGTGTCTGGTTACACAATTCCTGGCCAGATTGTGACAATATAACTTGACGTGAAGCTTGCATAAATTTCACCATATTCAGCGTTTGCCAGTGTTTTATCGACCTTGCTGGATACATATGGAGTTAACTCTCCCCGCTCTTTGGCTTTATTTGCATTCTCCGTCCATCTGCGGGCCACGTAACGCTCAATTTCCATCAAACAACTAATGATAGGGACACTGCGAATACCTTTCAGTGCGATGTTAACAGCCTCAAGATTGTTGGATGCCAGTGTGTTGTATCGAGGACGTGGTGAGAAAGTCGTTGGCCATTTTTCAGGGCCAACTTCTTGTAGCCAATCAAGTGCACTCTTGTCCGCGTTGATGAGGTTCGCTTCCGCCTCCTTGTACGCCAACTTTGTACGCGATCGTGCCAATACCCATGTTATGTTCTTTAATTGCTTGGGCTTGAATTTCTTGTTAAAGTTGTCCATCAGGTGTCGGAAGCAATAAAAGTGAGGGACATCAGGTGCAGTTGCCATTACAGCTCGTATTAATCTCTTCTCCCGATCAGAAATCACATACGCTGGAGCAAGTTGGAGGAGAGAGAGCATATACTCCAAAAACCACGTCCAATTGTCTTCGTTCTTCACTGAGACAACGCCAACTCCAACGATTTGAATCTCGTTATTCCCATTGCGAAAGCGCGCTATAAGTAGAACTTCACCAATGGAAGTCTTGAGGAAAGTTTCGTCCAATACAATGCCTCGCTCAAAGTATGGTCAATAGGCTTGCATTCCTTCGCGGAATACGATACACAATCGCTTGAATATACCGTCCACGACATCCAAATTGGTTTTATGGCCTCTTCGATTGAGTTCAGTCATGCATGATGGAAGAAAACTGTACTGCTCAATGTCACTGCCGAAAAATTTGAGCTTCAGCCTTTTGAGAGCATGAACACAATTCATGTAGGATGTGGAAATACCTCCAGCCTGCAGTTTCTTCTGAGTCATCACTGGTGTCAGTTTCCTGCCTGAGATTGCGATCATTTCTCCGATTGTGGCATTTACAGTAATCTGCTTTGCGGTAGCATATCTACGCGACGCTTTGTAAGCAACCGAAGCTTGGCAGGAGTACATAACAAACTTAGTCGGCAGGTTGAGCGTCTGCGAAAAGGAGAACTGCACTATGAACGAGCAATATCTTGTGTACAAATCGCTTTATAACGCCGCTTACCACTTAAAACAATTCGAAACGGTTGGTTGCATTGCTTATTGAGCTCGATAACTGCTTGAGTGATGTCGTTTTTGCTAGTGTAATTTCTTCCATCAAAGAAGTGGCTAGTCGCCTGTTGATCGTCGTCGCTTTCCATGGCGAGGGAGGAGAATGAGGGTGCTTGGGAAAACCGGAGCACTTGTTGATCGCCACTGAATTACACACTGCGGAGTAACGACGACACTTCAAATCCAATAGACTACAACCAAGTTACATATTACACAATGTAACATTGATCGTCACGTACAATCATTTGAAGTCTACAGTGACCATTGGGTACATAGACTGGCCTATCACACAAGACTGGTGAGGACGCAGTTGAATTTAGCGGGCTAGCATATAAATCAATGTACACCAGACCTTAATTCAGAGTGTATATGTTGTTGTATAGTTTACGTGGTTGGTATATTTTTTTATATTCGAATCTTTTTGTATATTTTTTGTATTTTCAAATCTTTTTGTAAATCTTTTTATTTTTCATTTATCCTGGTGTATATTCCCTTTTTATTTTCAATTTTTTGTATTTTTTTACTTTTCATTTATCCTGGTGTATATTTTTTATATTCCCTAATTAATGACATATTTTCACCCACGATGGCAATCATTTGTGGAAAGGCAGACTGTATAGGATGGAGTTTTGGGCGATCTAGCCCTTCTTTTTTATGGGGGTGGCTTTTGATATGAGGAAGTCAGTAGCATACCATCATTGCGTGTTGAATCAATTTCATAAGACAAAATGCTTACGCTACGACTCTGTCATTCCATTGGACAAAAAGGAGATCATCTATTCAGCACACACTCAGCGCACAGACCCAGCCTCTTTCTTCCTCCCCAATGAAGATCTTCGCGGTGCTGCAAGCGTGCTCACACTCGCCTCCAAGAACGTCGAACAACTGTCAACGTACCCGCGCTCGATTATGCATGTTTTTAGGTGTGTGCGTAAAGAAAGCTGTTTTTCCAACAATGTTGGTCGTAGGAATTCACTGATAGGCAAGAGCCAAACGTGGCCGATAGCGGTCACTTTCGTTTGCTCGAGACAGAGTAAAGAACTCAGCCCTTCACTCCACACCTAGGCTGGAGATACTCGACGAGATTAATAAATGTGATCTGCGCTCCCAAGACGAACTGAAGTTGGAAACACGACCGTCTCGCCCGCGCTTGGCCTATGCCGGTCGCGTAACACTTATACGTGCTAGACTAGCACTAGTTCTGCTAGTGATATAAATTGCCCTTAGGCATTGCGCTTTCCACTAGCGATCACATACTACGGACGGCATCGATAGGGAGGTACTGTTGTGAAGGAAATTAGGATCATAGATAGGATTCTGTTCGTCGTGCTTACACTTCACTGTCAACTCAGCGAGTGTACCATACTTCCCTAAATGGTATATGCAAATGGATCATTGAAACAAAGGCGATCGGTGTGCCGAGAAGAGTATTGTGTAGGTCGGTATTGTGCGTATTGTAGCATTGATCGTGTGCATAGTTCCTTTCAACTCACTTTATTGCATTATTTTAACCAATCATCGACCCCTCTACACACAAGACAATTGTCTCCTCACAAGTAAATGATATGAATATCGAATAGTATCAACCTTCGTATCATTGTTGTCACGCAATTCGCGTCAACTTCATCAAGAGTCTTGACGTCAACAGAAAAGTGGAACTCTACTTGTCTCTGCATTTGTTGAACATCAAGGATCATGTTGATAGATGAGCTCGAGAGTCAGACCATCCGGACCAACGGAATGCTTCATTTGTATACTCAACAGTGTCAGATCCTCGTTCCAGATCTGCCAGCAATCTAGCTGCTCGCTTCTACTTGTCGATCATTTCTTGATTTGATTCGTTTGGAAAACATCAAGCACCAGTACCTACCTCACCATGGTCTCCTTTACCCAGACTCTCGTTGCCGCCGCTGCCGTCGTCGCTGCTGCGCTCACCACGCCTGTGGAAGCTCTCCAGGTTGGTGACTATTTCCGTCCGAGTGGTACCATTGTGTCCGCGCAACCAAACACCACCGCGCTGTTTCGCCGCTCTCCATGCCCAGCGCTCAACACTCTGGCCAACCACGGATACCTCCCCCGCAACGGCCAGAACATCAGTCGCGCGAAGTTCACGGAGGCCTTGATGACCAGATTCAACATTGCTGCCGATCTCACGGCTTTTTTCGTGAACGCTTTGCCTGATCCAGTTAGCCTCGACATTCTCAGCACCCACAACTTCATCGAGCACGATGCGTCGCTCGTCCACTCTGACGTGTACTTCAAGCATCCACCAAATGCGGTCAACATGACCTTGGTGGCAGATCTCCTCTCGCGCAAGAATTCTGAAGGCCGGATTGGTCTCCAGGAAGTGGGTCAGGCCCGAAAGGAGCGTCTTGCCGCGTGCCGGGCGAACAACCCGCAATGCGACTTCAGCGCAAGTCCAGCCGCGCGCGCGTTTGGTGAAGCTGCGCTGCTGATTGGCGGCTTGGGCGCCGGTCAGAACGACTCGATCAGTGTTGCGCACGCTGTTTCGTTCCTGGTGCACGAGAAGTTCCCTAGCGACTTTGTAAAGACAGTGACTCCGTTCTCCCTCGCCGGTCTCCAAGCGTATTCGGCCAAGCTGCAAGCCTACGCTGCCTAAGCAGTGCGCTTCTTCCATTCGTTTGTTTCAGGGCTAGCCGTGGTAGCTAGCTACTGTAACTTGGTCGTGATATAAAGTTGAGCATAATACAGCTAAAAAGCTTAAAGCTCTCAGCGAACCCGTTGTCTTACTAACGAAAGCTCCTGCTTGGGCCGTTTCTTGTTCGTTTTCTCATCTCGCACGAACGCATTCTGGTTCACACACTGGAGTTGATGGAAGTTGAGAACTCAAGGATGATAATAATACGTGTTGTTTCTTTAATAATAATTATTATCCCTTTGTGTACCGCACGTCTAGTGCAAATATGCACTCGATTTGATACAGAGGCAGGATGCCATGGTGTGCAAACTTCTTTATTACAGATGTTGAGACGGGCAAAAGACGCCTGCACAGCTGGGTCGCTTTTCGCGCCAGTTACTTGAGACTATCTCGGTTTGATACTTCGCTCTACCTCATCTTTCCCCGCACATAATTGTTGCTTCACAGCGAAGTTCGAGATAACATTTCATAGCTGGAAAGCGTACGTCCTGTAGAATCTACATTTGATGCTTTTGGGGGTCTAAACGGCTTAATTTTTGAGATAAAGTGAAAAATGTGGATTTTTTGCAAATCGGATGCAAGTTTGCTCTACAATACACGAAGGGATAGGTCCAAGCAAATAAATGATAATAATACGTTCAGAATAATAATACGTTATCGAGCCTGTACCAAAAGAGAGATGTGTCTTCCAGCCCTGACTCTGCACAAGTACGCTGCTGAGCTTTTCGTATGCGTAATACTGTTTCCCATTGCTGCTGTTTCCCATTAAGCGAAAGGGAAGATATCTCTGTTCGATGGCTCGGAGCCAAGCTAGAGCATCATATTCTTTTGCACCTACCGTAAATATATACCTCACCAGAGCATCATATTAGGCAGGAGTTTCTTCCCATCAGTCCATTTCTCATGAGAAATGGACTGATGGACGTTCTGAATACATGTGCGTCATGGTGATGGTGGTTGAAGATCTGGACCTTCGAAATGACACGTAAGCTAAAACTGCCCGTAGAGATCCAAAGAGAGGATGAGAACGAGGAGAAACCAAAGCTGTGGTATCGACGTTGTTCATTTGTATAATAGTGGACTCAGACAATGCCCAGCGCAAGAGCTCCCAGTCGACGAATACTCTCGCTCACTGGCCGGTCAGTTCTCAGGTGTGCCCTGCACCAGAACGTGACCGAAAAGCCGGTGCTCAAGGAAGCCACTATGGGCGTGTACAAGCACTCACCAAGAACGTACCGGACATCGTCATCATCGACACGCCGATGACGGTGTCCGGTACGTTCTTGGTGAGTGCTTGCGCGCATGGCCGCGTCGCTCGTTGCGGGCCGGGCTCCGCCGCCATTGGAGGCGGTGACGCTAGGTGGAGCTGCAGCCAGGACACTGTTGCATGCAGAGAATCACGGAGTGAACCACACAGAAAATCGGTTGATTCTTTGAGCTGCACTCGAATTTGAAATGAGCCTCGATCCTCCACCGCAAATTATGCGGCTTTCCCGCAAGCATTTGGTTTTATTCGGTATTTCGAAGACTCCGAACCAAAATTGCTGTTCTACAAGGATGTGTTATTAGATTGTGTTGGTTTCAAGTCCTTCTGCGTTCGCGCTGCCGTCTCGTCCGCAATTCACAGCGAAACCTGGCCCCTGCCTCGTCCGTAGAACGGATCTGCAATTGCTTTTGGCAATCGGGGCAAGTGCAGCTGGATTTTGATTACCATGTTCCCTCTACGCGTCATCTGCGCGGACGGAGTTCCTGCAACCTAACCCTAAACCAAACATGAGCAGATTAAAGTTGTTTTAATATGATTATTTCAATTTATTTGTTTAAATGCTGCTGAAAAACTTTAGCTTGCACGACATTTTATCAAATTGTTTTGCATAGGGCGGAATATACAAGCATATATTCGTATTTAAAAAATTAAGCACGTTGTTTACTGGTATATTACGGCAAAGGAATAAACGGCTAGAATAATTTAAGGGAGAAGTACAAAATTGCACCTCGTAAGTTTCAAAATTCTCCCTGTACACCCCAAATTTTAGGATTCCGAAAATACACCTGGAAGCATATTTCCCAAACTACACCTCTACGAATAAAACAGATCTGTCTTCGTTTCAATGCTTGAAGACTACCATGGAGTGAACATGTCCGATGCAGGCGTAAAGTAGAGATCATCATATCAAGATTTGAGGGCGCAATGAGAGCACCCTCGTCTCTAAAATGTCGCAAATGCAATAATGTACTAAAGACGAAGGAGGGATATACGAAGCACATGAAAAAGCGCCCCAAGTGCAACAAGAAGTCACACGAAGAGTGTGCAGCCAGGAACAAAGCAAAAAGAGGATTTGAAACAAGATCTACTACCACAGAAAGCATGGACTGCCACTTTACTACGTCAAACCACTTTCGCAATAACCAGCTCAAAACACAAGTGCAGCTCAACCTGTTCGCAGTCCGCAGCGCTCGCACCAACAGCCGTCTTCGCCGACTATCGTGGTGGTAGTAAACAATGGAGTGATTGGATTCCGCTTCAGAGACATAGAATACTAATATGGTCCACATTAAATATGAAACTTTCTATTTAGAGTTTTCTACACCAGTCTGAGGCACAGCTGTATCCATCACAAAAATAACGTCACGATTACTCATCACTATGCAGGTATAGTTTATAGTGGCCTATACAGTGTTTCAAACGTGTAGCCAAAATGGGGCTGACGGCATCCGAAAAATGGCTGAAAAAGAAAAGAATGAGGCTTACCGATAAATTGGGACTTACATTGGGCATATGTGAAGAAATATCAGGTACATGTCAGGTACGTCGCGCTAATGCAGCCATCTGCACTCTGCCGTACCGTTGCGTTGTAGCTTTGATCAGTCAATTGGTGAAACTAGCCACCAGCTGAGCAGCCAACTGGCGTCAAATAGGCTCTTTGCACGTTCTCTTGTTGTGCTTCGTACCACCACAGCGGCCACATTTTAGCGCTCTGGTCTGTTTGAACATATCTCCCGTCCGAAAGCGACGTTTCCTCGGTCTTCCTGGAGGGCGCTGGGTTGGAAGTGGAAGCACTAGAGGCAGATCTTCAACTTCAACCCACTCATTCCGTCCTCGTAGAGGGTGAATATTAATCGCGTACGTGGCTCTGTAGGTAGCCGCCAGCAGATGTTTGCTCGTCGCGTCAACAAGTGACACACCAATACACATCAGCGCAGTGGCGACGTGCGAACACGGATATCCCAGCTGCTACCAGTTGTTGCACGAGCATTTTTTTGCACCTAAGTCGACCGCGCGCTGGTGCTTGATCGTGTAGACTTCGAATTCCGTCGTACTGGCTTGGATGAGCCGGTACTTACGTGCACGTTCCTTGCAATATTCGACCTTAGCGTGGATGCGGGGCACAAGTTCCACCGCCATCTTCCTTCCAGCTGCCTTGCGTGGAGTAAACAGCTGCATGCACTGGGTTCGGACCTTTTCACACATCGAAACAACTGGCATCTCGCGGGCTTCGAGAAGCCAAGCGTTCAGAGACTCCGCGATGTTTGACGTGAGCTGATCGTATCGTTCGCCTTCAAACGAGGGCATCGCCCAGTGCGCAACTGATTCTAGTAGATATGCTGCCACAGCTGGATCAATAGCCTTGATCTGGTCGATGACGTCATTGAACTTGGGTACTGTTGGCTCACGCGTCGCTTTCCACATCGACTTGATTACCTCCCTCTTCGGCGTAAGTGTAACCCGAACATTTGCTTCCAGATGTCGTAGGCAGAATCCATGATGGCTCAGTGGAAAAATATCACGCACGACGTTGATCAACCCCTTCTGGCGATCGGTCAGGAATGTAATGACACGCTGACAGGCGCTGTCACGGGGCGTGACACATGCATGCAGCTGCTCCGAAAATCGTCTCCAGGTTTCTTCACACTCGTTGCGAGCAACGCCGATTGCGAGGGGGAAGATTGATCATTCAGCATCAATTGCAGTCGCCACAAGAAGGGTACCCATGTACTTGCCCTTCAAAAAAGTTCCGTCGAGACCGACCGCGGGGCGGCACGAGCGGAAGGCGTTGCGACACGACTCGAAAATGATGAACAGAATGAGAAACCGCTTGGCGTCGTCCACGAGCAGCTGGGTTTGCGTGCCGGGGTTAGCGAGCTTCAAGTTCTGAAGATACGCTGGAAGCAGCTGGAATGACTTATCCCATGCCTCTGTTGCAACACCTTTTGAAGCTGTCAATGCCCGCCACGCGATCTTGTAGTCGACCTCGACGCCGAACTCTCGGCGTATGTCGGCGACGATCTCGTTCGAACGATACGATGGCGTGTCACGAACTTTTTCCTCAGTCACAGACTGGACCCATCCAACACTCGCAACCGCATTGCGCAGAGTGGATAGAGTTCCACAGTTATGATTGGGGCCAAGGCTTTTGATCGCAAATGAAAACGATCCTTTGACGACGGTAGACGTGTGAACGAACCAGTCACACTGGCTTGTGCTGCACTTGATGCAGTAGCGCTTGGTGTCAGAAAACACGACTCGAAACTTGAAGCGCCGCTTGATGGCATATGACTTGAGCCACAGAATGCACTCATGTTTTGATGCAAACACCACTCCGACCACGAGCTCGTCTTTGCCGTCGCTCTCGCGCTCCATGGTACTGTCTTGGCTCTTGATAGATGAGTGATCAGGTGGTGTATGGCGTCCGTAGAGTTGTGTGCCATGGGGTGTAATTCTGTCATTAGAGATACTTGAAAAAGTCGTTTTAAACACGTCCAGGTGTATTTCTGGTATTTACAGAGATTTGAGGTGTAAGTAGGGACAAGACAAAGACTACTGGAATTTTGAAACTTACGAGGTGCAATTTTGTATTTCTACCATAATTTAAATAAGCACGGAATGCTTTTGTTGCCTGTATCAGGGACATCTACTGCTTAAATGAGGGATATTAAGAAAAATTTAGAACGACATTTCCTAAAATAAGGGGTTGATGCAAGCCAATTTTTCATTTGCATAATGGTGAGACGCAAAGACCAGACAAGCACACACGTTGACAACACTGCCGAATGAGAAACCGCTCCATCCCTCCATGCTATATTATGTGAATTCACCAACACCTCGCCATAACGAGCGAGTGCGTTCACAAACGTGGAGCTGAGGGCGCAATTAATTCGATCCAGACTTGCTGATCTACGAATGATGAAAAACAAGTGGTCAAAATGCAAGCGCTACAAAACGAGCTTAGAGCGGCGGTGGAAAAAGAGCAACAGATCATCTGCGAGCTGGCCGCTGCCGCGAACATTAATGAGGTTTTGAGTGACAGAAGTGATGTGCTGTCGTTTTCAGTTCTTCTTTCGGAATGCTGCGAGCTGCTGCTAAGAAAATAAAGCTAGGCACATTATTTGCCTCTTTGAAATTCGCACAGCATCGTGCACACTCATTCTCTTTCTTAAGCATGCAATAAGTGCCTTATAATGATACGCTTCCTGCAATTATTTCGTGCTCAGCGATGACATCACGTACAGTGACGAACAAAACTGCGGAAATGTTTAGCACTTTTCAGTTTCAAGCTACATATCTCAGGATCTACTGCATCAATTTGCATGAGAGTACCGTCGTTAGATAAATATTTATCTTAGTTATTCAACGGTATAAGACGTTAAAATATACTATACATACTTGAGGAGATATGAAAATTCTTGCAGCGTCACCTCATTTCCGCAGTTTTGTTCCTCATTTCCAAAAATCACATTTTATTTATTTATTAGTACTTTGTGTATCCACCTTTTGCTTCTAACACCTCAGCTACCCTACTAGGCATACTTCCCACCAGTCTCTCGCATGTTGCAGCTCCAATGTCATTCCGCGTGTCTTGTGCACACTCCCACAGCTCGTACATGTTCTTTGGCTCTTCTTCGTACGAATTCAGTCTTTTCTTCAGCTCAACCCACAGATATTCGATTAGATTGAGATCCGGAGACTGCGGAGGCCACTCTAGTATCTTGACTTCATTTTCTTCGAACCATTTCTTCGTCAATCTAGACGTATGCTTCGGGTCGTTGTCTTGTTGGAAGTTGATTTCTTCCTTTTTGTACTCGTAGTACTCGAGTGTTTGGAGGAGCTCATCATCGAGGATCTTCGCATACAGCTCTGCATTGAGGCTTCCTTCGATTTTGATCATGTACCCGACGCCTTTGGATGTGAAGCAACCCCACACCATCAAGCTTCCTCCACCGAACTTGGCCGTTCCTTTGATTTCTCGATCCGTCAGTTGCCTTGCATCTTGTTTCTTCCACACTCACTTGCACCCATCGGGCCCCAGACGATTGGTCTTCGTTTCGTCGCTCCATATCACGCGACTCCAGTCTTCAATGGTCCAACTCGCGTGCTTTTTCGCGAATTCGAGCCGAAGCTTCTTATGGCGATCTTGAAGTCGAGGTTTTTTGTCTTTTTTCGAGCTACTAAACCAACTCTTCGTAACGCGCGTCGCACGGTGATTGAATTTACATTTGCAATCGCATCATTGCGAAGCTTACGCGCCACCTTCGTTGCGGTGTTTGCCTTGCCTGAAGTGACGGCTCTCTGGATGCGACGAATCGTTGCTTCGGATATCTTGGCTGAACGACCGCCTTTGGACTTTTTTGCTGCTGGACAGACCTCGTCTCGTATCTGTCTTACTGTCTTTTTATTGACTTGGAGTTGCCTTGCAATCTGTCGGGCGGGAATTCCCTTCTCAAGGAGATTGACGACATTGTTCTTCTTTTCTTCAGATATCTTCTTCATGTCTTCGGCGGGACTCAAACTGTGGACGTCTGGGGTGCGAGGTGGACCTACAAACGACTATGCTATTAGGGAACTTGATAATTGCTTGCAATTCGTTGGCATTGGTAAGAAAAATCTAGCCGGTGGTGAGTGTAAGAGGCTATCCGAGACAGCCTCAAACACAGCACGCACGCTTGCGCTTGAGAGGAAGACTTGGGAGGAACTTGGAAAAATTGCAACTGAATTGAAAATGAGCTTATGGTTCCTGACACTACATATAAAACACCACTAGGGCTCCTAGAGGTTTTACTTGTAAAACCTAAACATGCAGAAATAAAACCTATGAATCTGATATATAAAACCTTGGGTACACTAAGGTTGAACCCAGGGGATCTGCTGGAAACTTGAACTTGAAGTACCGCGGAGATTCCCTGCAAAGTGATTGGCGGAAGCCACTCACTTCAGATGGTAGAGACACGTTGATCTCGTCACCAGTGTGGTTTCCCCAAGTAGGAACCATCATTCACATGTCTAGAGTACTCTCGTGCATAATCACGCCGAATCTCAATGATTGCGAGCGATCAACACTCAACTCAGACACAGATTGCTCTGACATCAGACGATGACGTCAACTGTGCATGTGGGATCACTTTTATGTGTTTCACCCAATATCTTCGCACCCACAATGCACTTCCACAAGGTGGCGTGTGACACACACAAAGAGCCACCTTGCATGTAATGGCAGCCTTAGCCCATTACATCATCCCTCCCTTAAAGTTCCATCATGGACTTTACTTCTTTTGGAAGAGGTATCCGCTCTCACTTTTCAATTGACCATGAAGCGATCAAGCAACCAAGTGAAGCGCGAAGAACAGCCCGAGCCGAAGCGGCAGCGGACGGCTCCCGGTTTGTACGACATCTCCGCTATTCGCGCGAAACGTGGAGGACGTCGGTTCTACAAGGAGTTGTTCTTCCGCTGGCGCAAGATGTCCGGCAGTGACGATCCAGCCCAGTCTACCACAGCGAAGCTCGAGTCGTGGAAGACGTTTGTCCGACTCGAGAATGAACATCTTGTCGAGCGTTTGCTAGGGAACCTAGGAGGCACGCTCGAGAACGACCACAAAGAGCTTGGCTCTCGTCGTTCTAGTGCTCGCGAGAGCACTACAAGCTTTGTTCGTAGCTGTGAACCACGTCGGGAACATCAGACTGAAGAGTCTCTCGAGGTTCCCACGTGTCCGAGTCCGGCGGATAGCCAAGCCACCGTACTCTGTAGAAGCGTTGACGGTCCAACTGCTTCTTTCCCTGACGACGAGTCGATCGATCCTCGTGATCGACTATCGACTCAACGATCCAACGACGCTCTCTTTGATGATCGATCAGAGGAGGTGGGGCTGAACGCGAAAACGATTGAGCGACTCTGGAAGTGGAAGAGTGCTCATCGCGCTCAGATCGAGGCTCTTGAAGTTCGCAATGCGGCACTCGAAGACCGGTGTGAAAGCCTCGAAGACCGGTTGAAGGAGCAGGAGTCGAAGATCGACTTGCTCTTCGATGGTCTTGCCCAGCGTTCGGCAATGGAGTCACGTTCCGAACAGAGGTTCGAGAAGATTCAAGCCGAGCTTGAACGACTCCAGAAGGCTGAGAAAGCTCGTGATGCGTATCACGAACGTTTACTGCGCTCTGTGGAAGAGGCAGGGACTTCTCTTGAGATACTTCGGAAGGAGTATCATGGTCGCCTTCTCGCGTTGGAGACAATAAAGGACGAGTCCTTTGATGTACTTCAGCGCCTTTATGCCGAGAAGAAGCTCCATGGCGATGAGTTACAGACTCTTCGCGAGCTGGTGGAGCGACTTCAGGATCAACTTGATCATCCGTCAAAGGTTCTATAGGGTTCGCTGACCCACTTGGAAGGTAAGGCTTTAATCGTCCTACGTAGAACGTAGGGTGTAGTCGCATGCGTTTAGGAATGTCTAGTGTGTATGCATCCCCATTGCATTTAACTACCCTGAATGGCCCAATATATCTTGGCAGAAGTTTCGAACTCCCCAAGTTAGACACTGCATGTTCAGGCAGATTAGCCGTACTAAGTAATACAAGATCATTAATCTTATATACTTGCTTGTTCTTCCTTCCACTCTTGTCTGCTTGTTCTTTTTGCAGATCCTGAGCTTTTGCAATTGCGTCTCGAACAAACCTTACAATGGCTTGTCTCCTCACAATAAAGTCATCGACTTGCTGTGCCTCACGACTTGTCATGTCGTTTAGAGGTTTCATCGAGTCAAAATTCGCTTTTAACTCTGTGACAGCATTCAGGTCCGACTGTGGCTCCTTAGCCGCAGTCTCTCCCCCACTTAAGGTAGAAACCTCTCCCACTAGCGACGCTGGCACTCTCGGGTGGAGTCCGTAGTTCACATAGAACGGGGTATGACCTGTCGAGACATGCGTGGAGTTGTTCAACGCAAACTCAGCGAGAGGGAGAAACTCACTCCACTCTCCGAAAGACGTCGCATAGCTGCGCAACACGTCTTCCAGGACACGATTCACTCGTTCAGTTTGACCGTCTGTCTCTGGGTGTGCTGCTGTTGACATGGATAGTTTCGTATCCAAAATGCCAAACAGAGTACGCCAGAATCTGGACGTAAACCGAGTGTCTCGGTCGGACACGATCTCCCAAGGCAGACCATGTAGACGGAACACCACGTCTACAAAGACTTTCGCAGTCATCTCTGCCGAGATCTTGTCAGAGACCGGAGTAAGATGCACCATCTTACTAAATCGGTCCACAAACACCAGGATGCCATTCCTGCCGTGTTTGTCCCTTGGAAGTCCGAATATGAAATCCATACTCACGGACTTCCAGCTGTCAGTTGGCACTGCCAATGAACGAAGTGGGGCTTGTGTGGAGCCAGAGGGCTTCACACGCTGGCAGATTTCGCAAGTCCTCACATACTTGCGAACCCACTTGTACATGTGTGGCCAGTAATAATCCCGGGAAAGATTGAGAAACGTTTTCTCACGTCCGAGATGACCACCTGAGGGACTGTCATGATACTCATACAAGAGTCGATGACGCAGGCCCTCGTCGTTGGGAACAACAACCCTTGCTGTATCCCCATCTTCAACCGCATAGTACAACAACCCATTGTGTACTTGGAAGCGGTGAACACGCGATCTTGTTCGAGCAGGCAAGCTCTGCAGTGCTTTGTCCGAAGGATCTTTGAAGTACTTCAACAAGTCCTGACATGTGTCGTCAGACTTGTACCCTTCGACAATCTCTTCTCGCACTGTCGTCGTGGCTTGAACTGCGATCGCTTGAACATCTTCGCAAAGTCGACATTCTTCGTCCAGATTGTCACTCTTGGACTTCGGATCGTAATCCGGACGTCTTGACAATGCGTCGGCTAAGATGTTCGTCTTGCCTGGCTTGTAGTGTACAACAAAGTTGTACTCTGCAAAGAAGGAAAGCCATCTCGCCATTCTTTGCGACAAGTGAGGAGTCTTTACCGCTGTCCGCAGTGATGCGTGATCAGTGTAAATAGCAAAGCGCTCCTCGCCAAGCAGATAGACACGGAACTTGACAAGAGCATACTTCATCGCCAGAAGTTCCTTGTCATGAACTGGGTAGTTCCGTTCTGCGGGTCGGAGTTGTCGTGACTGATACGAAACAACTCGCTCTCGACCCTCATCATCGTGTTGCATCAATGCACAACCGATGGCATAGTCGCTCGCATCACAGACGACATGGAACGGCTTGTCGTGGTCCGGTAAAGCCAACACAGGAGCTTCACGAAGACTCCTCTTGACTTCTTCGAACGCCGTTTGATGGTCTTTCGACCACTTCCACTCAACGTCTTTCTTCAAGAGCTGTGTGAGAGGTTGCACTAACGCTGCATAATTGCGCGTGTACTTGTGCAAGTAATTGGCCAGACCCAACCATTGTCTCAGCTGTTTGACGTTCTTTGGCTCACGCCAATCGTCAATAGCTTTGACCTTCTCCGGATCAACTCGAACACCGTTCTTGCCCACAAAACAACCGAGAACAGGGATCTCGGGAGCGAAGAACATACACTTCTTCAAGTTTGCGTACAGTTTGTTTTCACGCATGACCTGAAAACTTGACGAAGATGATCAAGATGAACATCAACATCAGATCTCCCATTCGTGGCCTTACTATGAACGAAGATATCGTCAAAGTAACTCGGTGCAAATGTTCGTAAAGGACGAAGAACGTTCGTGACCATTCGATTGAAGGTCGCAGGAGCATTCTTCAGTCCCTGTGGCATCACTAACCATTCCCACAGCATACCACTAGGGGTACTCACTGCAGTTAGTGGGACATCATCTTCGCGCATTCGAATCTGATAGAATCCATCTTTCAGATCGATAGCACTAAAGATGGTGCTGCCAACCATTCCATCAAGGATCATGTCCTTGCGTGGAACCGGGAGTTTGAGCAGGTATGGTCGCGTCGTTCAGCTTGTTGAAAGCGTGAACAATGCGCCATCCGCCAGTTGCTTTCTTCACACAGAAAGTGGGGCTGCAATGCGGAGACTTACTCTCTCGCACATGGCCAGCCTTTGCACGTTGCGCAAAGAACTCATCAATCGCATCGACTTGTTCCTTTGGCAACGGCCACTGTCTTGTGATGCAGTACTTCGTGCCAGGAAGTACGTCAATCTCATGACGAATGCCTCTATCAAATGGCAATTCGTCCGGCACCTTGTCTGGGAAAATGTCTTCAAATTCCCTGGCAAGTGCATACACGGGGTTGGTTTTGAGAGCGTCCCATGACTGCTCCTCGAACCTTTCCTTCCGTGTCTTCTCATCAAGCACTTCAGCTTCCATTGCTGATACTGTGCTGATGTCCTCTGCATCGCCAACATCGACGATCATGCAGATCTGCGAGATTTCGCCTCTCGCTAGGCTACGCTTCAGCGTCTTCTTGCTCATCGATGGCAAGGAAATCAATTCTTGGACAGAACTTGGAGGATTTTCCACTTGTACGTGACGGATTACATTCACGTCACCTTCTTCCTCGCAGACCGCGATATTCACAAATTCGCTCGAAGTGACTCTTGCTTGGACACTTCCTTCGTCATCTTGACTTGTACCTTGATCAGGGGCACTTGAAACTCTTGATGAAACACTCTTCTTGCTGGTCTTCTTTTTCTTGTCTTGGGGCGGGTCTCTGCCTATCTTCCCGTCATTCTTCATACTACCATCGCACGCAACTTTGTCGTCGATGGCAAAGGAGACAGTCTTTTTCTGGCGCCTGACTGCTCCACCTCCGTTTGTCTTCTTCAAAATGGGTGCCACTTGTGAACATGGGGGGCCATCGCACACCGCAATATCACAAGGGCCATCTGAGATTTCTTCCACAGATGTATAAACCCATACCACTTCATCCGTTGTCATGCTGCTCAAGTCAGCGCTGCATGACTTGTCAACGGAGATCTTCATGTTCATCCAGTCAATGCTAGGTTGGTAACGCTTCAACCATGGCATGCCCAGGATGATGTCAAACTTGTCATCGAGGTCGAGAAGGATGAACTCGTCCTCGCCTCGGAAATCTTCACACTTCATTGCCAAGCGAACGACTCGCTTTGGCATCTTCACAGTTGACCCGTTGGCCAACCGAACAATCATCGTCTTCTCTTCATTTGCAACAGGCACAGAGATGTTGTGCCTGGCAATCACTTCATTTCGAACAAAGTTGTTCGACGCACCAGTGTCAACCAAAGCTCGTAGAGGCGTTGCAATACCGTCTACATGAACTTTGAGAACGATCAAACTTGACGTTTGACTGACACTCTTCTCACTCGTGGAAACTGCATGTGCATCATGCACATTGGGGCCAGAGTCCTGTGTTTCCACAACATTCACAGTCCTCTTCTCGAGCCCAGTAGGAGGCCCCGCCCCTACTGGTCGTTCCCGTTTTTTGACCTTTGGGAACGATCGAACCGACGACCATTATTACGGTCGTAGTTGTTCGAGCGCGAGCCCTGTGCCGTTTGCCGATCAGACAAAGACACTTTGCAGTTCCGAGCGAAGTGACCCGGCTTCCCACAACGGAAACACTTTCCATCGTTGCGAGGACGTTCATTTCCAGGCGTGGAAATGTACGAGATGTCCATCGGCTCTGGGCCATCATGAACAACGTTTGGTTGCCTTGGTGGTCTTGCCGGAAAACCTTGGAATTTGGCTTGCTTGATGCTGAATTCTTCTTGCATCGCACGGCTGATGGCTCCTTCCAGGGTCTTCGGGTACTCACGGAACAGCTGGTTCCGAATCGGACCATCGTTCAGACCTGTCATGAACGTCACGACTTGCGTTGGGATGTCAATCGGCTCGTCCACGATGCTCGATACCAAGTAGCGAGCTCGTTGTGCGTACGAGTGTAGGTCGTATTTACCCTGACGAAGCTTTAAAAACTCTGCGCGAGCCCGAAATTCGCTCTGCGGAGGTTCAAAAGCCTTCTTCAGCTCTCGCTTGAAGTCGTCCAGGTCGTAGAAGCAATGTGGCTCCGCCAATCGCTTCCCATACGCCCAACTTTTCGCTCGACCCGCAAGTTTTGACATTGCAAACAACACTTGCTGTATTGGGTCCCGTAGTTGTCTTGCAGTGATCGCTGCATCCAACTCAACGAACCATCTCGCTAGAGGCTCGTTCTCTCCGCCACGGTACGGAGATACATCGAGCTTCAGAGGTGCTACTCTCATCGTCGTGACAGGAGTTGCAGACTGTCGATGAGAGTTCATGATCTCGTGATGCATGAAGCTCGTAGCCGCGTTCCTCTGCTCAACCGGTGACGCTGATTTCAGCAAGCTGATCACAGCCGCCTCACCGATGACCGCTCGCATACGCTCGAGGGCTGCCCACTCGTGGCTCGACAAATGAGGAAAATGCTCATTCGTCAGCTCCACGGTTTCTCCAGGCATCGAGCCCATCGGCGTCTCAATCCCTTCCATTGTTTCTCACAATCGGACAGGGGTCTTGGAATGTCTGCGCACGCTACACAAGCGGCCTATGCAGACTCTTGACGTGGTCGTTGAAAGGACTACGAAGTGCTACCAGGTGTAAGAGGCTATCCGAGACAGCCTCAAACACAGCACGCACGCTTGCGCTTGAGAGGAAGACTTGGGAGGAACTTGGAAAAATTGCAACTGAATTGAAAATGAGCTTATGGTTCCTGACACTACATATAAAACACCACTAGGGCTCCTAGAGGTTTTACTTGTAAAACCTAAACATGCAGAAATAAAACCTATGAATCTGATATATAAAACCTTGGGTACACTAAGGTTGAACCCAGGGGATCTGCTGGAAACTTGAACTTGAAGTACCGCGGAGATTCCCTGCAAAGTGATTGGCGGAAGCCACTCACTTCAGATGGTAGAGACACGTTGATCTCGTCACCAGTGTGGTTTCCCCAAGTAGGAACCATCATTCACATGTCTAGAGTACTCTCGTGCATAATCACGCCGAATCTCAATGATTGCGAGCGATCAACACTCAACTCAGACACAGATTGCTCTGACATCAGACGATGACGTCAACTGTGCATGTGGGATCACTTTTATGTGTTTCACCCAATATCTTCGCACCCACAATGCACTTCCACAAGGTGGCGTGTGACACACACAAAGAGCCACCTTGCATGTAATGGCAGCCTTAGCCCATTACAGTGAGGAACAAAACTGCGGAAATGAGGTGACGCTGCAAGAATTTTCATATCTCCTCAAGTATGTATAGTATATTTTAACGTCTTATACCGTTGAATAACTAAGATAAATATTTATCTAACGACGGTACTCTCATGCAAATTGATGCAGTAGATCCTGAGATATGTAGCTTGAAACTGAAAAGTGCTAAACATTTCTGCAGTTTTGTTCGTCACTGTACGTGAAACAGAAGCGGACTCCGCGCCTAAAACCAGAACACAAGATTGCAAGGATGGCATGGTCCCGTGAGCAGTTGAAGGCAAAGACCGTTGGGGCCAAGATCATCTTCTCTGATGAGAAAAAGTTTAATCTAGACGGTCCAGACGGTCTTAAATACTACTGGCACAATCTTAGGAAGGAAAAGGAGAGCTATTGAAGCCGGCAAAATGGGGGAGGCTCCGTAATGGTGTGGGGTGCTTTTTCCGAGGCGGGGAAGTCGGAGCTTGCAGTGCTCGTGGTCGACAGGACTCTTTCGACTATCAGTAAACCCTCACTAACTATCTGTTTCCTTTTGCTGATGAACGCATGGCTAGCGACTACGTATTTCAACAAGACAGCGCCAGCATTCACGCGTCAAATTCAACAAGGGCCTTCCTAAGCGATCTGAATACCCCGGTTCTGCGCTGGCTGTCGCTTTCACCTGACCTGAATCCTATTGAGAATTTATGAGGAGATATGGCGCAAACTGTCTATCACGAAGGGAGGCAGTACAAGACAGTGAACGAACTCAAGGACGCCATTTTGGAGGCCTGGGTAAGCATTCCACAGTCACGCCTTGGCGCGCTCGTTGACTCAATGCCAGATCGTTGTTTGGACGTTGTAGATAGTCAAGGCGCTAATATTGACTACTGGGTAGAGCCTTGTTAAATATTTAATGCAATTGGGGCTCTTTTCGTACCAAAACTCGCATTTGAATGGACTGGTTCTATAATTATCTCACTCTCAAAACTGATATTTTAATCTATCTTGGCAAAAAATGGTTGGGTCGAAAATCTAAAAACACCGTCAGAAAGCAGCTTTTAATTAGTTTATATTATGCGATTTTCAGAGCGATTGCATAATTATTGGTTGAAAAATCGAAAAAAATGGGGTGTGCTATAATTCTGTCTGGGGCTGTATTGAATAATTCATATCATGTTAAAGTTGCACGACCAACTTTAATTGCCTGTTGAGTTGTCGTTGCTTAGGTTGTAGGAACGACTGCGCATCTGCACCACGCGATCTGAATCGGATCTATCGGATTCCGATGACCTCATTTGCCTCGCTCTGTAACTTCCCAGAGCACTGAATGCTGACGATCTAATTGGCTTGACAACGTCATGCACACCCTCTGTCGCATATAGGACAGAATCGCAACATTGATACCTTGAGCTGCCATGTCTGCACCTCGATGCCTACCATCCCATAGCCACCCAAATGCTTGATTTCCCCGTCCTTCGTATTGAATTTGGGAACACTGATAGCGCTCTTCTGTCAATTGCAATTGGGAGCATTGTATGCTGGCTTTGGCCACGGGTGCATTGGTGCGGACTGCATGCAACAGTTACAGCAATTGGGGCAATACACTGTGGTCGCAGTAAAGAGCAACTTTTCTCAGAACCTTATTAGAAAATCAAGCATCAACAACAAGAAAGAGGAACAAGGCATTCGACAAAAAACAAATCATAAATCCACGAGTCCTGTTCGAAACGCACGTACTCACTTGTTTCCTCCCATTATGCCGACTGAGTGGGCGCGACAGTCGAGGCAACTACCGGTGCCTCCGTTGACGCGCCAGCACTTTCGTGCTCTTCCTCGTCGTCGCTATAATCTATCGTAAATACGCCAACAAAAGACTTCTTCCGCTCACCGGGGGAAACTTGCGCCTCCAGCTTGGCCTGCAATTCCTCGAGGCTTTCGTCAAGCTCATCCGGTTTTTCTTCGCCCAAATCATCAGTTGCGCTCGATCCGCGATCACTACCACCGTCGTCAACCGTTGCTGTCTCGGACGAAGAGCCACTGTCATGGTGATTGTTACTATTTGATGCACTGGACGACGCCACCGACGTCGCGGAAGACCGACGACCCCACTGCAGCTTTGGCATCTTCACATCTGCGAATTTGGTGCGCATGCTTGAAATGCTGGACATCGACGTGCGAGACAGCGCCGTCATGGAGAGACGGTTACCCGAGCCAATGTTGCTCGAGGAGCCGCTGCTACTGCTGCTGTTGTTGTTCATGCTACTCGTCGAGATGATGCTTGCGTCGCCTTGGCCGCCATTCACGGGCATGTTCGTCGTCGTTGGCATCGCACTCTTCTTTCTACGAGTTTTGTTTTGTTGCGCCTTCTTCTTGAATGGGTCCTCTCCCGTTCGTAAAATGGTATCGTATCGACAGTAATGACACTCACTTTCAACATGGTTGAGGAGTTCCTGCGGTGAGCACGCTGCATTGTCACGCATGAACGCATGCCATGAAGAGTATCCGCCATCCAAGCAACTCACAAAGCGGAACCCTCGCTTTTGGAAAAAAATTGCTGCGCGATTGATGCAGTCCGTGTCGTGACGAACAGCGTCGCGTACGCTCGTCTTGAGCTCTTCCGTTGTCGTTAGCTCCGGAGGAACGCCGACGCCGTGGCCAGCGAGAACAATGTGCACTTGAGATTTTAACGGGTTCAGGGCTTCCATGTTCTTTGCAATCAGGTCCGGCGAGTCAAACACAGATGGATCGAGTGTGTACGCTGCTGGGATGCGGCCGCTTTTCAAATCATCCGAGCTACGGAGCCCGCGGCAATCGATGACGAAGAAACGAAGTCCTTGAGACTGCTCGCTTGTCTTTTCGCCCATCACTTGACCGGCGACTTCATCGACGCTAATAGGGAGCGCGAAAAGCACAGGCGCTGGATCGTGCTTCTCGGCCGGATGCTCCCACTGAGTTTTCCCTGTTTGAGTGTGGTACCAAAAGATCTTCCCAGCAATCGAGCGCGACTCTTTCTTCACCCACTGCGTCATGTCAACGTCCACTTTCTTGTTGTCGCTGCTCACAGGAGGCGTGCTCGTCGCCGAGTGTTTACTGGAAGGCGTCATTCCGAACGCGATCTCTGTCGCCAAGCGAGACGGACTGTGAGTCGTCGGACCGCCTTCCCCAAGCAGGCACGTGTAGCTTCGTGGCGTTCGGCTACGCAAGCGAGACGCCAAGAGACAGAGGAACTGCACGTTCGTTTCATCCGCGAATGCCACTCCAAACGTCGACTGGATCTTGCTCTTCACATCGGCTGCGGTCATGCATTCCATCAACGCTTCTTTTTGATGAATCAGCACCGCGAGAAGCACAAACATGCCAAACAACGTGTCGCCAGTGAACAAGATCTGGTCCATGACATACGTATACGCTCGCGGCGAGATGTCCTGGTACAGATCGCCCAAGAAAAAACTCGCCGGGATTACTTGGCCTGGTTTACTCCACTCGTTGCCACACCACTGCGTCAAGAAATGCGCCAATTGCGGGTCGTGGTAGCTCAGAAGCTGTTCCGCGAGATGCTGTCTCTCGGATGCTGTGCTCGTTTCCTCCTTGTTCTCTTCCGCCTCAGCGCCAGCGATGGAATCGGTCTCACTGGCTGTCTCGGTCACTCCGTCAGTGCTATCCACCTGACTGAACAAGTCGGCGTCGGCATTCATCAGATGCGGCAGGAAATTCGCGCAGTACTGGTAAAAGCAGTCGTAGATGGTCGGCAGCGGCAGGTTCAGCAGGAAGAACGGCGCCACGACACGCGCCATGCCGCTCGTGTACGCCACCGACTTGGTCGTCAAAAACCACACGAGCAGAATCTCGAGCTCCTTCTGAATACGCTCCTTTTCTTCGTCCGCCGACGTCGACAAGGACATCACCCCCTCTACGTTATCCGATTCAGGCAGCAGCAGCGCACTCACCTGGGCGCATTCTTCCACCAAAAGCGGGTCGCGGGGCAGTTTCCCCAGTCGCAAGATCATGCGGTCGAACTCCTGCGCCGACGAGCCGTGCTGGTTGCGCTTGTACACGTTCAGCAGCACCTGCCAGATCTCGCCGCGCAGCGGCGCGCACTGCGGCGGCAGACCCGCATACACGTTCGCCAGAATGCAGTTCTTGACCTCTTCGACGCCCGGACGGCGCGTGATCGCCGCGCGCGCGGGTGACGCGCCAGTCGACGTACTACTGCTGCTGCTGCTGTTACTCGCCGTACTGAGCGCCGAGGGCGACGAGAAGAGCTGCTGCAGCTCGTCGCCGAACTCGCGGCGCTCCTGCGCGCTCTTGGCGGCCCAGATCCGCAGCCGCTGGCGCATCAGCACGCGGCGCAGCGCGTCCGCGCGCGTCGTCTCCGCGGCACTTGCCATCTTGGCGCTTCACTATCGGAAAGTAATAGGAGGGAGGAAGTGCGACGGTGGGGCTATTTTGTTTTTAATATGGGCGTTTGTATAGGCGGGGAAAACATGGAAGCGTCAGCGACAAGCGGGAAAGAAGGAGAGGGGAGAGAGCGAGCGCGAGAGAACGCGCAGCTGCGCACACAGGCTCGTATTTGGGGTGACAGCAGTAGTGTTCTTTTTCCAGACTGAGGACGAGTGCTTTTGTGAATAATGGCGTGCCTGGATTGAAGGATCTTTGTATGGTATTTTGTATGAAGGTGCCACAAGAAGGACTAAACTATTGTCCTTAGAGTGGGAAAACTGGAAGCAGCCATGTGCAAAGAGGATGGGGAAGATGTACTGAACATAATCTGAATAGAAGGCCCCTACAACATGGCTACATTCGACTGCGTAACTGTGAACGAAGCGCTCACTCATATGGGTGCACCTGGCGAAATGCTGTGGACTCATAGCTCCACATTGCTGCTGCTTTATTCAACAGGAAACATACACCTCTTCTGCGTGTCATAGTAGAAGGGAACATGGCATCTATCGATGTGTTGCTTGTTGCAGCACTTGCAAGAGCTCGTGGGCGGCTGCAAACACATCCACTGGTCCAATGAGATCGACGCGCAGGTCAATTTGCTGGTGTTTTTGAGACGTCAGTGCGACACGATGTGGCGCACAACGGGATAGTACGACCTGGAAATCTCGTCCAATCGTCTGCTGTAAGATCGTGGCCTTGTCGTGAAGACTCAACTGCGAGAAATCCTGAGCGGGTATCCCGAGGATAGCTTCAATCGTCTCACTGTAGCAAATCGCGTACACAGGCTGGCTCGTGGAACCATCGTCGAGGCGCACAATTAGCTCGCAAAATGTTTGGCACGTTTCTTCCATGCCGCTAAAGATTTCCTGGCAGAAATCGCACCTCCACCGTGGCGATGCGGCGTCAATGCCATTCGCTTGCGCTTGGGAAATCGGTGGTGTTGGCGCCAATTCCAAATGCCGCATGCACGTCTTGTGAGCGCACATCGTTGAGAACCCTCTCTGGCATGTAATGTCGCAGGAATATGGGGTCTGTGAGGTCTCGCCTTCAGGTACCAGCCAACCGACGTACGTGATGCACATTTGTCCTCGCACCATTCCCATTTGCGAGGTCTTCGCTTTCCTGGTTGCGTACGAAGACACCAATTGCAGACTTCGACCCAATGAGGTAGTCAAAAGCCCGGGCGTCGAACTCACTATGCTCAGTCGCGAGTTCTCGCGGAGCATGGACTGTTGGCCAAATATGCTTTCCCAGTCCGAGCATAAGGCCACAAGCGAACTCGCCGAACCTCCCGATGCCTTGGTAGCATAATCGACACTTTGAAACGCAAACGCAGCTTCAATCTGGGGCGGAAGATGTGAGTTGCCATGTTCACGTGCCTTTCGAATCGCTGGATGCTGAACGTCCACCGCGACGAGACCGTCAAGAAACACTGTCTGTCCAGGTCGTAGACGCAGCGCCTTCAACGCATTGCCGCCAGTTACCTCCACTGCGAGCGTTTGCTGGGAGCTCGCATTGTAGATCTCAAGCAACACGACGAGGTAGAATTTTGATACAATCGCGCGATCCAAAGTGGGTGTAGCGGTAGAAGCGGATGCGGTTGCTCGTGAATTTTGCTGAGGTGCCGTATTTGTTTTCGGGTCGTAGTACGAGTAGAAATACGCAGCCATGAGAGGAGTCCCATGGGAAACGCGGATGCTCGACACATGGCCATACACGGAGAAGTTGAGCCACTCGTGCTTGATGTCTTCATAGCGTAATGGCGGCAACTCACTCTCTTGGAATGCTTGTACCTCGCTTTCACGACGAGCCACTACGTCGTCACTGCTCCCATTCGCATTCCGAGAAGATGGTTTCTTGCTTTGCGAATTCAAAAACAGCACTGTGGCGCTGCCGTATTCCAAGTAGAACATACACCGCTGTTGCGACGAGTATTCACTGAAGATGTGCACAATCTCCGTATCGTGGGGCTCGCAAATGTGAATGTAGGGCTGGAAAATGGACAACTCGTCGCCGACGTGGAACAGTCGACTGAGCGCGACTTGGTCGTCCCACAGGATCATCACGTGCGAGGCTTGAGCGACGCGCTGGGTACTTGATATAGAGCCTGCTGGTACGTTTGACACCTCGCCGAGGAAAACCACTTGGCGATAGATGTGAAGCGGAGTTTGACTTGGACGGATAGCTCCGATGTCGAGGATCTGCACATTTGAATACACGCAGTGTTATCCGTTACACATCGTTTCTCACGGCAACAGCAATAAACAAGGCATACGTACCTTCACGTTCACGACAAGTTGCTGAAGAATGGCCTGGTCCTGCATCGCTGCCAACTGGTCCAAGCGTCCAAGATTGATCGCCTGGCGCGCAAACATTTGGTCCAACGCGCTCGAGGCGTTCAGATGCAGCGCCAGGTACTGCGTTGGTAATAAATAGTAAATCTCTTCCTGAGACTCCCTCGACTTGCTTTCTTCACCACCACTAGCAGATGATGCGCCAATGTCCTTCCGCTCCATCACTTTGGCGTTCGTGAACACAAACGATCGTCCACTTTGGAACGGAAATCCGACGCCACTGACAGCAAATTTAAACGAGAAGTGAATCGTTAGATGAGGATTACAGGAGGATGTGTGGCGCATACGTTCATATAGGTGGTGGAGAATTTGATATACTAAATATGGCAGGGCCCTCAAACTCAACGTACCTCTTGGAGTGGAACTGTGGTTGAGATCCGAGAAACGCTGCACAGGAACGGAAGCGCTGGTGAAGGTACCTAGTGAAGCAGCCAAAATTCCATTATATCAATACAATCAAAGTGGCATACGAAGCGCAATTTTGAACCTACTGACCAGTGCACTCACATTTCCAATTCGAGACTCACACTTGACTGCGCGTCCAGAGACAGCTTGTACCCATCGTAGCAAACCAATTTCGCTGCCACGGCATCGTTGCTGTCTTCCATTTCCGAGAGCACGCGCGTGATATCGTCTACGTTGCGGATCTTCTTGGACGAAGCGCTAGCACCGCTCGAGACGTACACCTTGCGCTGCAAGAGCGTCATGAGCTCCGTCACCACGATCGCCTCGGTCACGCCATCCGGATACTCTTCGATCAACCGCAGCAGCTACACCAATATAACGTATAAACAACGTTCCGCCTAATCAATGCAAATGCTACCGAACAACATAATAGTATACATTGCAGCAGCGCACACACCTTGGAGAGCACCCAGCTGGATGGGACCTGGACACCGCTCTCATTTCTGCTCTTGAGCTGCCAGAGCGCCTTGAGCCGCGTCTGTACGAACGCCACCTGCTGCAGCACAAAGTCCCACGACGCGCCGCTCTCTGGAGACGCCACTGGCGCACACGTCACTGGTCTGTGTGCAGCGTACAGTTGATGCTGCTGGACGTGCGCTGGAGCTGGCGGCTGCTTCGCCAGTTGCTCCATTTCCTCCATCGCTTCGATCAGATCCATCGTTATCGGAAATGGCACTCCCGCCAAAATTTGACGGCTTGATACCAACATATCGAGTCGGCAAGCATGGTATCAAGCGTGTGCGACAAGGCTCGGCTCGGCTCGAAACACGCCCACGAGCCAAACACGCAAACTCGCCAAAAGAACCCAGAAATCAGCGTGTTCATCATCTCGGATCAAAACCCACCAAGTACAGTAGGACGCAAGAACAGTATTCCACAAAAGAATGTGTCCAATTATGCAAAACTCAAGGCTAACGCAGTCTACTTTTGTGGATTGGGTGCCTCCGAGATGGGCAAAACGTGTGGCCTGCACGAGGGACGTGAAGAGAACAAAGGGGGAGAGAAGCCACAATCCGATCGACGGCGCGCGCGACACGAACCCAGCAACAGCGCAGGCGAGAACGCGACGCGCAGCACTGGACACACACGATGGACGCGCCGGTCGCCCCGCCCACGGAGCACACGAGGCTGCTCGTCGCGACTGCGCCGCTGTCCTACGACGAGCACGACGTCACGAAGCGCAGCGCGTCGGCGGTGCACGCAAGAGCGAAAACTGCGGGCTTGCTCGTGCTATTTGGTGCGTGCGAACGGATTGTCAATATGCGTGTGCACTTGATGATGGTGCCTAATGCTGCGAATGTGTATATTGCTTCTATGCAGCGCTGATCTGGTCCTGGGTGCTGCAGGCGGAGGCGGCGCAGATGCTGCAGACGTCGATGAGCTTCAACAAGCCGTTCTTTGTCGTCGGGTTCAACCACACATTCATGGTACGTTCCATGCTTTTCTTCGTATCGAATGCGCATTGCTGGCGCCGCTCTTACCGCAGAGCATTGTGTGCTGTCATGACGTCGTAGGCCATTTTGCTTCCGCTGGTTGTATGGTTCCATAAGCTGCGGGGGGGACCGGAGGAACGAGCGTCGTGGTTGGACTTTGCCGCGACGCTGGGCCGTCATTCCGTGATCCCGATGCCAAAGCTAATGCGCATTGCCGCGTTCCTGAGCGCGTTCTACTGCGTAGCCGACTACTTTTGGTACAAGGCGCTGGCGAACGTGAGCGTCGCTGCTGGCACCGCGATCTTCAACTGCTCGCCGCTCTTCGTGTACTGCTTTTCGATTTGCTTTCTACACGAGAGCGTGGCGATGAAGAAGCTCTGCGGTGTGTTCACGTCGTTTGTCGGCGTCATGCTCATCCTTATGTTCCAAGGCGGCGAGAACCGCTTGGACGTGTCGTCGCCCGCGCTCACGAGTCTCGAGAGCGCGAGTTTCATCGCCGGACTGCTCATGGTCGCGTCTGCAGCATGCTACGCGGGCTACGAAGTCGCGTTCCAGGTCGCCGTAGGCGAAGACATCACCGATACCTCGACGCTGCTCACGCTAACGGGGCTCGCGGGGCTGTTCACGATCCCGTACTGGGTCTGCGGCAGCGTGGTGCTCGCGATGTCGCCGTTCCCAGCGCTTTACGAACCGCTGGGGTGGCCTGACACCCTCGAGGGCATCGCGATGCTGGTCGCAAGCGGCTGCTTCGGGTTCGTGTTCAACATCTTCTTGCCTCTGTCGATCTGCTGGACGTCGCCGCTCGAGACGAGCGTCGGGTGCATGCTCACGATCCCGCTGTCGGCGCTCATCGACGCGAGTTTCCACCACACGCGGTTCGTCTGGCAGTGCGTCGTCGGCACGGCGCTCGTGCTCGGGGGCTTCGGGATGCTCGAGTGTGCGTCCTCGACGTGGGCACTGGAGACCGGGTCCATCAAACCCGACTCAGCCACTGCCGTCGTGTAGAGAGTACAATAGTGAGTTCGCCCTGGGAGTTTTGCCATTCGCACGTCACAATTGACATCGAAATTGTGAACTTGTCGAGTATGCTCTGAAGATGGGGCTGTAAAGAGAAAAATGGCTGTTTGTAGTAGAAATGTTGTAAGAATGTTAGAGCTCGTACTGATACTAATCAAAAGTCTCGCAAGTTGTAAACAGGATAGAGTTCACGTAGCTCAGAGCGTAGCTCGTGCTCAACTGCTGGCACGGTGAAAGTTCCCATGGATTTCTGTCTGTACATTGTCTTTTCTTCTTATCATAACAGGCGCTACTGCGCGAGACTCACACACAAAAGTGACACAGCAGGTCCACGAACGATTCTACAAAAACACGATCTCTCAAACCAGTCAATGGCTTTGCATCAGCACTTGCGGCCTATCTTGAGCTCTGCCTTTCTTCGCTGACATTAGAACAAGAGCGACAGACAGATGCCAAGATGACCCAGTCTCACACTTGGCCCGTATCTGTGCACGTAGATTGGTTCGACTTCCACAGATCAGCGTCATCGCACCCAGAACCAGCGAGTGATGTCAACGTTGACGCCAGGAGCGCACAGCACTCGTGATTATTATTGTCTCGGCGTAGGCATCCAATCAGTTAGCGTCAAGGCTGAGCAACGTGCAGCCCCCAACGGAGGGCACGCAGTATACATCACGATGGTATCAGTGCTGCTGCCGCGAGTGCCCTGACCCCAGCAGTCACGACTAACTCGGCAACGATGCACATCTCGCTCTTGAGGCAGCACTCGCTCTTGCAAAGCAAAGAAAGCAGCTTTGTGTCTTCCATGTGCTCTTTACGTCCTTTCATTACAAGGAGCCTGACATGGTCGGTTCCGCTGCTGCTTGGATCGCACTTGCGACTTCGAAAAAGCCGTCCAGTTGGAACAGGCTCACCAATTTGGTATTCACGCCGACCAATTCGATGTCGGCCTGCTCAGAGTCATGAACCCGCGACCAACTCGCACCGTCAATATCGTGACTTTGGTCGCCGCTGCCACGCACAGGGACTCCGTTGGCATGCAGCATGTTCACAAGGAGCCGCACGGTCTCCGCATAGAACTCTGGACTAGCCTCAACCGCTTTGTCCATGATGCTATTCCACGCGACCAATGCACTCACCATGTGGCAAAATGCCACAGGCGGCGGCAACTTACCGCCGTCGGTCTGCTGTTCGAGCCACGCACAATCAGCAAAGAACAAATACGGGATCTTCGAGAGCACGTGATCCCATAGTTGTGTCACGAGGCTGCGTCCCCAACTTGTGAGTCGGAACGTTGCGCTCTGCGGACTCAATCGGTTCACGTGCACCACATCGAAGAGGAGCAAAAACAAGTACACACCCGGCGACGCCGCCATATCCCCCACAAACTCGGGCACTTTGACGTCGTTGTGCTGCTGGCGCAATAGACACCACAACGCGTTTGCCTGGCGGTGCAACCAGGCGTCTGGTACGTCGTGTGTGGTCAAGTGCTGCTCCATTGCTGCTGGCATCACGGCTGCTACTGCTGCCCCAAGCACCGGATTCAGCGCAATCTCCCACTTCTTCTGCGCGTTATCACTTTCCACGTGCTGTGCCAACGACTTTTGCAAATTCACGACCAGCGTCAGCGCCCATGCTTGCCGAATGGCATTGACGACGTTCCCAAATTCTGTCGTCACGAGCGTACCGTCGACATTGTCCACAGCGACTGCCTCATTAACATTACATCCACCGCTTCCCCCCGTGACAGGCACGTCGACGACTGTTGCCTGGATCATAAACTGCGTCAGATTCACTGGAAACGATCGCAGCGCAGGGTACCGATCCAGGAAGCTCGTCACACGCGCCATGTCCATACTATCCGTTGGACTCAACTTGGCAAAGTAGCGCGCCCACTCGCCGTCCAGACTCGGCGCGCCGCCAAAGCAAAAGTACAGCAGTGCGCCATATCGGACATCGGCCATCTTCGTCAGCGCATCTGGCCGTCTCGTTACATCATCCACCACACCCTCTTCGTCCGAAACAGTCTCGATGCGCGTCACCACCACCGACACGCGGTTCGGATCGTCATCTTCCACGACGATATCCGGTGGCGCTCGATTCGGGGAGACATGAGGGACGTCCTCTTCAGCGCTCTCATCGTCGTCTTCAATGACAATGACCTCATACGGTCGCTTTGGTTTCCTGGTTCGACGGAATGACGGCCGCTGCTGCTCTGGTCCAGAAGTGTTTGACTCGTCGGGCTCCGAGACGCGAGCCGATTCACTTGGCTCTGACATCGGGCCCTCATTCTGAGGCGACGACAATACGGAGGGCGCCTGAGACTCGGATGGCGTATTGAACATGCTTTCATGCTCTGGTTGTTGTGGTGCATTTAGTGTCGAGCTTGGCAATGGCCCTCGTTCATCAGGTCGGTGATATGGCGGTGAAGAACGTCCTCCTGTCGTTGGCGATAGCTGGAGGCGCGTTCTCGGAGTGCTGTGGCTTCGGTTACGACCGCGGTTGACTTGCTGCGGGTCTTCTCTAAATGGCTGTTGCGTCATGGCCCTTCGTGCTGGTGGTGGGACGTACACAAAAGGTTCGTCATGCCACGGTGCATCGGGTCGCCGACTGCGTACCGGGTACTCCATGGGCGCTCGTCGGGTTGGAGACGGTGGCAGCCTCCGCTGCTGGTGCTTTTCCATCACCATGCATTGGATGTTGTCCTCCATGCGCGCCATGCCATCGCGCAGATCGCGCACGTGGCCGTCCAGATCGTACACGGCGTCACGCACGCGTTTGTTTTCCACGACATGCTGTCGAGAATTGTAGTCCAGCGCCTTGAACAGTTCGTTCCTGAGGTCGCGCAGCTGACGCATAAACTCTTGATGCAGGTCGTCGTGGCGCGCATCGACGCGCAACGTGAATCGGTGGAAATCGTCTGCGATCCGGTGGACGTCACCATTGAGCTGATGCAGCTTCTCGTGCACCATCAGGTCGTGAGCAGGAGGCGCAGGAGGTGGAGGCGAAAAGGGCGGGTGATAGTTGTGATTGTGGTGGTGAGACGGAAGGATGCGCATCTCTTTTTCTTGCCGCTCTTGCTGCATTATCACATCATCGAATTTTCGATCCAGGCCTCCCAATCGATGGTTGAAGTCGTCGATCGCGAGTTGCCACCGTCCGTTCTTCTCCATCGTCGTCTGGCGGTGGTCGCGGTCCAACTCGTGCACGCGGTGTTTGAGCGCTTTCAGCTCTTCGTCAAGCGCCGACGAGGTCCGCACCGTCGCCTCAGTCTCCTGACGATACTCGTCATGCACGTAGTGCAGCTGTTTCTTCAGCGCGTCGATCGCGTGCTGCTTGCTCTCAAGATTCGCAACGTACTCGTCCTTGTACTTGACGAGCTGTATCTCGTATCGCTCCTGCAACTCCGTGAGCTGCGTCATGAGGAAATCCTCGTCGATGCTCTGGGTGCCCTGCTGCTGCACGCGCTGGTCCAGAGTGCGCAGCTTCTTCTTGAGAACTTGCAGCTCGTTCTCCAGCGCCACCAACGTCTTCTGCACCGCGGTGACATCGGTCTGAAACGTCTCGACGTACTGAACCGCGGTCTTCGCTTGCGTCGTGACTTCGTCTCGCATGTGGCGCAGTGCAGTCGCCTCATCCTGGACCTGCACCACCGCCGTATCCGCGAGCTGCTCCACCTTCTCCAGCTCTCGACGCACTAAGCGACCATATCAAAGCAAAAGCAAGAGCAAATCGGTAAAGCAGCAATCCTCGATGTAACACTAGTTACAAAGCGGTCGTGATCATGGATGGCGGACGTACCTTTCATACATTCCGCGCGGATCTCCGACAAATCTGAGCATTTACCAGCAACAAGCACATACACAAGGTTACAACCACGGTCACCAGGATATACATGCACCCCTGTAATATATACATGCACGCAACGCACTCTTCTGCGTGCACAACTGCCATTTGTCGTGCACGTCGAGCTTGCGGCGCACGACGTCGTCCGCGATGCCCCTGCCGCTCGTCGCCGACGAGAACATGCCGAGCGGCGGCGTGGGACTGCTGGGCTGCGCGTGTCTGGATTTTCCCTTGGCGCTGGCGCTGTGCTTGCGCTTCTTCTTGCCCTTGGCGTCCGCCGCGTCCGGGTCGTGCCGCGGCGCCGTCGTGCGCACCGTCGTCATCTTCTGGATTCCCTATTTGTTTGTGGCGCGCTTTTGCGCCAAGTCCAAAAGGATCACTTCGCTGCCTGAGTTCAGGTGGGACACACTAATATTGCTGGTAGCAGTTAATTGCATATTGTATAATCTGATAATAAATTGTCGATCTTTGAAGAAAACGGAAATGAATGGTTGGGTGCAACCTTAGCTGCAAACTGAGCAACCGAATCGTTCACAGGGCATGCCGTTGAAAGAAAGGCATGTCCTGCTTACCACCATGTAGATGGCTATCATGATACCATGTCTACTATATTCTAAACTTTGTCGCTGCAAGGGTGCAAGCTCTTAGGAGATACGTTAGTTGCGCGATGCCACCACGCACAAGTAGCTGGCAAGATGGGTGTGACACGAGACTCCAAGTTGAGATCAGGATGCAAAGTGGCACGAGGCATCTAAAGATATTGAAGTATCGCGGCAGCAGAGATCGGTAAGAGGACAAGGACGTGGCACTTTGACATTTTTCTCATCTTCGATAGAACGCACACGCAAACGAAGCGTTGAAGCAGCAGAGCCGTCTCAAGCACACACAAACAAGCGACACCCGCACACACAGAAAACCAGGCAAATAGAGATTTCATGCAACTTCAACTGGACAACTAGGCTGTTGCTAGCAAGCTTAGGCGTGACTGTAGCCCGCAGCCTTGGCCTCGAACTTTGCGGCGCTGTTGCTTCGCGTGTGGTTCACGGAGGCAGTCTTCTTGAACTGCACGAACATGCCGAGCAGGAAGAGCGCGAGCATGCCACCGAGGTAGCCCCACCACACCGTCGGCATCGCGTACACCCACTCGCCTTCCTCGTTCTTGGTCGCGAACTGCTTCAGGTCGGTGATGTCCGGGAGGTTCTTGGCAAAGTAACCGATGCCCGAGACCGCGAGCACGGCCCCCACGAGGCTCGTCGCGATCACGATCACGGGCCGCTCGATCTTGAGCGCAAGGATGCCGCCGATGAGGCCCAGGACGATCGCCAGGATGAGCAGCCCCGTGTTCGGGTTCTCCGGGAACAGCTTGTACCCGACCGACGTGTTGAGCATCGTCGCGAGCAGCACACCGCCCGCGGCTCCGATCGCGAAGATGCCGATCGAGTACAGTGCCACCACGAGCGCGCCGGCAAGCAGACCGCCCACGAAGAGCGAGATCCACCACGCCGTGTCCACCCAGCTCTCGTGCTTGAACAGGTACTCGATGGCGCTCGAGGCCAGGAAGCCACCGACGAGGAAGCCGCTGACAAACATCGTCGGACGCAGCAGGCGGTAGCCACAGAAGCACACGGCGACGCCCGCGCAGATGGAGAGCACGGCCGAGGCGCTCGGCCCGAGCTTGAGCTTGTCGCTTGCAGAGCCGTCCACGATGGCGTTGCCCTGGTCCGTGATCGTGTCCTTGATATCGTCGGTGACGTTGGTCCAGGACTGCGCCGCCACGAGCGCCACCTGCATTACGCCGCAGAGCGCCACGAGCAGCAGCGTAGTCATCGGCGACGTCGAGCGCATGTTTCGTTTAGCGTCTTGCTTTTAGGAAAACAAAAACAAAATAAAACGGAGTGCGCTGCGCCGCAAATCTTGAGAAATGACTTGCCTCGTTGTGGTGCCTGTAGTGTCATTGTAGGAGCAAGCATTTTTCTGGATTGCCAGCTGTCGCACGACACCCAGTTTGTGCAGAGGAGGGAGCGAATTGATCATTTACACGCATCATATTAGGATCGCGAGCCATCTGCGAATGACGACCGAGAGAACAGCACGACAGAAATCATTTTGTCATTTGTTGCTGGTCAACTTCCACAGTGACGTCGGTCGTGGGAGCCACGCGCATGGAGCGAAATGAACCCTGCGCCGCATTGTCCTGAGCCACGAGATCCGTCCTAATGCAGCTGCACAAAGTAGAAGACGATCTTTAGCCGTATATATATATATATATGTACACATTGGATCGAATCTGCATGCGAGAATGTGGACGCTTTACAAAAACGACCGCGTGGCCTTTACGGTAGGCGGGCATTCCTACCAGCAGCACACTGATGCAATGCTGCAAACGCCATGAGCTGCTGTACCATCAGAATAATAGGGAAAGCGTGTTCCTTCTTCTTGTCACAATGCACGTAATACGTGGCGTAAAAGGCGCTTTACAGGGCGAGCACGGTGCACCCGGCGGCGCAGTACTCGCTCTCGCGCGCACACTCGGTCTGGCACATCGTGACGAAGCTCGTGTCGATGGCCATGCCCATGGCCTCCTCGCAGTCGGCGCTGCACGCGTCCTTCTTCGTCGTGCACTTGGCCGCGCACGCGTCGCGCAGACTCGTGGCGTCGGTGGCGCTCGCCGCCGTTGCCACAGCGGACGCCACGAGCAGCAGCAAACAGGTCTTGGCGCTCACCATGATGGGATGGGGATAACTACAAGAGAGGCACACGCGCGGGCACGTTAGAACAGCGATGATCACAAGCAGCATACACGCATACACACACAGAAAGGCAGGCAAATAACGCGCAACGCACCTTAATGCAGCGGCGGCGATACGGACAGAATGAGGCGATGATGTGAACCTGGTCTGGCTCGCTGAATGGGTTTGTAATGGCGACTTAAGTGGTTCACATCATATACCTAGCAAACAGAATTTCTTTTTGTGCGGGGTTGTAAGCTCTCGTTTATCCGGTTGACAAAAGGGGAATCTATCTTGTCATGCTTATCTACAAAATGAGCAACGTGCTCTCTCTCTCTCTCTCTCTCTCTCTCTCTCTCTCTCTCTCTCTCTCTCTTACTCTCTCTCTTACTCTCTCTTACTCTCTCAATGGATCTCTTAGCTTGACGAGATTTGCAGCGATGTCCAGTAAGGCGTCAGATACAGCAGGTCCGTAATAGCGTCCTTGTCCACGTGGTCGAGCGAGTTGGCGCTGCTGAGAATCTCGAATGCAGACTTGATCAGCGGGTGCACCGTCACAAACTTCCCGAGACTCGTCTTGGCCAAACCAGCGATCTGCGACAGCATCTTCTTCGATGGTGGATGCTTCTTGGAGGTAACGATCGCAGAGCCCGCAGCCAAGAGGCTAAAAAGCGTCGAGAAGACACTCGAGTAGTACGTGATGCCACCAATCCACTGTTCTTGTGTGTCTTCGCTGTTGAGCTGCTTCAAAACTTCGATCAGTTTCTCCAAAACGCGCTTGCGAAGAGCGACAAGTGTATCGATCGAAGAAGCGGCGCCTGATCCTGCGCCAAAGCCAAACAGTCCGGAAGAATCGGAGCGTGGCCGAGCATTCTTGATCGAGTCGGTAGCAAACAAATGGTAGATGAAAAGCTGTGCCGCAAGATCCGGCTCCGCGAAATAGTTACTGCTCTCTGCTTCGAAGATACGATCGCACAGATCACCCCAATCTTGGCCGCGAGCTCCGCTCGAGTATTGCTGAAGAATGGAAGATGCATCCACTAACGCAAGGAACTTTTCCGAGAGTATCTCTACTCCGTGCGTCGTCGACACGAAATGAGCCACAATGTAAGCAACGGCGTGCGGCAGAACTAAAGTATCAGATGCGGATCGAGGCAGCGAGTACTTGGACTTTGTAACTGCTGCAAGCGCAACCTGGACTGCGTTGCGAATCAGCGCTCGTGTGTTGCTGTCATCATCTTGCAAAAGCTTGATTGCACTCATCCAGCAATCCAATGCAATTTCCCCAGTCCAGCCTTCTGCATCGAGAACCAAGAAGCCACTTTTGTGAATGGCCTTAGCGGCCGCTTGGCGAAGAACAAGCGTTTGGAACTCCGACGAGCGCGCCACGACCTCTTCCTTCACGGCTCGGCAAAGGCTTTCACTCGAGTAGCCGCTGTCACGGACGAGAGTTGCTAGGAGTTCCATTGCTGGAGCGACAACGTCGGCGTCAGCTGAATTCTTCAAAATATCCAGCAGCTTCTCTTCGAGAGTGTCCTTCACTTCGCTCGGCAAACTAGAGTCCACTGCAGCCTGGCAATACACTAATAGCTCAAGCTGGCGAGTCCTCACCTTGGGGTGGGTCTCAACAAGCAATTGCTGAACCAGCAGGAGGCGGAGCGAGTCGTACGCTTTCGCAGACAGCTTCAGCATGAAGTGAGAATCACCTCTGATTGCCTTCGCCAATTGTTTCGTCGCGCGCTTGCGAACTTCCAACACGGGGCTTTGAAGCATACGATCAACCAACGGAAGCACTCCTCCTGGAGTATCTGATTCCGAGTGCCACAGAATCTTTCTAAACTTCCACACACTGAAGAAGATCGACACAAGCGCACGGTCTGCGACGTATTCACCAGGAGCTGCACCGCCAGCCACCACGGCAGATGCCTCACAGCGCATCTGGAGATCTTTACCCGACTCAGCCTGGATTTGAGTGAGCATATGCTCGATGTCGTCTGTCAAAATTGACGCGCCGTTCGCAAAGCAAAACTTCACAAAACTCTCCACGATCTCGAGAAAGACTGCTCGAATGCTGCCAGACACAACCTTGTCGCTGGTCCACAGCCACAACTTGGAGGGAAGCAAATCAGATGCGAGTTGCGCCAAAACTTGTGTCGCCACTTCAAATTGTTGCCTGTCGTTATCAATATCCACGTCAAGGTGCTTTGCGACGAGATACTGAATCTGTGTCAGCACACCATGTACGTAGTTGTTGGTCATGAATGGAGCATCGCTCTTCACTGTCTTCTTTTCTTTTGAAGGGGTGGTGACGCCATTTGGAAGTTTCGACGTCAGTTCCTTCAACACAGCAACTGCATCATCGTCTTTCACAATCGTAGCCAACACCTTGCCAGCCATCTGACGGATTGCCATCGTCGGCTGCGAGGCACATTTCATCACGAGAGGAATGAACGCAGTCAGCGCCTTCTGCTCTGGGGCCGACGCTGACAAAACGTCAGCAGTCTGTGAGTCTTCGCTTCCGGGCTTCAGCCGACTCATGAACATCAAAATCGGGTACAATCCAGGTGGAGTGACGTCGCTGGCGGTCTTTTCAGCAGACGTACATTTCTCCAGCTCACGGTAGATAAAACCATTCAATTGTTGAAATCGAGAGAAGACATCCGTGCTTGATACCTTCAACCTTGAGGCACCATCAGCGATTCGCTTGTCTCCGATCGCTCGTTGAGTCGCAGCAGCAAAAAGCATCATCGAAGAATTGCGAACCGCCCACGAGCTGCAGTCAAATCCAAAAACAGCGATTTCAAGCATCTGAGCAACGTACACAGCAACATCGTCCGCCAAAACAGCATCCTGGCAAATCAGCTTCAAAATGTTCAAAGCATGTACTCGGGATCGCCAGAGCAAATGCTGCTGTTGTTGAGATTTCGCAGCGATAACATCCGTGTCGAGGCTCGCCAGTCGAAGAAGGTTTGCCATGACTTTTGGTAAGATGATCGCAGCAGAATTTCGCGGTTCAGAACGCAGAATGGCCACAAAACTGAACGCAAAGCCAGAGCTTCGACGCAAGATGAAATGCTGCTCGGATTTCTCGAGACGGTCCAGGAGTCGATCTGCCCAAAGTTGAGGGAGTCCGCCAATAACTGGGTTCTTCTCACTGTTCGCCAAAAACGATCGGCACACACCTTCAAACGCTTGATACGCCATCGCAACAGCTCCTTTGTGTTTCAGTTCAAACAGCGAGTTGAGAAGCATTTCTCCGCCCTGTTTCGCCATCTCAGTAGTAAAGAAAGATAACTTTACATTGTCCGATCGAGGCAGCGGCACTCGACGCATTACCACGTCAAGGATGGCACCACACTCGCGAGCCGATAGCCAGCTGCCAACCACAGCGCGTTGTTCCGTGTCATTCTCGTCATCACCAACTTCACCGTCTTCAAGAATCAAGTGTCCACGGCAGTCCACTCGAAGAGGAATGGCATCAGTTTTTGGTAACGAATTTATTTCTCCAAGAACACCAGTGTACGCATCGGACAACTCTTCATCGCCAACTCCAGACGTAGCATCTCCAACCACAAAAAGTGAAAAGTGCATGGCCTTGCGGATGCAAGCGAACACTTGCTCCATAGCTGTCTTCCACTCGGTCATTCTGAGAACTGCATTCTCGTCAGTTGAATTGAACAATTCGTTGAAATCAACGCTTTCCACAATGTAGCGCAATGAGAGAAGTAGCCCATGGACAAGTGGCAGCTCTCCCTTGCGTGCTTTGTCGTTAGCCGTCGCATCACCGAGTCGAGATAAAATGACATCCGTCAATTTAATCACAAACGAAACTTGAGGTGTTTTGATTGCTGCGATCTTGGTCGAGTGAGAATCACTCTGGAAGTCAACCCCTTGCTGGAGAATTGCCGCGCTCTTTTTGAACAAGAGTCGCATAAAAAGCCCGCCTGCATCGCTTTCCCGCTGTCGGGCGCTGACACATAGCGCCATTGACCACTTCAGAAGTAAAGTCAGCTCTTCCGCTGAGGTAAATCCAGGCAAATTGTCAGGGTACAAATCCAAGATGGTATACGCCAGCGACCGAATCGCGTCCCAGGAGCTGATGAGCATGTTCAGCAGACTCGTGACCATGTGCGAGGTCAGCAAGATGGATTCAGACTCAAATCCAAATATCTGCAAGTATTGAAGCATCACTTCAAGTCCCATGGTTGCACGCTGAGGAATGGCTCCGGAGCAAATGGAGGTCACAGCGAACAGTTCAATCCAGTTCTTGAAGGACTGAGCTAGCTCCAAATCTTCGCGTTGTTGCTGCAGTGTTTCGGCTGGGACCTTGTCTGAGGAGGCTGATTTCGTGTTGATGCGCAAACTTTCCTTGATTCGGAATAATACAGTCTTCAGTCCGTTCAGCGTGTTCATTCGAGAAGACGGAGAGATTTCCTTGCCATGAATGACGAGATACTTTTTCACCAAGTTGAGCTCCTGTCGGGTTGGCATGTTTGTAGATTTGAGAGAACCGCAAATCGCCTCAAACGCTGAGCTGCGTGTTTCCGGTTTCGCATGCGATAGACCTTCTTCAATATCCGACGTCGACAATCCTAGCAGCTTTTCAGGCGACACCTTCTTGCGCGCGTACTTCATGATCTCGATTATAGCCCACAGGCACACGTCTGCATCGTTAGACTCTTGGTTCTCGGCAGCAGCACGCAGTTTTTCAATGAGCAATGGAACACAGTCAGGATCTTTCTTCAACAGCAATGGAATGGCATACATCGCCACACGAGAGCGCAAGTTGGCATCAGTTGATACAAGGACTTGAGCGACATTGTCAATCCACAAAAGGCGCCATTTCCGCTTTTCAGCTTCATCGCCAACCACCTGCTTCTTGTTCTTTTCGCCCCCACTGAGGTCGTCCAAAATTTGAGCAAACAAACCCGCGGCAGCGGCAGACACGTCTTTGTGACCCACTGCAAAAAGCACAGATTCCAGCAACGCTGGGTGTTCTCGTAGCAACGGTTTTGCACCGTACGCGCTGAGTAGGATGGCAAGTGCACCATATTTGGCCCGGCTGTGCTGAGGGAACTCGACGAGTTTGCTCACAATGCCACTCTTCCATTGATCGAACCCGTCGGAAAGAACAAAGTAATTCACAACATGGGTAAACATTTGTGCCATGAACTGGTTCACTTTCTTTGACGGATGCTCCCAGTTCAGCAAAACCAATGCTGTAAGCGCCAGCAGCGTCTCGGACGAAAGTGGCACAGCGACAGCAGCCGATGCAGCGCCGTTTTTCTTGTTGCGTTGCGTGATAACTACAGCGCGTCGGAGGAACGCTTCGAGGACTTGGAAAGCATACAGTCGCGTGCTCAGTGATTCTTCTTGGCAAAAGCCTTGCACCGTTGAGAAAACCAAGTCCAACACGGTCTTCTGCTGCTCGCCATCCGATTGAAAGCAAAGCACAAGCTCGTCATCGGACAAACTGTTCAGCATACCGCGATACACCGCCAATCGAGCAAACTCCTTGAATGAATCTATGTCAGCGTCAATGTGCACTCGCAAGCGTGGCGTGACAGCAGCAATCGACGAGATCTGCTTGTCAGGGTAAATCGCTTGCAGCAGCAGATTAGTGGTCGCGGCCGGATCGGAACCTTCTCCTTGGTCAGCAGTCGGGCCCTGAAGCAAGAGACGAAGCACCAAGCAGTACGCAAGACCTGCTTGAGTGAGCAGGTCTTTGTGCACAACCGAAGTTTGGAGAATTAACACACAGTGGCCGAGGATTCGCAGGAAATCAGCAGTATCTCGATCAAATCCTTGGCTGTTTTCAATTTTACGGAGACGTTCGTAGAGAAATTCCTTCATCGTGCAAACGAGAATGCCGTTCTTCAATGCGTGACCGCAGCGCTCCGACGATAGGAGAACGACGTTCGTCGACGAAGACACGTCGTCCACGTCATTCAAGCGCGATTTAGGTGGAGCGATGTTATAGTCCACAATCGGTCCAGCGAGAAACGCGAGCTGATCGGCACAGAACTTGACGAATCGCAGCAAATAAGGGGACGGTACATGCGCCGCAATCGCAGTGTCGTTCACCAACACGCGCGCGAGGAATGGAAATTCTGCCACAAGTAGCAGCAGATCCAGCGCATTCACACTTTGATCCGGCGTTGCTGGCGTCGCATTCTCTTGCCACAATCGATCCAGAAACAAATGCAGCTCCTCACCCGCTACAATCTGCAATGGCGACTCCAACGCGCCACCAGCAGTCGGCATCGCGTCACTCTGCGCGAGCACTTCCAGAATCAGAAAAAAATTCTTGCGCAATGGCTCGGCTTCGGGTGACACATATAATCGGAACATCAGCTTCCAGGCCGCAATAACGAATGGTAAAGTGGTTTCTTTATCAGGCGCCTTGGTCTTCGCCGTCGCTGTTGGTGACGGCGGTGGTGCCAGCAACGTCTTCATGCATTTCGATCGGAACAGCTGCAGCACCTTCAGCTGATCATAGAGGTCCGACGCGCGACACAACAGCGCGTACCATTCGCTCAGCGTGTGCACGTCGCCATTATCCTTGGGCTTCACGGGCAGTTCGGCGCTCGTGAGCCGGAATGCGAGAGTGGTATCGACAGGCACACTGACGACGACTTGCTGCAAACTGACGGGCTTCGGGTGGCCATTCTTGACGGTGACGGCGGTGGTCTGCTCCTGCGCGTCGCTCTCGCTCGCGTCGCCCTTGACGACACCTTTGCGCTTCTTCCGCACCATTATGGGCCACCGAATAATAATGCAAATGCGGATGATAATGCGGGCGCGCCATCCACCCATAAAGTTGAACTTTACCGGTTGTAATAATGGTATAAACTGGTATGCAATCGGTAAAGTTCAACTTTTAACGGAAATAACCGGTTTTTGATACCGATATCCACCCGTTATGTTTGCGTGGGACGGGTCCTGTATGCGTGTTTGTATGCATGCGCCCAACTACAGTCATTCTTGAAAAGGAAAGAAAGAAAGAAGCGAGCGTACGAGAGCGCGCGCGCGGGGATGGCCATGTCCACGAGACGCAGTGCGTCGGCGGCGACGGCGCAGAACGCGCAACAGTCGAGCGGGGCCACAAACATACCAGCAGCAGGACCAGGACCAGCGTCACAGCCAGCAGAACCAATGGACGCGAGCGAGATGCAGCGCGATGAGACCGTTGGTACTCACGTCGACGGCCCAGCCGGAATGGCAACGACGAGCTTCACAACAGCAGGAGCGCCAGTCAATCTGACGGAGGAACCGGGCGGCAACGAGAAGACGCGGCGCAGTAAGCGACTGCGCGTCGTTGGGCCGCGTGCGCGTGTACATACAGGAGGTGGATCTGTGGAACTGCAGATGAAGACGTCGCCGACGGATGCACACAACGCGATGTCTCGTGATGGCGTAACGATGCGTGGTGACGGAAGTGTGGGGAATACTGATGTCGAAAGCACGGTGCATTCTGGAGGTACGATTTACTGCATGTTTGTGTGAATGTGAATATGGATTAACTGACGTGGTTCGTATGCGATTCGCTTTATAATTGGTATCAGGTATGGCTTCTGCTGGACGCGGTTTGCCTTCGACAATCGCATCCAACGATGCCAAATACGACTACATAATCTCGAAAATAGCAGATCTGTGTGCGAAAAACGAAAAGTTAAGCGCCGACATCGAGTACCTGAAGCAAACTTTTACGTCGCGCGAAGCAGAAATGAATCGATTGTCCTTCGGCAAGGGGGTGCTAAATAAAGTGGAAAATGAACTGGGAGTACTACAGATGGACTATGAAGATTGTGCGAATAAGAACGTGTCGTTGAGCCAAGAGGCATTGCACCGAATTTCGTATTGCTCGAGTCAAGTGGACATGCTAAAGCGCAGTAGCAACATCACGTCAATCCAGGTGCAGAATCTCCGCCGAGAGTGTAGTCGCGAGATGGATAATCTGCTGCTGAAGCTGGAAGATATTCAGGGCGGCGAACAGGACGAGCGCGACCAGGCAGCAGCGAGAAACCTGTCTACAATGAGCGATATTCAGCGAAACAAGGACGAGATTGAGCTTCTGAAGCAAGAGCTCCACTCCTACAAAGGCTATTTGCATGAAAAGTCAGTATCGCATGGAGAGACAGATCGCAACTTTACTCAGAGGATAGAGTATTTTTCTGCCCAGCTGCATGATTTGTACAACGAAATGGCGAAGTTGAAGCAAAATCTCATGCAAGAGAGCAATTTGAACCGAGCCGGGATCGAGAGATTGCTCACACGACATATGGATGAGTTTCGCGACGTGCAGGACGACGACACGAAGCGATTACAGGATGAAATGGACGAGTTACGGTCGGAACTCTGTGATGTGCTGAAGGAAATGCATTTGCTGAAAGAACGAACCAAGTACCTAGGTCCAGATTGCTCCAAGAGTTCGAAACGACCACGAGAAAACAACCGCTATCGACAGAAAAACAACAGGTTTGGAGTTCCAGTGGGTGGATTGCCTGTCTACTCGGAATCATGTTCTACGTGTACGACTGTGCATCCCGGCTATGCGCGCAACCTGGCCGAGCTTCGCCAGCAGCAGCAGAATCAGGATTGGCATGTGCGATGTGATCACCCATACCACTGCCGCTATCACTATCCTATAGTGAATACGGTGCGAAGTGATAGTGAGTATGCGTACCCGAATACAACGAATTACCGACGTGGCAGCCTCACGAGCTCACGAAGTTCGAGTCCTCGTCGACCTAGCGAAGTGAATATGCTACCGCTGCAGCAGGAGGATGTACCTCCTCCCCTAGAGACAAAATCGTGTCCGAGTCCGCACTTTTCATCGCGTTCGTCCAGCATATCGGGACGAATCAGTGTCACTCGAGGTGCGTTGCATTTCTGAATGCGATCCTGCTTTTGTTTTATCTTCGTATTCATTTTTTTGTGTTGTTTGAACAGATGAGAACGGAGAGCCACTTCCAGAGGAAGAAGTCGAGCGTCGGTTGCTCAAGCAGCATCGTCTCTTTTGGATCAAGGAAGGCGCAGGCGATGGCAAGTGAAGGCAATTTTCATGTGTTTTGGTGCCAAATGCATCATGCATCCATCCGTATGTACAAGCAAGCGTGCTAGAAGGGGGAAGCCTGTTTTAGTAGTACGTAGGATATTCTTTTTTAGGGAGCGGTGCGTGGCAAAATCTATCTATTCTATCTATCAAACTTAAGCTAACGAAACAAAGAAAAACAACCAAGCAAACGGCGTACTTTGCAGCAGCATCTCGTTTGCCGACCGCACGATCATCGCACGAATATCGTTACAACGCAACTTTGTTGTTTTACTGACTTCGATCAACTACAAGTTGAAAAAATGGCTCATAATCCTGCAAGGAACATATGGCAACGTTGTACTTCTTCAACTATAAAAAATATTCTATTACTATAGTACTATTAATACGACATGCCGCTACTAATCTCAAGCAACGAGTTGCATTTGCCCTGATCGTGGCATCACCAGATCACATTCGATCGCACAAACCTTTGTTGTAGCAAAGCGGCAAGAGTTCCTTCAAAATGCCATTTCTCGCTTTTAGAGGAAATATTTGTAAAACCCACCTTGAAACTTCTCTTCCTCTCTACAGGAAAATCCTGTTTCTCTACACGATCATTGCGTCCCATGTAAAAAGATCCTACTGTACGTCACTTTGCCCAATTCAAAAATAAATTGACTATCCCCATGCTTGGACTTGCTACTTGCTACAGTAGAGAGAAAAAGCACATACATAAAACGTGGAACAAAAAGATCACAGTGGGCATGACGCGACGGCGTGGCGCTCATGACGCGCCCTCACTTACGGTGCTACTCGATGGTGTTGCATGAAGGGATCTGTTCCCGCCTTGTGCACCGCCCACGACCAAGCAGCCGAGCCATTTGCCACTGGAAACGCAAGCTTTCATTACTTGATTGCTACATACGCACTACAAACCTCCACGACACGCACGCTACGTCCACTTTACTTCACAGATCTTCTTACTCTAGTCTTTCCTATTGCACAATGAATGGCCCCTAGGCTCTTGGGGTCCGCGTGTCTTTGTTATCTTGTGCTGGTGCTTGACTTATGGACACGAGCACTGGTGCAGTGTCACCAAGCGGTGGTTGCGCGCCTGAACCGGACGCGCGTTGGGGCCCGAGACCGTGCTGCGGTACACTTCGAGCTGCTCGCGAGACGCCTCGACGACGTCCTGCATGATGATCCACTGCACGCCCTCGGTGTACGGCGGCGTCGTCAGCGAACCGCGGTACCGGTAGAACTTGCCGCCCTTGAGGATGTCCAGGTTGGCAGCACTGATCTTGCCCACGGACGCCGTGTTTTTGCCGTCGGGATTCATGTCTGGAAGAGCATCCCAGAACTACAATAGAAAACATCACATCTCAGTTAGAAAACACATCACTTGTCAGATTCACCAAAAGGTAGCAGAACAGATAAACTCACTTGAGCCAGGAACTGGTTCTCCTTGCCCTCGCGGAAGAACAGCGCAATGACTGCGAGGCTGCCGTCGTCGGCTTGGTGGACCAGGTGGAGCTCCATGGCTTCGTGGTTGCCGCCAAGCGTGTGCTCGCCTACACAAATCAAACAAGTACAGTAAGAAAACAAAGCTCACCACATGCAATTGGAGCTCCCATAAGAAAAAAAAGCACGTACTTGGCGCGTGGAAGTGGAACTGCACCGTGTAGTAGATCTTGCCGTTGATCTTGAGGTAGTTGCACTCGCGCGAGCCCCACTCGACCTTGAAGTTGCTGCCGACGTGCACGATCTCGGCCTCGGCTTCTCCGAGCACGACTTCAATGTGTTCTTCATCTTCCCGGACGAGCTCCGAGTCCATGGCGCAGATGTCGATAGGCGACTGCTCCGAGCCCTGCGTCTTGAGCTCTTCGTCGTCCTGGCACTTCAATAGGTCGTCCTGGTCCTCCTCGATAACCGCTGGCACGCGCGGCGAGTTCTCGGACGAGTGCACTGGGGTCGCGTCTGTGGAGCAGGCGACCGTGCTGGTGCTCGACGCCGTGCGCTTGACCTGGGGCTTGACGTCGACGGTGGTCTGGTCGCGGCGGTTCTTGCTCTTGCTCTTGCTCTTGGACGCGTCGCTGCCGAGCAGGGTCTTGAGGTCGGCGAACAGTTTCTGGAGCATCTTGTCTTCTTAAGGGAGGGCTGAAGGACAGGCGGCGGCTGGGATGTGCGCGCTTGGTGGTGAATTGGCGAATGAACGCAGTGAGCGACGCTGAGTTGTTGCCAAAAAGAGAAAAAAACGGCCAGTAGGTGCGTGAGACCAAATAATGAAGAGCTCACTTGATGTAGCAATAGAGACCATACTGTACTCTATTGTGCAGCGCGCGTTGGAGCCAGGAAGGTCGTTGGCTGTACAGAAAAACGGAGCGTGGGCCTTGAAGTAAGATGGACGAGGTTGCTCCTGATTCACACCATCGCATTACGCTATGGCGCGCTATCCGAAGCAGCATGAGCGCACTTGCTCACGGTCGGTCGCCTGGACGTTGAGAAAGATGAGCAGAGTGGGGAATTCTCTCATCTCATCGCGTGGGTTTGGATATTTTTTGAGGAACAGAAAATCTACCAGTAGACAAGCTCTCTTATCTTCAGGAATATCTATGTGCGACCTGTTTGCTGCTGGGTTGCAAACTACTGCTTCAAAGTGGGTGTCATTTTCGTCTTTATTGACGAAAAAGGTGCGTATTGGGAGAATGAAGATGGTGGCCGCAGTAATGGTTGGTCGCAATCCTTGGAGGGTCTGCCCAAACACAAGCGAATGGCTTGATGCTGTGTGAACGAGCTGCGTGAACGAACAATGAATTCCGCATGGTTGTGTAGCAGGATGCGGCAGAGCAGAAGCATAGTTCTGGGTAAGCTCGGATGGATGCAATGTAGAGTTCGTTCGTTAATGGCGATCATCAAAACACCATATTCTGGTTTTGTTTTCCTTATAGCACCTTCTTCAATTAGGCACAATACTTGTTTGCTTTTCGATTCAAATTGTAATATGAAAACGGTTGTTTTATGCCAGTGTTGTTGAAGAATAAGCGTCGCGTTCCGCCTATGTTTGCATTAGAGCCAGCGACCGCCTCGCTGGAAATTGCGCCAGACTCCTACAAGTTAATTTCCGCTGACGCAGTTTTTGCAGCCAGAAAATGGCGCAGTAACGCGTCTCCGAGTGTCGCATCGCGCCGTTTAACATTGGACCGTTTGCTGACCAAGAACGGAAGGATGCGGATTTAGGACGCAAGCGTACTTACACACCTCAAGATATGCGATGCTGCTGCATGCCTTTATGAACGAAAATGCTCGGCCGGCCGAGAGCAATCAGGCCTTGCATGACGCCCAGGTGGAAATCCATGCATGCATGAGACGAGTTCGTTGGCAAACCCGTCTCAGATGGCCGACTCGTATGTGAAATTAATTGTTTCACTATGAGCAGCGTGGAGTGAGACAACGGCCAGCCGGTTTGCAAGTAAGCCAAAAACGTTCAGCAACAAAAAAGGAGCAAGAGCAGGGAGCTGCAAGGGTGGCAAAATCAATCGCGGGATGGATATCCAACGTGCCATTACTTTCGTCCTCTTGTGCACTTTGGAACGTTCGCGAGCAATCACGCAGCACGAAAGAATAACAAGCCAGCAGCACGTGACAGCAGTGACACCAGGAAAGGTGGTGGTCAGTAATTGTACATCGCTTGATACGGCTATCGTGTTCTTTATTGTTCTTTTATCAGCGTGCGGATTTACTCGGTGGGGACTTAAGCACAAGCGCTAAACGGTTGCGAGTATCAGACTACAAACTGTATACACTTTATGCCCTTGCAGAATCATTTGCCAAATTTATTTGATTGATATAATATATAATGCTATATGCCTGTAAGAAATAATAGACACGTAAAAGTATGACTAATGGGGGATCGTAATCAAAAGGATCGCGGGCCAACTTTGCGATCTTGGAAGGGGGACTGGCGACAGTGCAGGGGAGGAGAAACAAAGAAAGAGCATGTGAAGCAGAAAACGGCCACGTCAATAAAAAAACTTGTTGGTTTTCTACCCTATACGCGGTTGAAATGGGTTCGTAGCGACGTGTGCATGAACGGGCAAACCAGCTGGATCTCTAGATGACGAAGCAGACGGAGGACTACGCGACCAATACGAGCCCCACTTTCCGCTCAGTTGCGTCAGCGGTTGCAGAATAAGGGGGAACAACCAACGAATCTTGAAGAGTCAAATGAAAACAGCAAAAACATACAAAACACAGGAACGAGGCTGGAGACGATAGGCGGATACTGTAGATATCAACGTACTGTATATGTATGAGAGGGATTATTGTGTGAAAGCAAACCATGAAGCAAACCATGTTTGGGTGCCTTGAGCAGGGGAGATTGGGTGGCGGTACGCTGCACTTCTGTTCATTCGTCTTTTCCCCATGCGCATGACGCGCGATTTCTTTGCCGCCTTCAACCACGAGCACGGACTTCCAATCATGTGTTCACTCGTCGTTCAGTATGAGTATCGAGACTGGAACCGCACAGTGCCACAGTGTAGCAGCGTCAGATACTTGTGTGGTGTGTGGGAGATAGAACTGGTAATAGTAGATTAACCCACTAGGTAGGTTTGACCCGCTCATTTTACCACCTTCTTTTGACACATATCCTTCTAACAAAACAAGCTCTGTATCATCAAAGAACTACAGCAAAGTACTCAATATCTGTACATGCGACACTTTTGCAAGTTGCCCTCACATTATGTGGCGCACACTGATTTGAGACGCTGCCTTTTTTGCAACCGCTTGCGCACCCAATCCGACGCCACGTGAATGCATACGCGCATTCGTATTCACGCACGACGGAAGCGACCCGAGAAGCGAGAGCCAACAAGCGATTGATTAAGAAGATGGACGCCACGACGACACCCACGCCTGCTGCTCCCGCCACAGACGCGACGGCGCCGAAAGCGCTGCGCGTGACGACGGACGCGGACGCGGCGCAGCTGAAGGCGTCGCCCCGCTCGGCCACGACGTCCCCCAAGCAGCTCAAGAGCCCGCTCAACATTGTGATGCCCAAGCCTATGAGCATCTAATTGCGAAAGAAAATACTACAGGCGCGCACACACTGGACGAGAGATTGTGCGGTGTACAACGATCACGAGTTACAATAGAAGCGCATTCCCCATTTGCAGCGGAAACGAGGACGAGATAAAAGAGTTGGAACAGAAACATAACATTGCATGATGTATATATATAATCAACATGGTAATGAGCTTACTTGCGATTAGCGTGTTGCGAGCGTGAGGTATGGCGTCGCCAATGGCCGTAGACTTGGTTCGACGGGGAGCTCGATCTCGTACAGAAGCAGGGACTCATGTCTGCCTGTGCCCTGCGCAGCAGCGAGGAAAGGGCATGGCCGCATCCCCCCGTGTCGTCTGGAAGTCCGTGAGGCTGTGAGCATGGGTCGCCGCCGCTTCTCTGTATCCAGGAGCTCCGAGCTGTTGCTGCCCAGAGGTCCTCGTGACTGTGGCTGCTCTTGAATAGTGCACAGCAAACGCACTCGCTGGCAAAGTGGAGACGCAGGAGGCTGCTGTTGCTCATGGTTGCGCGTATCATGACGCAGCGGCTCTAAATACCCAAACTCTTGGTTCCAGAATGCACCGTGCAGTAGGACCCCGTCGACCACAGCAAACGTACCCTCTGGGAAGCGTTCGTGCTGCTGTTCAGTGATCTTCTTCTCTTCGTTCGGATCATCTTTCAGCTCATTGTTTCCTGATGATGGTCGGTCCACAGAGTCGACCTGCAACGCAAAAGTCACGGCGTAGGAATCATCGTCTGCGTCGAGCGCATGCTGCTCACAGTACTCGGTCTTTGCGCTGTCGATGATATGTACCAGAGACATCGCTGGAGAGAGTGCTGGCGCCCAGACCCGCAATGGATCACTTCGCTTCCCGATCTGTGCCACCCTTAAAAAGTGAGACCAGTGGAGATAATGCGCGAGCAGATCGTCAAGACTCCATTCCGGAGCCATGACGTAGCCAAAGCAGCAGCTACTTTCAGCTCCGAGTCTGGACCACAGTTCTCTCGGAATCTCATTTTGCAAGAGTGCGAGGATTTGATCGCGTACGCTTTGGTTGCGAATGTGGAGCAGTGATCGCTCGTCGTTGGTGCAATGATCACATTCGCCCTGATCTGTGGCTGAGGTTGTCGTCGTACTGGAAGGGCTTGCACCAGCGCTATGCTGATGGTCCTGAATCTCGATGTGTGCAAGCAGCTGCTCCAAGTATGCTTTGATTTGCTTCGCTTGCCTGCCGTACGCTACCCAGAAAGAGTTCAGAGTGGCGGGTGGGTCGAGCCAAGAACGAGGCTCATCCTCGCCGAGAGGTGGAGCAAGTGCCGTACGCAGCAGAGCCTGGATGACCTCGTGAGCTTCCTTGATGCTGACAGATGCCGCGAACGCATCGCCTTGGCATGATTGCTTCTCCCAGCCAAAGCGCTCCAGCCACGATAGACTACCACTTGACGTTCGCCTGAGTTCACCTAGTGTTTGTGCGCCGCCATCGCCGAATGAGGCATTGCCAGTAGGGTCCAAACCACTAAACAGTGCGCAGAGCTGTGCGTCGTAGCGTTTCTCGAGGTCTTCCGTATAGTTCCACCACAACTCCAGCCATTGGTCCACGTCCGTAGTCTTCGTGTGCAGGGTTTCCAGCGGAAAGTTAATAAATGCGAGCGTGGATGTACTTGCCGTGCTTGCTGACCGCGGAGATGAAGGTGCTGATGCAGATCCGGTCGCACTGCCTCCAACTAAAAACGACGAGCTCGTGCGGCGAGTAAATGCCCCCACGCTGCTGACCTTACGCCGAAACGTAGCGTTCTGGAGCAACTTCGCTGACCTTTCATTCGAGTTTTTCTCATTCAAAGTTGAGGACGAGAGACCCGCTGAGCCTTCAGCACTGTCACCAAGTCGACCAGTGTCCATTAGACGATAGCATTCTCGATATAAAGAGCGCAAGAAGCACACCTCACCCTTCCCAATGGCTTGTCGAGCGTATGGACCAAGGATAAGCTGGTGGAAGAATCGCTCGAAGATCGCATCTTTCGATGCCGTTTGGGGTGCTTTGAATTGCATCACTGAGTGGAAAAGCTGGTCCAGCGCCGTAACGAAGGAATCAAAACTGTAGTTGCCTCCAGGTGGCGGCGCCACCCAGCTGGCACCTGCGAGTCGGGAAAGCGCACTACCGCGAAATATGAGCAGCGAGTGGAAAAGCACCAAGCCACTAAGTAATTGCCACATGCAAGGCACTTTGAGCTTGGCATTGGCAAGAGCGTTGAGGTCAAAGCCTGCCGCTGCCATCGCGAGCTTGAACTTGCTGGTCTCGTCTGCCAAAAGCGACGTCTCCAAGAGCTCTCGACACGGGTGGCACCCAAACCGCAAGATTGTCGATTGGAGGCACTTCTTGAACGATACCATAGCTGAATTAGCACCAAGAGCATCCCAGTCGATCGGTGTATCATGCATGCACAACAAACTCGATTGCATGTGCACTGGCAGCGTCGCCCAGTTGTCTACGACAGCGAGGAACCGTGGGTACACCGACGTCACTAGCGAGATGTCTGAATGACGATGCAGGAGCGACTGCGTCGTCGAGAGTCGGCGAGCTGTGGGCATATTTCGGATGACCGACGGTAATGGGAGCGACGATAATGGTGCACCTGGAGATATCGTGGGCTTCGTCGCGGTTTGTGTAGGGTTCTGCCCGATACCAGCTTCTGTTAGAATAGCTTGCTGCCGTGGAGTTATTGACCCACCACTTGGTCCTACTTTCGGCAAGTTGTCGTCGACGCTCGTATGTCGATCGAATACAGTGGGCGTTGTATGCTGATGCGTGCGGTGCAAGATGTGGAAAATTTTCTCCCAGTGGAGTGGGTTGGCGTTCTCCTGCATATTGACAAGTGCTAATGGCGTGGTCTCAAGCACATCGGGCTTGTCTCGTTCCAGTCTCCGGATCTCGTCAAAGCACTTGATCATCAGCAGCGGATTGATCTGCAGATCGAAGCCGCTCTCCAAAAGTGCTTGCTGCTGCGACGCGTTGCTCAGAAACACGCTCTTGGGCAGCAAGAACAGATCGTTGAGCTGCGCTGGTGCACGGAACAATCGACTGAAAAGCTGCTGGAGGATGGCAAGTCGTATCTCTTTGATGAACGCCGTCTGGAAAAATGCGCGCTGGAGGAATGCGAAACTGTGGAACGGCTGGTGCGAGATGATGAGGACGCCCGACAGCTCCGGGTACGCCGCAACGGAGCGCAGCCAGCCGTACTTGTCGTTGTTTCGGTGGAATCGGCTGCTGTTCGTGCAACGGTATTTAAAGTCGTAGCCTCTACCTGAATTTAGAGAGCCTGATACAATTGACGCAGCAGGCTTCTCTTCAACGAGAAGCGGTACCGAAACTTCATCTTTAGTCGAGAACTGGATTTGAACACCATACAATTCAAGCATTTGGTCGCACAGCTGGTGTGAAAGTTGCGGGAACAATGTCAGGCCGATCTTTATCCTCTCGGATCGTGAGCGGGATGTGGCAAAAAAGCTGGGTACCTTGGTTTCGTGCTCGTCCACGATCGCACCGTGAAGAATCAAGGATATGACACACTTTGGCTTCAGAGGGCATAATTCAGCCCACCAATTAGCTAGCTCCTCTTGGGTACAAGACATTTTCCACCAATTGAGCTTTTGAAGCGTCAATATCGTCTTCACACTGGCCAGTGAGAAAGCAGCACTGCATCCAGCGTTCTCAACGTTTTCATGAGTTCCTTCTGCGTGCAATTCGGCGTGCGTCTTGCTCTCTGTCCGCGCAGCAATCTCGTTCGCACTTTCGCCTTCGAAAGCAACGGTGGTTGCCTCGTCGCTATGGGTCGTGGAACTAGATTGTGACACCTTGACTGCATTTACCATTTGACGTGCACCTCGCTGCGATCGGCAATGATTCTCTTCAAGGTCGCAAATGAGTTGCAGTGTAAAGCGATCCCACGTTGCCTGGCAACTGATCAACGGCATGAGGAGGTTTAGCATCTGCTGCAGGATCTCCGCGGTACTGTTCAACGAAGTCGGCGTGGGTACCAGCGTTCCAGACGAACTCACTTGGACTTTTTGTCGGAGGTAATTGATCGCACTTTTCACCATCGGTGGAGTGGGAACATCAGCCACGCTTGACGTGCTGCTTGACAACATTGGCGACTGTGGACGCTGCAGTTGTTGGTGTTGAGAAGAGTGTGATCCCTGCATTTGCAGACTCGAAGATGGCGGCGTGGGTTTCAAGGCCGAAAAGAACAGCGGGAGAAATAAGTGGAGCCCCATCGATGGGGATCTCACCATCGATCGAGACAGGCTCGCGTGCGCAGATATCGTCGTATTAAACGAGTTATAGATCGCAGCGCCAAGTTTCGCGATATGGTACAGTTTCCTCGTGTGGGCGATTTCTTTTTCCACACCTATTCGCTTTCTCTGCATCGTGACTCGCAGTTCTTTAATCGCATTAGCTTGCTCGCGCAACACTTGCATTTCCGCGACTTGGAAGTCTCCGTGCGCTGCTGCTTCTTGAATGTGCTTTGTGAGCTCGTCTTGCATGTTGCTTCCGATGTGTGCCACATCATGGTAATCTCGGATAGCAAGCTTCAATTTCGTCGATTCCGCATTCTCATAGACCCCAGGATTCCACATCTTGTCCAAGATCACATCTGGAATTTCGGATACATACAGCGTAGCATCCAGTGTTGGCAACCTCAGAGTTGCTTCACCGAATGCACTTTGCGGTTTGTACGACGTCAGGATGAGCCGAAGCGAAGAATGGACTGGGATCAACTCCGTCTTGGCTTCATCTGCAGCGCTGGAAGCATTGGCGAGCGGCAAAGAACTGTCTAACATGGTGCTTGCAGTAGATGAGCTCTTCACCGCAAGATGCTCCACGCCATTCTCCAGTGTCGTCCTCCAATTGAAAACCGATGACAGATTGCTGAAATGTGTCACCCCATCTAAGGGTTCCACATCCAAGATCAACAGCTGGTGGCCTTCTGTTACAGCAGCGACAAAGACTTGGTCGAAATCCTCCGCTTTGCAGCTCACCATGAAGAACTCGTTCCATTTCCATAGGTTGCGTGCACACTTCAGCACGAGATCTTCGATTTCGTTCGTGTACTTCGTGATCAGGACTGCGGGAAATGCTGCACAGTTGACTTGGCCCAGGAAGAATGCATCCTGAAGCCGGCGTCGCGAAAAGCAAACACCTCCGCTGACAAGTTCCCAGTGAGCATGGTCAGGTCCTTGCTCGCAAAACAGGTCGGCAACGTCTTCGTCGTGGTCAAGCTCATTGTTATATAGATCGTAGTCCTGTTCATCTTGTTCCTCGTCTTTTTCTCGCAGAGCCACATGGATACTAGGAACGAGACAGCATTTGGTTTCGCAGCGGTCAGCATCGGTCTGCGTGCTTCTCCAATATGCGCACTCCCACTCTGCAAGCAGTGTCTTTCTGTCCTCCAAATGGAAGCGCCCTGCATACGCAAGAAGCGCAGCATCGAAAAGCGCATTCCACCACGCCAGCCCATGGTGGCAGGTTTTGTGCATTCTCTCGACAGTTTTCTCCTGTTGCTGTCTGTCTTCGGATAGAAACTCGAGCACGCTTTCCCCGCTTTCGAGCCTCGATGCCCGGGATTCAATCTCATCCGTCGTGCTTTGCTTTAACGCAATGGTTTCTCCGAGGGTATTTTTCAACTGGAGTAGTTGTTCGTCTGCATCAGCAACGCGCTGTTTGCTCATTTGGTACTCCTGCATCAACAGCCGCAGTCTGGACTGCGCTTTCTCGAGCTTGTCAAGCGTAGGCTTCACAACGCGTCGGGTAGAGGCATACTGATGTATCGCGCGCACCCAAATCACCATCATGCTCGCGGCGACACTTTGCTTCTCGACTTCTTCGCGATGAAACCGGTCGTCGCTGATGTACTGTGACTGCAACTTGGAGAGAATATCGTCCGACATGTTGTCTTTGTCGTAGTTGAGCATATTTTGAACGACGCTCGCGTCACTCAAGATCTTGCGTGCGTTGTCCCATGCCGGCTCCATGCCAAACATTACGCAAATCGCGTCGAACACAAGATGCACTAGCAGCGGCGGACTATTGAACGACTTGATCTCGATGATGTGTCGCTTTTCAATGAGCAGCAATGCTGCGTTTGCCTCCTCCAAGCACCCAAGAGGAACGTTGAGCTCGACCTGGGCTTGCTTCTCCATTTCATTCGTGATTTGCACTTGCTCCTCTGCGCTCTCCTGGAAGCGACGCATCATGTCGCAAATGCGGTCTCCATCTTCTTGCTGTTGCAAAATGGCTTCTTCCAAAATGGCAATTTTTCGGTCGCAGTTACTCAGTCGCTCGCGCAGTTCGTCATCGCCATCTTTCAACTTGCTCAAAAAAATTTCCATGTTTTCACACACGTACAGGAACCGTTCTGCTTTTGAGAGAGTCTCACTTGCATCATTGTAGAACTTCTCCAGCGCCTTTGCGAAATAGGTTGGCAATGCCATGCCGAGCCACGTCGGCACTGATTGATGCCGCCGCGACGCAACTTTTGTTGCCGACAAGTGGATTTCGACTGCCATCTTTGTGATATCCGGCAGTGCGTGCTCTACTCGCTTCATAAATACCACAAAATCCTCCCACTTGCGGATCTCGGGGCTCACAGCAAACCGGTCCAACCGCATAAGGCGTTGGACTTCGGAGTGGAAATGGCCGTAGAAGATCGTGTGCAAGTCGCTAGCTAACATGATTGGAGTTGTCACTACGTTGCATAATGGCAGTAACTCTGGCACGCGCGAGGTGATCCAATCGTGGTGGTTGTAGTCCACGATGAAGACTACTCGCAGACGCTTGCGGATGCGGTCGACGATTTGCTGCCATCGACCGCTTGTAATGCCCAGCGGCCGCATAAGCGACATGATTGTGGCCGTGACGCTCTCGGTCTCAACTTCGCATTTTCTGGTGTAGTCATCGCAGTCTTGCTGATATCGCAATTGAGCTTGCGCTAGGCGGAGCGCGAGCGTTTGCTGATGAATGCGCTCAAACTCTTGGTAGAAAGTAGCATCGTGCAGACTCAGTGTCTCTTTTTCTTCTCGCTTGATCGCTGTGAGCTCCTTTTCTCGCTGCAATTCGACTTCTTGTCGGATCCGTGTGTTCTGCGCATGAAACTTGCTTTCTATTTCTACGAGGTACTCATCGCGCACACGTGTAGCCAGATTGACCTGTTCCTTGAGCGTAAAGCAGCCAGGGATCTCGCCCGTTGACATCAAGTTGAGCAGCTGACTCATAACATGGCCAGGAAGTAAGTCGACACGTTTTACTATCAGCGTGACGTTTTCACAATCGACGCCGATTCGCTCGTAGAGTTCATGAACCATCACTTGCCATTTCATGGCCACGACGTCAGCGTCCGGGAGTCCTTCGACGGTCAAAATTTCTTGCCGCAGAGTGGAGCCGCGCGACGCGCAGACGTAACATAGCATAAATTCTCGCCCGCACCCTGGTTGTCCAAGGAGAACTGTCTTGGAGCCTACTCGGGCATGCACGCGATCGATATGGGCAATAGTACTAGCCTAAAGTTGCATTATAAAAAATTAGACAATGTCAGACCGATTACGAGTGCGAAAATGGAGAACGAGCCTGCGTAATCGTTATTGCTGATACGTACGAGGGAGTTTGAAACTGGAGGAGCGCGTTTTGGCAATTGAGTTGACAGCAGCAAGCTGCTCAGGACCTCGCGCTCGACTGGGTTCGTTGTCGAAAACGCCCGAACCGCACCAAACAATTGCTGCGCTGCTATGGAAATCGTCTCGTCAGACGCGTCTTTGTTGTAGATCTCTGCATAAATCCACTGACTGGACGAGGATGACGGATCATGGAAACTCATGCGGCGCAGGAATTTGATGCTGCTTCGATGTGACATATCCAATCGTCGCAAATCTCGGCGCTGTAGGCTATTGTCTCCATTAATATCGTGTGCGTTGCCTGGCAAACTGCTCAATCGGTAAAACAGGTCCGCTGGCACAAAGCCCCACAAGCTCCTCTCTGCTCGACAATGTTGCTCTTGAAGAGGTATGAGCGCACGCTGGTGAAGGACTTTAGCGTTGCTGTCGTGTGTAGGTTTCTTGTTCAGATACTCGGCTGACAAAAATGCTAAGTACCCAGTCGCATTGCTGGCACTGAGTTGATCGGTCGGTTGAAATGAATCCGTAGGTGAAGCCCCAGCACTCTTGCTACTAACCATCGCCATTGTTTGATTATTTGTTGAACTGAGAGCGCGTGCATCTTGCCGATAGTCTAGCGATTCTATGATATCTCGAAGCCGCCAAATTTCCATTAGAATCCGCGACTTCTGGGTAGGCGCAGCGTCAAACGGATCGCTGAACGTTCGTATGCACTCGTGAGTCCACAGTCGAATTAGCGTATCGATATCCAAGAGATACGACGGAGACACACTGCAGATCCCCTCGTAGACTTTCGTGAGATCGTGCAAAGCAAAGCAGCAATGCCGCCACGTGATGGGTGCCTCGGATGCAGAGTTTTTCAAATCAGACTCGCAAGCCTTGGAACAATATTGACGCAGTTTCTCCCAGAGAACGGTAGTCGCTGCCACAAACAGCGGTATGACGTGACGTACAGCTTGAGGTAGCCGCTCTAATGGCGTTCCGGGACACTCCCATTGCAATAGGCACAGCGTGATAAATATTTGATGGGTTTCTCGGAGTGTACAAGAAGGTGCGAGAACAGGAAAAAACTGGTCTGCAAGCTTCGTGAATGACTCATCTAAGTGGTGCCTTCCAGAAGTCCACGTTTCAGTAGCTCCAATACCACAACTTCTCCGTGACGCTACAGACGCTACCAATAGTAGATTTTCAATCCGAACCGTCGAGGCTTCGTCACCTGCATATACTTTTGCGTGCTCGTAGACTGAACGAAGGTATTCGTGGCACGAAGGATGGTCACCGGCCCTGCCAGTGCTGTCATCAATCGGTAAATGCAAGTCATCGATGATCAAGATTGCAATCTTCCCAGGCGGAGGCTCAAACACGCCCGTGCGCTCTCGCTGGAGCATGCGCTCCATGCATTGCGCAATATCCGATATCCCACAATTATGGCGATTCATGGTGAAAAAGAACGGAATGTAGTCGCCATTGTCAAACTTCTCCGTCACATCAGGCTTAACGGCACGGAAACTCGGATCGATGTTCCACGTATCGTCTACAGTCACCTCTGGTGTTTGAGTAGTAGGTATCTTTGTCGTTGATATGCGACGGTCCAAGCTGACTCCACGGGTGGCGTGATGCAAGCGCCTGAATTTTGCCGCGAGTCGCGTTACAAGAGATATTTGGTGGAATCGAATCCTTTCTACGGATGCGATCGCTGAGCCATGACCATTACTAGTCCTTGTAATCGAATCACTGTCACTTGATTGTCTTGTCAGGGCGTCTGGAGTACCGCTGGGCTGTGCAATCACGGCTTTGGAAGAGCTTCGGTCATTGACTATTGCATTGACAACGCCAACTTGGCTTAAAAGTTACGCAGAAGCGTTGTTCTTCTTGCATTTTCATTGCCAATCAGCAAAATGCCACGGCCCGATCGGATTCCCTCTTTCATGACTGCATGGACTTGCAAACTCGTCGGTGTGGGCACGAATAAACATGATGATCCAAAGCCATGTGCCACGCCACCAGAGCCTTCCTGTTGGGATGACAAAGTTGAATCAAAGCTTCGGGCAAATACACTCACAAACCGCAAACCAGCGAGATCGATGAGCGTGTCAAATAGGTTGCAATCCTTGCCGCACCCTGCCCATGTATCCCCGATATGCTCGAATTTAGTCTTGATCATCCCCTGAATCAGCAATTGCAACGGAGTATTGTCGGAAATGCAACCTGCAAATCCCCACATCAGCGCGTACACAATTGACATTTCGATCTGAACTTGCACACGCGAGATCGACCCCATACTGTCTTCCTCTTTTGCTCGAAATGTAACATTGCCGCTCACAGTAGGGCCGGTTGAGCACACTTTTCGAGTAGGCATCGTTATCTCGTGGAGCAATACTTGGAGGAGTGATAGCAAATTTGCGACTCGCTGCAGATATGATAACCGCACCGTATAACCGTACTCTTCAATCACTGAATGCATATTTTCCAGCAGATCTTCATCCACAAACCATTTCTCAATGATATCGCAGACCTGTAACGAGACTGGCGCATGCTGCAACTGGGGGCTGGACAACGCAACCTTTTCGCGCTGCAATGACAGAAACCGCTTGATGTAAGCAATGTGAATCTGCTCAGCAGCTTTGTTCTCCGCAGATACTGGAGCGCTGCTGTAACGACTTGTAGTTGAGACACTTCTGCCAAAACAGATTACAGAGTTGCTGCTAAGGATCCCTGGCGAGCAATCTTTCATCGACCAGGTCTCGAACAGAAATCGAATATTCGGGGGCACTGTCATGAACTCGCCGTCGTGGAATTTGAGCAAGCGCCTTGCAGGGTCCAAAGCGCTCTCGAGTAGTGCAAAGTTGGGTTTCCTCGTGAGAATACAGCTCAGAGACTCGAGCCAGGACATGCTCATCGATCCATCAAACACAACCCAGAGCAACTTTTCCATGGCTAACAGCGGCAGTAGCTCCGTGGGTACTTCCTGAATTTGATACTGGGGGGCCGAGCTCTCTATCGATCGGCTGGTCGCGAACATTTCTTGTGCGAGGCGAATCAACCGACCGATGACAGACTTGGTTCGGCCTTTTCCATCCAAGGACGTACTTCCGTATAGCTGTGTTAGCGTCAGTGCCATCGGAAAAACCACACGGGTCGTGACAGTACTATCACTCGGTGCACTACCTTGTTCTTTTTGAGCAGCGGTGTCTGGCTGTGAAGCTGATAGCTCTTGTGGCGCGCCTTCTGAGGCAACAGAGCTGGGAGGTACCGTTGTCTCGGTTGAGGTTTCGTCTGATTGTTGTTGGTCTGAAGCCATTTTGGGCAATTCTTGTGCAGCTTGCGGCAGACTTTGCTTGTAAAGGTCGATTGCTCTTGCAAGTACCTTGTGTGCTGTGGTTTTGCCGGAGCCACTTCTTCCGCAAAGGATGATTCCAACACTCGAAATGAGGCATTTCACCATAGCCTGCGTATCCTCGAGAAGTTCGTGGCGAGTAACCAAATGGAACGACCTTGCTGCGGCCTCGATGTATGGTGCTAGCACTCCATATGCTTGCTGGTTTGCTTCAGCTTGTTCTCGCCTCCACTGCTTCACAAACCATTCGTTCCGATGCTCTCCATTCTGAAAGACAGATTCGACAATATTGGTTAAATCATCCTGAGCGGTCTTGGATAAGCTGTCATCTTTTGCGAAGCATTGTACGAGTTCTTCCCGAAGAAGAAATGCCTGGAGTTTGTCTTTTTCAAAATGTTCTCTGCTTTTCGCGATCATCACAGCGACAGACTGAATCACATCCTTCACTGCCTGGAACGAAAAGCCGTCATGCACTCGACTCGAACAAGCTGAGCGAACTTGAAACCAAACTGCCAGCATTTTTCGTGCTGTCACTCGAGGAGACTCGAAATTGCTGCTTGCTAGTAGAGCCTCCACCACATAATCCAAATCGCATCCAAGAACGTCAAACTGACTCAGCTCGTCACTCCAGATGCGCACGTAGTCCTGTTTTCCTCCACGTTCGTACAACGACGAGTATTGCACTCGCCGGGCTAGGATCAAAGCCGTTCCTGGGGTGTGCACGATCGGATCTTTTTGCAATCCAGATATAGGGAGCTTGGTCAACACGGAGTGCTATGTGCGTCACAAATAATACAAATAAACAATTCGGAAAAACGAACGTTAGGCTAACAAGGTAAGCGGCACGAGTGAATACTTGGTTACGATCAAACCTCAATGTTCGCGAAGAGAGAAGCGATCGTCTTAACGATTTCAGCTACGCTTGGCGCTGACTCGGTAGCACTGAAGAAAAATGTTCCGCCAGACTGAAGAGCTCCACGCAGAAGCCTCAATGCATGCGAAATCGTGGTCGACGAGTTTACGCGTGTCCCGAAATACTGACGTCCTAGCAGCCGACTAACTTGGAGCGCAGTCGTCGATTTTCCACTCCCAGCTGGACCCACGAGTATGCAGCCCTGAGCGTTTCGTATGCAAGCAAACAGTGAAAATAACGTCCGCATACTTCCCGGAGATATAACCGGCATCGCGTTTGGGTCGACGTAATGAAATCCGTAGGGGACTTTGAGGCCATTCATCTTCACGTGACACTCCTGTCCCACAGTGGTGCTGTCGTCGAGACCGTATTTCAACTGCAAATTCCACGATATCTGTGGATGATGTCTTCCATCGGGTGCATCCCGGTTGCCTTGGCAAGCTGTCGTGACGCTTTCAAAATGAATGGTGAGGGCGTCACGAAACTGAATGTCTTGGGCAAGTAAAGTAGACCGTAGTGCGAGCTCACGAGAAGATAACAGTTGAGCTTCGCAGAAATCACCGGGAGATTGTAGTAGGTACTTCATCACGGCGTGATGATACTTGCGGAGCTCTCGCCGTAGCTCGTCATATTGCACTGCTGGCGGCTTGTGCTCTGCGTCTTTAAACTTGATATCGACAAGCTGGCATCTCGCAATGCTGTCCGCCAGCAGTATGCTCTGTCAATAACAGCGCGTAAAGCACACGATCTTGTCAGTAAAGAGAAAACAGGAGAGCTTGACAGCGCCTCGCAACTTACCTGCATAGGCAATGTGCTAAGGTCACTGCATTCTAAGGGACTCGATCCCGAAATCTCAGTCGAGGCCAACTCGGAAAAAATCCCAGCAATCTCTTTAGTTTTTCGACGGAGCTGCTCTGCGAGACGCTTTTCAACAGCTGCGAGCCATTGCTCTGGTGGGCCACGCGCCTTCAAACTCTTACCCATCTGGATGACTTCAGCTTCGGGGAACGCACGCGAAGTGATCTACGTTTAGAAAGCAGGGTGTGCTAAATGAGTTAAACGGATCTCACCAACCTAATATTTCAGCCACGAGTTGGTTCCTGTACTAACGCTGAGGATATCCTGGAACGCATCTCGAGCTCCAAAACCAATTCGCGACACGTTGTCAAAGCACTGATATAAAAACTTCTGAATGTTGTTCACATCGCGCGAGTGTGATAACAGGATCGTGAGCTCGAAGTTCGACAGTCGAAAGAATGCTGGAAAGATCTGGCGCTTCACCTGAGCAAAATAGGTCAATTCGCACATCCAAGGTTACACATATACTAGGCGCTTTCAGCGGCACAACCATAACATACCTCTAGATGCTCTGCGAGACTCTTCGTAATCATCTCAAACCCTTCAATGATAGCATGCAGTGAATGGCGATTATCTGCGCTGACACCAAAGCGCATGCAAAGAGGTCGTTTTGCAAGTGTCTCTATGAGAGTTCGCCACTTGACGTCGTGTAGTTGCAAGATCTTTGCCTGCTCTGGGAACGATCGCAAAAAGTCGGCGGATGCAAGTCGTTGCATGTACTCCCACTTTTGCTGGCAAACTTGAAGCAGCTCGACTGCTTCTTTGGTATGCGCCAAGTCAATCAGAAGACGAGTGAGTTTTGCCTGAATGGACCGTGCATACGAAGAAAAATCCATGACGCGCAGCAGTACCTCGCTCTCTTCCAAGAGAGCTAAGATTTCTTCGCATTCGCCCAAGCAATGCGCTTCACGGCCATCACGATCCTTCTTCGGCGACGTTGGGATCTCTTTTACCTCCCACGTTTGCAGTACGCTTTCGAAATTTTTCTCTATGGCAGATTCAGCTGTGGCTTCTTCCGAGATTTGATGGATAGCAGTTGCATGACTCACTGCTTGAATGTCAAGAAGATGACGCAAAGGTAGATCCAAATACTTGACTTCTTGCGACGAGCTGTCGGATCCAGCATCACCATTGTCATCGCGGACAGGACAGTCCTGGTCGCGCTCACTCTGTGGCGCAAGAATCGAGAAAGAGCATTGCAATTTGTGCTCCAGCTTCGTCCAGTGACGCTCGTGCAGATTTTCGTTGCGGAGATCTCGAATAACTGGTGTGAGTCCTTCGATCGTATTTTTTGCGCCGTGAAGACGCTTCAACGCTGGTATTCGTAGTGCGCTTCGTTGTAGCTTGTTGAAAACCTCCTGCATGTGAGTTACAATTGCTTTCATTTTACTCACATCGATATCTCGAAGTGTTTCATCGCATTGCGCGTCAAGGTACTCTTCTGCTTCGCAGACGGCATTCCATAACTCGGTTTTCAGCTCTACTTCGGCTGAAATGATCTTCAAGTCGGCAAAATCATTCGTCGGCTGTCTTGCGTTACTGGACGCATCTGCTAGCACACCTTGAATCCAGATTAGGAGATCGGACTGTTTTACCAAAACTTGTGACTCTTTTTCCAATTGCGACGACATTTCTCGAGCTTGTTGGCACGGACTCTCGCTCTCGCTGACTGCTTGATCACTTGACATGTTTTTCAGACCACTAATTCGATCCTTCAACTGCACACATTGCGTTAGAATTAATTCACATGCAAGCAAAATACAGATCCACCACGTTACCTGTTTGATTGAATGGTTCAGGAGGAATGTGTACTCATTGATATCAGTCTCTCGCCTCCCAGTTGCATCGGCCACCTGGCCCTTTAGAGCAAGAAACTCGGGTTCGCACAAGTCGAAAAGCTCAGACGTTGGTGCTGGAATACTAAACTCCAGCTTTTCGAGCTCTTGGAAAATGGTCCCCAGATACGCTAAATCGTTCTCTTTTTCTTTGACCTCATCATAAACGTCCTGCAACGAAACGTAAAAATACACGTTAGGGATACAGCACACAGAGGTATGGACAAGCCAGTAGTGCACGTACTCTCAGCTGCAACAGATAGTTGGCAAACACTTCCAAGTCCGGAACGATGGGCTTCTGGATGCGGCGACAGGAAGATCTGACAAATGCGAGGAATTGCTCACACTTCTCATGCGCCAGTGTCGGAAACAGTTCCCTAAATTGCTTTAAACAACGCATAGGCGATGGCAGCAGTACTTTCTGAAGTTCTTGAATATCGACATGCAAAAATTCAACGTCTTGGGACGCACTCAAAGCGTTAAGATTCCGGGCCTGCACGCAGCACAAACGTTAGTCAGCCATTCATTGATGCAGACGTGCCATCGCATACACAGTAATTGTACGTACTTGTTCGTTGAGATTTGTCATGTCACGGATCATGTTCATCAGTGAGTATTCGTTCTCGCGGAAGCGCTTTGAGATTTCACTAAAGTCCATCCTCTCGTTCTGGGAATGAAGCAGCAGAATATTGGTGTAGCAGTCGACGAGCTGCGAAGCCTCGTCCAATGCGTTCACTATCAGCTCGTCGATATGAATCCGAAGTAGGTTGTAGTCGTTATCTTCGTTGATGCGTTCTGTCAGTCGCTCAGCATTATTTTGCGAGACTTCTTCTTCGCCATCTGAATCGTGTTCTTCTGCATTATTGCTTTC